>CAMZJU010000069.1:0-148639 GCA_947311025.1 Lypha dubia
AGATGGCCTAGGTACTTTACTTCGGGCACACAAAATATACTTTTTTCTATATTAATGGTTAGTCCAGCATTTTTTATTCTATTAGCCACTGACCTTAGGACTTCTAGATGCCTTTCAAAAGATTCCGATATTATAAGTAGATCGTCAAGATATACGAACACCTCTGTCCTGAGAGCCGGAGGTATAACTTTGTCCATCAGGCGTGACATCGTTTGGGGAGCATTACATAGCCCAAAAGGCATTACGTTGAAGTGATACAGTGGTCTCCCAGGAACCGTAAATGCCGTTTTCTCTTTAGATCCTGAATCTAATGGAATCTGCCAAAACGCATCTTTTAGGTCCAGGGCTGTTATATACTCAGCTTTTGGCAAGCGACTCAGAATGCCATCAATGTGTGGAAGGGGGTATGCGTCGCCAATAGTGACAGCATTTAATTTTCTACTATCTAGGCATAGTCGATTTTTTCCTGGCTTGCGATGAAGTACCACTGGAGAAGACCAAGCGCTATTTGATTCTTCAATGACCCCAAGGGATAACATTCGGTCAAGTTCTTCATAAATTAGCTTTTCAATAGCAGGAGAAACAGAAAAATGTCGTTGCTTAATAGGTTTTGCTGTTCCAGTGTCAATAGTGTGAGACAACATGTTAGTTTTACCCAGCCCTTCTTTCAAAAATGAGGGAAACAAACTAATAACCCTACATAGTTCTTGTTTATCACTTGGACTAAGTGAAATTTTTATATTTAATTCATTTACCTGAAATGAATCAAGAGGGACAACGTTAGGTTTATACTGCGGAAGCAGTTCAAAAGTCTCCCAGAAATCGATTCCAAGAAATAGATCTTTCCCAAGGCTAGGAATGATATATATTGTAATATGTTTCTCAGTACCTCTGAAACGTATTTTTGTTTCAACAAACCCCACTATTTTCTGACGACTTCCATCAGCTGTTGTAACCGATGATATCAGTTTCTTATAAGGCAACCCAGAATCTAAATATTTTTTTGCGTACCCTGATCCAATGCAACTAATAGACGCACCAGTATCCATCAAACCTAATAAATTTTCACCAAACAGTACAACTTCGGCATAAGGTCTTATATCTCCAGGCTTGTTTAGAACTGAGGAAATGATTTTTCTTTTAGAGCTTTTAACTTTTTCCCAGTATGATTTAATACGTTTGGCTGATCGGGTACTGGCTCTTTTTATATTATTCGATTCGCTGACAATATTTTTAGTTGATTCATTATAATTCTTTAAACGTACATGAAAAGGTTTGAATTGATTACAAATAGGATCTTTTTCAACTACTGTGTTATGGATAGCTAAGTGATTGTCTTCGTCGGGCATATTTATTTTAACTGAAGAGTGTAAATCTTTTCTATCTTCAGAAATTTTTAATTTATTTCTGACACTGTTTGATTCAGGGGTTTCTGTGCACTTCTTGGTGCACTCACTTTCCCGTTTTTTGAAATGCATTTCTTGTAGTTAGGCTTGTAGGTTTCCGGTAAACCACACCCGTAACAGAAAACGGTTCTTTCAGCTAGACAGTCCTGATATCTATGACCAGATTTCTTACAATTCCAGCAGATAAAGTTTATTGCTGATATATCTAAATTTTCATCACCGGGTTCAGTTAGAGGCTCATCAGGAAAATCATTCTCTACTTCTGCAATTCGTCGCGGAGCGACAAAAGAGCGTGGTAAATAAGAACTCTGCTTTTTGCGAATATCCTGAATAAAAAACTCACGGCGTCTGCACGTATCACGTAGGTGCTCTATTGTATTAATTTGCATGTTAAGAATCTCATGTTGAATTTCGGGTAACAAATTTCTTCGTAAGATTTCCACCAAGGTTTTATCCGAAAGGGGCTCATCCAACCTATCTGTTAAATGTACTATGGATTCATAGAATGCATCAAAGTTTTCATTCTGCTTCTGTTTTCGCTCCCTGATTAACTCCCTAATGTCTATATCCGTACGTGAGTCGCGATATTGTTGTCTTAACGCTTTGCATAAATCAGGCCAAGTTATATGAGGCACTGACCTATGATATCGCCAGAACCAATCACTGGCCTTGCCCTCGAAAAGCGAACTGGCATTACGACAAAGCAAATCATAATTTCCATTTAAGGTCTGTGCTGTTAAAGATTCTATCCTATAAATAAAGTTTTCAATAGATAAGCTGTTGGGGCTCCCACAAAACTTGATTTTCCAATTAGATATTATCTGCAATACTTTATCAGGTCGAGCAGTTAAATCAGACTGGTAGCTTGCACTTAAGGGAGAGGTGTTACGATACCTGTGTGATGGTATGTTAAGTGATTGACTATGGAAATTGTTATTAGAATGGCTGTGTAGTACTTCGCTTTCTTCTATGATGGGATGAGTGTTCATATCAGGTAATTGTATTCTTTGTGTATCATTTTGTGAATTTTCTGTTTGCGGGACAACAGGGTTAGCTGGGTTATAACGAGAGAGACTAGCTTGTATATTAGTCTCCACCAATTGAGAAATTTGGCTACTTAAAGCTGTGATCATCTGTGCTTGTTGAACGGAAAATAAGTTTGCTATCATTTCCTGCACTGATTGAGAAGGTATAGCAGTAGTTTGTACTGGTAGATTAGGATTAGGATCAGGCCTACCAGAACAAGAGGTATTTACGGATGTGTTGGTCAGGTCCTGACTTTGACCACCATCTAAAAGTGTTTTATTTTGTGATCTTGTAGTCGATTGTGTATTATCATTAACTATTCTTGTATTACACTCAGGGCAGTAGGGCCTTGTTTTTATAAGTTTTGATAAACAACTTTTATGGAAAGAATGATTGCAAATAGTGGTATGAATTTGAGCTCTAGAGCTAATTCCGGTTTGGCAAGCTTTGCAAATAATAGTTTTGTCACACAAAGCAGCCGCTTCTGAGACTTCACTACTCTGTTCTTTACTTGACATTGTTGAAATATATGTTATTTTAACACACTAATAAGTGAAAATAAAAGTATAATATACTAATATGTAGGTACAATTAATTGAGAGAACTTAATAATTTTTTTCCGTTTTTTTCTGCTATCTATTCACAAAAAAAAAATGTAGGAGTGATATAATTTTTTTTTTTCTTCTTATATATAAAAAACGAAGTACAGTAATATATGTTTGAAATACGTCTGTAGCCCTGTTTGTTTCTGTTTCTTGGTTTAAAAGGTTGTAAAATAAAAAAATGGTTTTGACAAATAAGATATGTATATTACTTGTGCATATGCTATAAAAACAAATATCTGCTAGGGATAGTTAATACTAAATTGACTATGTTTTCCAGACTAGCAATTAATTTTGAAGAATAATAAACTTCATACGTTCAGTGGATTGATTTGGATAATATTTCCCAAAAACAATTTTCCAACCCGAACTTTAGAAAATCGATACGATAATGAAAAGGTGTAGACGGTTTAAGATATTAAAGGTTGTTTGAAACTAAAATATTAGAAAGACCAAAAGCAAATTCCAATTAAAATCAAAAAAAATCTACCAAAATATTAAGTTGAGAGCCGAACAGGTCTGATAAATAATCAAAGTATTTGGTTGACCTTTCGGGCCCCACGTTGGGCGCCATTTAATTTATAATGCGATTTAATTTTAATTTAAACAAGAATGACTGATGTAATTTAGGGTTGTTTTTCGAAGAGGGCACGCTGTGACACCGGCCTTATAACTCGCCGAAAGATGGTGGGATTCGCAATCTTCACCAACCCAGTTGCCATATTATCACCTTACAAACCATATTTGTTTTAAGCGTGCTCAGTAAAAGTATGATATAGCATATTAACATTCAGCACAATACCAGGACAAAACCATTTTAAAACGTTACTAGATATTCAGTAACAAAATTTGCCCACCCTACCATGATCACAAATCCACAAGTCATTCCATGACCTTCCATATTTTTGTGACCCCATAAGATTTACAACCTTTTATTTCCCATATCAGAAAACAAACAGATTACTATTTAAATTAAGCAGACATATTTAATTAAGGGTTAAAATCTAATTATATAAGGCCAAAAGCAAAAATTTGGAAATGCGGGTCTTAATAAAGATAAAAACAATTATATCGAATAATAATATATATGTATATGTATAATTTATGTATAATCTAAGGTTTTATAATTGCATGCATGAAATTAGTTGGTCACCCCCGAAATTTAAATATCATCTGAATCTTCCAAAGAAATTAAAGTAAGTATCTTAATAATCAAAACAAATTATAAAAAGTCAATACCTATATAAAGCACATAAGAATGCAAATAAAATTATATATGTATGTATATAAAACTCACTTTATCCGGCTTCGCTCACTCATCCAAAGATCTTTGTTGATGTTGCGGAGATGTTGCCAAGAGTGACGTGATTTTACAGAGATATGTATATCAACATTTATCAAAGATAGCTATATTAAAATATCATAACATTTACAAACAAAATATCCAAATTTGCGAGAACATTAAAATGGGTAACAGAAACAAAAGCCACAAAAAAATTCAAATCAATAAAAAAAATGTTAATTTGCCCTTGCGGATCACATCGATTTGTAAATCAAACTGGCTCGTATTTCTGTTAGTTTTACAGAATAAAATATAATAAAGATAATGATAACGTTATATAAAAAAATTCAAGCGGTACATACTTTATATCCAATATAAAAAAAAACACGTCATTGGAAATGAAATAATGTTACCCATGAAATTAACACAGTACAATAATGGTTGTGTGTTTGCTTTACTTTCCTAAATCCAGTTAAACTAGGATTATTATATTGTGCCTTACACAGTTCCTGGATGTTTACGTTGCAATGTGGACACGTTTATTATAGATTTAATTCTAAATCTGGTTTTCGCCAAATTAATAAATTCTTTTTTTTTCTTTTTTTCGATTTCACTACGGCCACTGACAGAATCAAACTAGATATTAAGCCAGCACAATGTTGATACCTCTCTCAATATATGATAACAGATGTATGTTATTCTCACTGTCAATAAAGGGGATTGAGCGATCAACAAACGTATTTGATACTAGGTGCCAAATCTAAATCAATAAAAAGAACAACCAAACTTATAGGAATTCGTATAAAAATGCAGTAAAAATGAAAGTAATACCCTATGGATAAGGCACAAAAAAAATTGTGAACTATAGTTAAATTGTCTTTTGCCAATTGCAAGGAACACAGAACTCGTTATTCTTTTTCTCTTCAGCAATAGGCTCTTTTTATATGTATATTTATTTTGGAAATTCGTAGCAATATAGTTATTTCAGAATTTATATTTAATTTTTTCCACAATTACTAATATATATTAAATAACTCCTTGGGCTGCTGATACTTTTAAGCATGATGATCTTAGCTTAACCAATTGACAATGCCGACAACTATCTATTTTAGATACCAAGAAAGTTCGGTTTTAGTTACAACAGTTTGGCGCGAAACAAAAAAAAAAAGATGGCAGTTTACAAAAAAAATTTGTTTTTTTTCTTGATCGCTAAAAGAAACAAATATAATTATAAACACCTATACAAAATTATATATAATAATAAGTCCCTGTGGTGAAAATAGCTTACGTATAGATGGCGTAACTTTGACTTGCTATCACACTGCGAAAATATGTAAATGCGACCGCCTAGAAAAGATTGTATATTACAGGTGTGATTACTCGGGAATGGCTCGTAGGATTTTTAGTGTATTTTCCAGGAAAAATCAACAACGCTTTTTTTGGCCAATTTGGAGAAGCTGTGATTACTCGGGAACGGCTCGTAGGTTTTTTAGTGTATTTTCCAGGAAAAATCAACAACGCTTTTTTTTCTAATTTGGAGAAGGTGTGATTACTCGGGAATGGCTCGTAGGATTTTTAGTGTATTTTCCAGGAAAAATCAACAACGCTTTTTTTGGCCAATTTGGAGAAGCTGTGATTACTCGGGAACGGCTCGTAGGTTTTTTAGTGTATTTTCCAGGAAAAATCAACAACGCTTTTTTTTCTAATTTGGAGAAGATGGGATTACTCGGGAACGGCTCGTAGGTTTTTTAGTGTATTTTCCAGGAAAAATCAGCAACGCTTTTTTTTGGCCAATTTGGAGAAGGTGTGATTACTCGGGAACGGCTCGTAGGATTTTTAGTGTATTTTCCAGGAAAAATCAGCAACGCTTTTTTTTTGCCAATTTGGAGAAGGTGTGATTACTCGGGAACGGCTCATAAAATTTTTAGTGTATTTTCCAGGAAAAATCAACAACGCTTTTTTTGGCCAATTTGGAGAAGGTGTGATTACTCGGGAACGGCTCGTAAGATTTTTAGTGTATTTTCCAGGAAAAATCAGCAACGCTTTTTTTGGCCAATTTGGAGAAGGTGTGATTACTCGGGAACGGCTCGTAAGATTTTTACTGTATTTTCCAGGAAAAATCAGCAACGCTTTTTTTGGCCAATTTGGAGAAGGTGTGATTACTCGGGAACGGCTCGTAGGATTTTTAGTGTAATTTCCAGGAAAAATCAACAACGCTTTTTTTGGCCAATTTGGAGAAGGTGTGATTACTCGGGAACGGCTCGTAGGATTTTTGATGTTTTTTCCAGGAAAAATCAGCAACGCTTTTTTTGGCCAATTTGGAGAAGGTGTGATTACTCGGGAACGGCTCGTAAGATTTTTGATGTTTTTTCCAGGAAAAATCAGCAACGCTTTTTTTTGCCAATTTGGAGAAGGTGTGATTACTCGGGAACGGCTCGTAAGATTTTTGATGTTTTTTCCAGGAAAAATCAGCAACGCTTTTTTTGGCCAATTTGGAGAAGGTGTGATTACTCGGGAACGGCTCGTAGGTTTTTTAGTGTATTTTCCAGGAAAAATCAGCAACGCTTTTTTTTTGGCCAATTTGGAGAAGGTGTGATTACTCGGGAACGGCTCGTAGGATTTTTAGTGTATTTTCCAGGAAAAATCAGCAACGCTTTTTTTGGCCAATTTGGAGAAGGTGTGATTACTCGGGAACTGCTCGAAGGTTTTTTAGTGTATTTTCCAGGAAAAATCAACAACGCTTTTTTTTCTAATTTGGAGAAGATGGGATTACTCGGGAACGGCTCGTAAGATTTTTAGTGTATTTTCCAGGAAAAATCAGCAACACTTTTTTTGGCCAATTTGGAGAAGGTGTGATTACTCGGGAACGGCTCGTAAGATTTTTAGTGTATTTTCCAGGAAAAATCATCAACGCTTTTTTTTGCCAATTTGGAGAAGGTGTGATTACTCGGGAACGGCTCGTAGGATTTTTAGTGTAATTTCCAGGAAAAATCAGCAACACTTTTTTTGGCCAATTTGGAGAAGGTGTGATTACTCGGGAACGGCTCGTAGGATTTTTAGTGTATTTTCCAGGAAAAATCAGCAACACTTTTTTTGGCCAATTTGGAGAAGGTGTGATTACTCGAGAACGGCTCGTAAGATTTTTAGTGTATTTTCCAGGAAAAATCAGCAACGCTTTTTTTTGCCAATTTGGAGAAGGTGTGATTACTCGGGAACGGCTCGTAGGATTTTTAGTGTAATTTCCCGGAAAAATCAACAACGCTTTTTTTTGGCCAATTTGGAGAAGGTGTGATTACTCGGGAACGGCTCGTAGGATTTTTGATGTTTTTTCCAGGAAAAATCAGCAACACTTTTTTTGGCCAATTTGGAGAAGGTGTGATTACTCGGGAACGGCTCGTAAGATTTTTGATGTTTTTTCCAGGAAAAATCAGCAACGCTTTTTTTGGCCAATTTGGAGAAGGTGTGATTACTCGGGAACGGCTCGTAGGTTTTTTAGTGTATTTTCCAGGAAAAATCAGCAACGCTTTTTTTTTGGCCAATTTGGAGAAGGTGTGATTACTCGGGAACGGCTCGTAGGATTTTTAGTGTATTTTCCAGGAAAAATCAGCAACGCTTTTTTTGGCCAATTTGGAGAAGGTGTGATTACTCGGGAACGGCTCGTAAGATTTTTGATGTTTTTTCCAGGAAAAATCAGCAACGCTTTTTTTGGCCAATTTGGAGAAGGTGTGATTACTCGGGAACGGCTCGTAGGTTTTTTAGTGTATTTTCCAGGAAAAATCAGCAACGCTTTTTTTTTGCCAATTTGGAGAAGGTGTGATTACTCGGGAACGGCTCGTAAGATTTTTAGTGTATTTTCCAGGAAAAATCAGCAACGCTTTTTTTTGGCCAATTTGGAGAAGGTGTGATTACTCGGGAACGGCTCGTAAGATTTTTAGTGTATTTTCCAGGAAAAATCAGCAACGCTTTTTTTGGCCAATTTAGAGAAGGTGTGATTACTCGGGAACGGCTCGTAGGTTTTTTAGTGTATTTTCCAGGAAAAATCAGCAACGCTTTTTTTTCTAATTTGGAGAAGATGGGATTACTCGGGAATGGCTCGTAGGATTTTTAGTGTATTTTCCAGGAAAAATCAGCAACGCTTTTTTTGGCCAATTTGGAGAAGGTGTGATTACTCGGGAACGGCTCGTAGGTTTTTGATGTTTTTTCCAGGAAAAATCAGCAACGCTTTTTTTTCTAATTTGGAGAAGATGGGATTACTCGGGAACGGCTCGTAGGTTTTTTAGTGTATTTTCCAGGAAAAATGTGCAACGCTTTTTTTTGGCCAATTTGGAGAAGGTGTGATTACTCGGGAACGGCTCGTAAGATTTTTGATGTTTTTTCCAGGAAAAATCAGCAACGCTTTTTTTTGGCCAATTTGGAGAAGGTGTGATTACTCGGGAACGTCTCGTAAGATTTTTAGTGTATTTTCCAGGAAAAATCAACAACGCTTTTTTTGGCCAATTTGGAGAAGGTGTGATTACTCGGGAACGGCTCGTAGGATTTTTAGTGTATTTTCCAGGAAAAATCAGCAACGCTTTTTTTGGCCAATTTGGAGAAGATGGGATTACTCGGGAACGGCTCGTAGGTTTTTTAGTGTATTTTCCAGAAAAAATCAGCAACGCTTTTTTTTGGCCAATTTGGAGAAGGTGTGATTACTCGGGAACGGCTCGTAGGTTTTTTAGTGTATTTTCCAGGAAAAATCAGCAAGGTTTTTTTTTGGCCAATTTGGAGAAGGTGTGATTACTCGGGAACGGCTCGTAGGTTTTTTAGTGTATTTTCCAGGAAAAATCAGCAACGCTTTTTTTTGCCAATTTGGAGAAGATGGGATTACTCGGGAACGGCTCGTAGGTTTTTTAGTGTATTTTCCAGGAAAAAGCAGCAACGCTTTTTTTTTGCCCAATTTGGAGAAGGTGTGATTACTCGGGAACGGCTCGTAAGATTTTTAGTGTATTTTCCAGGAAAAATCAGCAACGCTTTTTTTTGGCCAATTTGGAGAAGGTGTGATTACTCGGAAACGGCTCGTAAGATTTTTAGTGTATTTTCCAGGAAAAATCAGCAACGCTTTTTTTTCTAATTTGGAGAAGATGGGATTACTCTGGAACGGCTCGTAAGATTTTTAGTGTATTTTCCAGGAAAAATCAACAACGCTTTTTTTGGCCAATTTGGAGAAGCTGTGATTACTCGGGAACGGCTCGTAGGATTTTTAGTGTATTTTCCAGGAAAAATCAACAACGCTTTTTTTGGCCAATTTGGAGAAGGTGTGATTACTCGGGAACGGCTCATAAAATTTTTAATATATTTTCCAGGAAAAATCAGCAACGCTTTTTTTTGCTAATTTGGAGAAGATGGGATTACTCGGGAACGGCTCGTAGGATTTTTAGTGTATTTTCCAGGAAAAATCAGCAACGCTTTTTTTGGCCAATTTGGAGAAGGTGTGATTACTCGGGACCGGCTCGTAGGATTTTTAGTGTATTTTCCAGGAAAAATCAGCAACGCTTTTTTTGGCCAATTTGGAGAAGGTGTGATTACTCGGGAACGGCTCGTAGGTTTTTTAGTGTATTTTCCAGGAAAAATCAGCAACGCTTTTTTTGGCCAATTTGGAGAAGGTGTGATTACTCGGGAACGGCTCGTAGGATTTTTAGTGTATTTTCCAGGAAAAATCAGCAACGCTTTTTTTGGCCAATTTGGAGATGGTGTGATTACTCGGGAACGGCTCGTAGGATTTTTAGTGTATTTTCCAGGAAAAATCAGCAACGCTTTTTTTTGCCAATTTGGAGAAGGTGTGATTACTCGGGAACGGCTCGTAAGATTTTTAGTGTATTTTCCAGGAAAAATCAGCAACGCTTTTTTTTTCTAATTTGGAGAAGATGGGATTACTCGGGAACGGCTCGTAGGTTTTTTAGTGTATTTTCCAGGAAAAATCAGCAACGCTTTTTTTGGCCAATTTGGAGAAGGTGTGATTACTCGGGAACTGCTCGTAGGATTTTTAGTGTATTTTCCAGGAAAAATCAGCAACGCTTTTTTTTCTAACTTGGAGAAGATGGGATTACTCGGGAACGGCTCGTAGGTTTTTTAGTGCATTTTCCAGAAAAATCAGCAACGCTTTTTTTTGGCCAATTTGGAGAAGGTGTGATTACTCGGAAACGGCTCGTAGGATTTTTAGTGTATTTTCCAGGAAAAATCAGCAACGCTTTTTTTGGCCAATTTGGAGAAGGTGTGATTACTCGGGAACGGCTCGTAGGATTTTTAGTGTATTTTCCAGGAAAAATCAGCAACGCTTTTTTTTTGGTAATTTGGAGAAGGTGTGATTACTCGGGAATGGCTCGTAGGATTTTTAGTGTATTTTCCAGGAAAAATCAACAACGCTTTTTTTGGCCAATTTGGAGAAGCTGTGATTACTCGGAAACGGCTCGTAGGATTTTTAGTGTATTTTCCAGGAAAAATCAGCAACGCTTTTTTTGGCCAATTTGGAGAAGATGGGATTACTCGGGAACGGCTCGTAAGATTTTTGATGTTTTTTCCAGGAAAAATCAGCAACGCTTTTTTTTTGGCCAATTTGGAGAAGGTGTGATTACTCGGGAACGGCTCGTAGGATTTTTAGTGTATTTTCCAGGAAAAATCAGCAACGCTTTTTTTTCTAATTTGGAGAAGGTGTGATTACTCGGGAACGGCTCGTAGGTTTTTTAGTGTATTTTCCAGGAAAAATCAGCAACGCTTTTTTTGGCCAATTTGGAGAAGATGGGATTACTCGGGAACGGCTCGTAAGATTTTTGATGTTTTTTCCAGGAAAAATCAGCAACGCTTTTTTTTTGGCCAATTTGGAGAAGGTGTGATTACTCGGGAACGGCTCGTAGGATTTTTAGTGTATTTTCCAGGAAAAATCAGCAACGCTTTTTTTTCTAATTTGGAGAAGGTGTGATTACTCGGGAACGGCTCGTAGGTTTTTTAGTGTATTTTCCAGGAAAAATCAACAACGCTTTTTTTGGCCAATTTGGAGAAGGTGTGATTACTCGGGAATGGCTCGTAGGATTTTTAGTGTATTTTCCAGGAAAAATCAGCAACGCTTTTTTTTCTAATTTGGAGAAGGTGTGATTACTCGGAAACGGCTCGTAGGATTTTTAGTGTATTTTCCAGGAAAAATCAGCAACGCTTTTTTTGGCCAATTTGGAGAAGGTGTGATTACTCGGGAACGGCTCGTAGGATTTTTAGTGTATTTTCCAGGAAAAATCAGCAACGCTTTTTTTTTGGTAATTTGGAGAAGGTGTGATTACTCGGGAACGGCTCGTAGGATTTTTAGTGTATTTTCCAGGAAAAATCAACAACGCTTTTTTTGGCCAATTTGGAGAAGCTGTGATTACTCGGAAACGGCTCGTAGGATTTTTAGTGTATTTTCCAGGAAAAATCAGCAACGCTTTTTTTTCTAATTTGGAGAAGGTGTGATTACTCGGGAACGGCTCGTAGGTTTTTTAGTGTATTTTCCAGGAAAAATCAACAACGCTTTTTTTGGCCAATTTGGAGAAGGTGTGATTACTCGGGAATGGCTCGTAGGATTTTTAGTGTATTTTCCAGGAAAAATCAGCAACGCTTTTTTTTCTAATTTGGAGAAGGTGTGATTACTCGGGAACGGCTCGTAGGTTTTTTAGTGTATTTTCCAGGAAAAATCAACAACGCTTTTTTTGGCCAATTTGGAGAAGCTGTGATTACTCGGAAACGGCTCGTAGGATTTTTAGTGTATTTTCCAGGAAAAATCAGCAACGCTTTTTTTGGCCAATTTGGAGAAGATGGGATTACTCGGGAACGGCTCGTAAGATTTTTGATGTTTTTTCCAGGAAAAATCAGCAACGCTTTTTTTTTGGCCAATTTGGAGAAGGTGTGATTACTCGGGAACGGCTCGTAGGATTTTTAGTGTATTTTCCAGGAAAAATCAGCAACGCTTTTTTTTCTAATTTGGAGAAGGTGTGATTACTCGGGAATGGCTCGTAGGATTTTTAGTGTATTTTCCAGGAAAAATCAACAACGCTTTTTTTGGCCAATTTGGAGAAGGTGTGATTACTCGGGAATGGCTCGTAGGATTTTTAGTGTATTTTCCAGGAAAAATCAACAACGCTTTTTTTGGCCAATTTGGAGAAGCTGTGATTACTCGGGAACGGCTCGTAGGTTTTTTAGTGTATTTTCCAGGAAAAATCAACAACGCTTTTTTTTCTAATTTGGAGAAGATGGGATTACTCGGGAACGGCTCGTAGGTTTTTTAGTGTATTTTCCAGGAAAAATCAGCAACGCTTTTTTTGGCCAATTTGGAGAAGGTGTGATTACTCGGGAACGGCTCGTAAGATTTTTAGTGTATTTTCCAGAAAAATCAGCTACGCTTTTTTTTGCCAATTTGGAGAAGGTGTGATTACTCGGGAATGGCTCGTAGGATTTTTAGTGTATTTTCCAGGAAAAATCAGCAACGTTTTTTTTTTGGCCAATTTGGAGAAGGTGTGATTACTCGGGAACGGCTCGTAGAATTTTTAGTGTATTTTCCAGGAAAAATCAGCAACGCTTTTTTTGGCCAATTTGGAGAAGGTGTGATTACTCGGGAACGGCTCGTAGGATTTTTAGTGTATTTTCCAGGAAAAATCAGCAACGCTTTTTTTTGCCAATTTGGAGAAGGTGTGATTACTCGGGAACGGCTCGTAGGATTTTTAGTGTATTTTCCAGGAAAAATCAGCAACGCTTTTTTTGGCCAATTTGGAGAAGATGGGATTACTCGGGAACGGCTCGTAAGATTTTTGATGTTTTTTCCAGGAAAAATCAGCAACGCTTTTTTTTTGGCCAATTTGGAGAAGGTGTGATTACTCGGGAACGGCTCGTAGGATTTTTAGTGTATTTTCCAGGAAAAATCAGCAACGCTTTTTTTTCTAATTTGGAGAAGGTGTGATTACTCGGGAACGGCTCGTAGGTTTTTTAGTGTATTTTCCAGGAAAAATCAACAACGCTTTTTTTTGGCCAATTTGGAGAAGGTGTGATTACTCGGGAAC
The DNA here is from genome assembly GCA_947311025.1 of Lypha dubia. NCBI lineage: Eukaryota > Metazoa > Arthropoda > Insecta > Diptera > Tachinidae > Lypha > Lypha dubia. The sequence continues at coordinate 13,373 of CAMZJU010000069.1, forward strand.
GGCTCGTAAGATTTTTAGTGTATTTTCCAGGAAAAATCAGCAACGCTTTTTTTTTGCCAATTTGGAGAAGGTGTGATTACTCGGGAACGGCTCGTAGGATTTTTAGTGTAATTTCCAGGAAAAATCAGCTACACTTTTTTTGGCCAATTTGGAGAAGGTGTGATTACTCGGGAACGGCTCGTAAGATTTTTAGTGTTTTTTCCAGGAAAAATGTGCAACGCTTTTTTTTTTTGGCCAATTTGGAGATGGTGTGATTACTCGGGAACGGCTCGTAGGATTTTTAGTGTATTTTCCAGGAAAAATCAGCAAGGTTTTTTTTTTGCCAATTTGGAGAAGGTGTGATTACTCGGGAACGGCTCGTAAGATTTTTAGTGTATTTTCCAGGAAAAATCAGCAACGCTTTTTTTTGGCCAATTTGGAGAAGGTGTGATTACTCGGGAACGGCTCGTAAGATTTTTAGTGTATTTTCCAGGAAAAATCAGCAACGCTTTTTTTGGCCAATTTAGAGAAGGTGTGATTACTCGGGAACGGCTCGTAGGTTTTTTAGTGTATTTTCCAGGAAAAATCAGCAACGCTTTTTTTTCTAATTTGGAGAAGATGGGATTACTCGGGAATGGCTCGTAGGATTTTTAGTGTATTTTCCAGGAAAAATCAGCAACGCTTTTTTTGGCCAATTTGGAGAAGGTGTGATTACTCGGGAACGGCTCGTAGGTTTTTGATGTTTTTTCCAGGAAAAATCAGCAACGCTTTTTTTTCTAATTTGGAGAAGATGGGATTACTCGGGAACGGCTCGTAGGTTTTTTAGTGTATTTTCCAGGAAAAATGTGCAACGCTTTTTTTTGGCCAATTTGGAGAAGGTGTGATTACTCGGGAACGGCTCGTAAGATTTTTGATGTTTTTTCCAGGAAAAATCAGCAACGCTTTTTTTTGGCCAATTTGGAGAAGGTGTGATTACTCGGGAACGTCTCGTAAGATTTTTAGTGTATTTTCCAGGAAAAATCAACAACGCTTTTTTTGGCCAATTTGGAGAAGGTGTGATTACTCGGGAACGGCTCGTAGGATTTTTAGTGTATTTTCCAGGAAAAATCAGCAACGCTTTTTTTGGCCAATTTGGAGAAGATGGGATTACTCGGGAACGGCTCGTAGGTTTTTTAGTGTATTTTCCAGAAAAAATCAGCAACGCTTTTTTTTGGCCAATTTGGAGAAGGTGTGATTACTCGGGAACGGCTCGTAGGTTTTTTAGTGTATTTTCCAGGAAAAATCAGCAAGGTTTTTTTTTGGCCAATTTGGAGAAGGTGTGATTACTCGGGAACGGCTCGTAGGTTTTTTAGTGTATTTTCCAGGAAAAATCAGCAACGCTTTTTTTTGCCAATTTGGAGAAGATGGGATTACTCGGGAACGGCTCGTAGGTTTTTTAGTGTATTTTCCAGGAAAAAGCAGCAACGCTTTTTTTTTGCCCAATTTGGAGAAGGTGTGATTACTCGGGAACGGCTCGTAAGATTTTTAGTGTATTTTCCAGGAAAAATCAGCAACGCTTTTTTTTGGCCAATTTGGAGAAGGTGTGATTACTCGGAAACGGCTCGTAAGATTTTTAGTGTATTTTCCAGGAAAAATCAGCAACGCTTTTTTTTCTAATTTGGAGAAGCTGTGATTACTCGGGAACGGCTCGTAGGATTTTTAGTGTATTTTCCAGGAAAAATCAACAACGCTTTTTTTTGGCCAATTTGGAGAAGGTGTGATTACTCGGGAACGGCTCATAAAATTTTTAATATATTTTCCAGGAAAAATCAGCAACGCTTTTTTTTGCTAATTTGGAGAAGATGGGATTACTCGGGAACGGCTCGTAGGATTTTTAGTGTATTTTCCAGGAAAAATCAGCAACGCTTTTTTTGGCCAATTTGGAGAAGGTGTGATTACTCGGGACCGGCTCGTAGGATTTTTAGTGTATTTTCCAGGAAAAATCAGCAACGCTTTTTTTGGCCAATTTGGAGAAGGTGTGATTACTCGGGAACGGCTCGTAGGTTTTTTAGTGTATTTTCCAGGAAAAATCAGCAACGCTTTTTTTGGCCAATTTGGAGAAGGTGTGATTACTCGGGAACGGCTCGTAGGATTTTTAGTGTATTTTCCAGGAAAAATCAGCAACGCTTTTTTTGGCCAATTTGGAGATGGTGTGATTACTCGGGAACGGCTCGTAGGATTTTTAGTGTATTTTCCAGGAAAAATCAGCAACGCTTTTTTTTGCCAATTTGGAGAAGGTGTGATTACTCGGGAACGGCTCGTAAGATTTTTAGTGTATTTTCCAGGAAAAATCAGCAACGCTTTTTTTTTCTAATTTGGAGAAGATGGGATTACTCGGGAACGGCTCGTAGGTTTTTTAGTGTATTTTCCAGGAAAAATCAGCAACGCTTTTTTTGGCCAATTTGGAGAAGGTGTGATTACTCGGGAACTGCTCGTAGGATTTTTAGTGTATTTTCCAGGAAAAATCAGCAACGCTTTTTTTTCTAACTTGGAGAAGATGGGATTACTCGGGAACGGCTCGTAGGTTTTTTAGTGTATTTTCCAGGAAAAATCAGCAACGCGTTTTTTTGGCCAATTTGGAGAAGGTGTGATTACTCGGAAACGGCTCGTAGGATTTTTAGTGTATTTTCCAGGAAAAATCAGCAACGCTTTTTTTGGCCAATTTGGAGAAGGTGTGATTACTCGGGAACGGCTCGTAGGATTTTTAGTGTATTTTCCAGGAAAAATCAGCAACGCTTTTTTTTTGGTAATTTGGAGAAGGTGTGATTACTCGGGAATGGCTCGTAGGATTTTTAGTGTATTTTCCAGGAAAAATCAACAACGCTTTTTTTGGCCAATTTGGAGAAGCTGTGATTACTCGGAAACGGCTCGTAGGATTTTTAGTGTATTTTCCAGGAAAAATCAGCAACGCTTTTTTTTGGCCAATTTGGAGAAGGTGTGATTACTCGGGAACGGCTCGTAGGATTTTTAGTGTATTTTCCAGGAAAAATCAGCAACGCTTTTTTTTGGTAATTTGGAGAAGGTGTGATTACTCGGGAATGGCTCGTAGGATTTTTAGTGTATTTTCCAGGAAAAATCAACAACGCTTTTTTTGGCCAATTTGGAGAAGCTGTGATTACTCGGGAACGGCTCGTAGGTTTTTTAGTGTATTTTCCAGGAAAAATCAACAACGCTTTTTTTTCTAATTTGGAGAAGATGGGATTACTCGGGAACGGCTCGTAGGTTTTTTAGTGTATTTTCCAGGAAAAATCAGCAACGCTTTTTTTGGCCAATTTGGAGAAGGTGTGATTACTCGGGAACGGCTCGTAAGATTTTTAGTGTATTTTCCAGGAAAAATCAGCTACGCTTTTTTTTGCCAATTTGGAGAAGGTGTGATTACTCGGGAATGGCTCGTAGGATTTTTAGTGTATTTTCCAGGAAAAATCAGCAACGTTTTTTTTTTGGCCAATTTGGAGAAGGTGTGATTACTCGGGAACGGCTCGTAGAATTTTTAGTGTATTTTCCAGGAAAAATCAGCAACGCTTTTTTTGGCCAATTTGGAGAAGGTGTGATTACTCGGGAACGGCTCGTAGGATTTTTAGTGTATTTTCCAGGAAAAATCAGCAACGCTTTTTTTTGCCAATTTGGAGAAGGTGTGATTACTCGGGAACGGCTCGTAGGATTTTTAGTGTATTTTCCAGGAAAAATCAGCAACGCTTTTTTTGGCCAATTTGGAGAAGATGGGATTACTCGGGAACGGCTCGTAAGATTTTTGATGTTTTTTCCAGGAAAAATCAGCAACGCTTTTTTTTGGCCAATTTGGAGAAGGTGTGATTACTCGGGAACGGCTCGTAGGATTTTTAGTGTATTTTCCAGGAAAAATCAGCAACGCTTTTTTTTCTAATTTGGAGAAGGTGTGATTACTCGGGAACGGCTCGTAGGTTTTTTAGTGTATTTTCCAGGAAAAATCAACAACGCTTTTTTTTGGCCAATTTGGAGAAGGTGTGATTACTCGGGAACGGCTCGTAAGATTTTTAGTGTATTTTCCAGGAAAAATCAGCAACGCTTTTTTTTTGCCAATTTGGAGAAGGTGTGATTACTCGGGAACGGCTCGTAGGATTTTTAGTGTAATTTCCAGGAAAAATCAGCTACACTTTTTTTGGCCAATTTGGAGAAGGTGTGATTACTCGGGAACGGCTCGTAAGATTTTTAGTGTTTTTTCCAGGAAAAATGTGCAACGCTTTTTTTTTTTGGCCAATTTGGAGATGGTGTGATTACTCGGGAACGGCTCGTAGGATTTTTAGTGTATTTTCCAGGAAAAATCAGCAAGGTTTTTTTTTTGCCAATTTGGAGAAGGTGTGATTACTCGGGAACTGCTCGTAGGATTTTTAGTGTATTTTCCAGGAAAAATCAGCAACGCTTTTTTTTGCCAATTTGGAGAAGGTGTGATTACTCGGCAACGGCTCGTAGGTTTTTTAGTGTAATTTCCAGGAAAAATCAGCAACGCTTTTTTTTGGCCAATTTGGAGAAGATGGGATTACTCGGGAACGGCTCGTAAGATTTTTGATGTTTTTTCCAGGAAAAATCAGCAACGCTTTTTTTTTGTAATTTGGAGAAGGTGTGATTACTCGGGAATGGCTCGTAGGATTTTTAGTGTATTTTCCAGGAAAAATCAGCAACGCTTTTTTTGGCCAATTTGGAGAAGGTGTGATTACTCGGGAACGGCTCGTAGGATTTTTAGTGTAATTTCCAGGAAAAATCAACAACGCTTTTTTTGGCCAATTTGGAGAAGGTGTGATTACTCGGGAACGGCTCGTAGGATTTTTAGTGTAATTTCCAGGAAAAATCAACAACGCTTTTTTTTGCCAATTTGGAGAAGGTGTGATTACTCGGGAACGGCTCGTAGGATTTTTAGTGTATTTTCCAGGAAAAATCAGCAACGCTTTTTTTTGGCCAATTTGGAGAAGGTGTGATTACTCGGGAACGGCTCGTAGGTTTTTTAGTGTATTTTCCAGGAAAAATCAGCAACGCTTTTTTTTGGCCAATTTGGAGAAGGTGTGATTACTCGGGAACGGCTCGTAGGATTTTTAGTGTAATTTCCAGGAAAAATCAACAACGCTTTTTTTGGCCAATTTGGAGAAGGTGTGATTACTCGGGAACGGCTCGTAGGATTTTTAGTGTAATTTCCAGGAAAAATCAACAACGCTTTTTTTTGCCAATTTGGAGAAGGTGTGATTACTCGGGAACGGCTCGTAGGATTTTTAGTGTATTTTCCAGGAAAAATCAGCAACGCTTTTTTTGGCCAATTTGGAGAAGGTGTGATTACTCGGGAACGGCTCGTAGGATTTTAAGTGTAATTTCCAGGAAAAATCAGCAACGCTTTTTTTGGCCAATTTGGAGAAGGTGTGATTACTCGGGAACGGCTCGTAGGTTTTTTAGTGTATTTTCCAGGAAAAATCAGCAACGCTTTTTTTTGGCTAATTTGGAGAAGGTGTGATTACTCGGGAACGGCTCGTAGGTTTTTTAGTGTATTTTCCAGGAAAAATCAGCAAGGTTTTTTTTTGGCCAATTTGGAGAAGGTGTGATTACTCGGGAACGGCTCGTAGGATTTTTAGTGTAATTTCCAGGAAAAATCAGCAACGCTTTTTTGGCCAATTTGGAGAAGGTGTGATTACTCGGGAACGGCTCGTAGGTTTTTTAGTGTATTTTCCAGGAAAAATCAGCAACGCTTTTTTTTGGCCAATTTGGAGATGGTGTGATTACTCGGGAACGGCTCGTAGGATTTTTAGTGTAATTTCCAGGAAAAATCAACAACGCTTTTTTTGGCCAATTTGGAGAAGGTGTGATTACTCGGGAACGGCTCATAAAATTTTTAATATATTTTCCAGGAAAAATCAGCAATGCTTTTTTTTCTAATTTGGAGAAGGTGTGATTACTCGGAAACGGCTCGTAGGTTTTTTAGTGTATTTTCCAGGAAAAATCAGCAACGTTTTTTTTTGGCCAATTTGGAGAAGATGGGATTACTCGGGAACGGCTCGTAAGATTTTTAGTGTATTTTCCAGGAAAAATCAACAACGCTTTTTTTTTGCCAATTTGGAGAAGGTGTGATTACTCGGAAACGGCTCGTAGGTTTTTTAGTGTATTTTCCAGGAAAAATCAGCAACGCTTTTTTTTCTAATTTGGAGAAGGTGTGATTACTCGGAAACGGCTCGTAGGTTTTTTAGTGTATTTTCCAGGAAAAATCAGCAACGCTTTTTTTGGCCAATTTGGAGAAGGTGTGATTACTCGGGAACGGCTCGTAGGATTTTTGATGTTTTTTCCAGGAAAAATCAGCAACGCTTTTTTTTGGCCAATTTGGAGAAGGTGTGATTACTCGGGAACGGCTCGTAGGTTTTTTTAGTGTATTTTCCAGGAAAAATCAGCAACGCTTTTTTTTGGCCAATTTGGAGAAGGTGTGATTACTCGGGAACGGCTCGTAAGATTTTTAGTGTATTTTCCAGGAAAAATCAGCAACGCTTTTTTTTGGCCAATTTGGAGAAGATGGGATTACTCGGGAACGGCTCGTAAGATTTTTGATGTTTTTTCCAGGAAAAATCAGCAACGCTTTTTTTTCTAATTTGGAGAAGGTGTGATTACTCGGAAACGGCTTGTAGGTTTTTTAGTGTATTTTCCAGGAAAAATCAGCAACGCTTTTTTTTGGCCAATTTGGAGAAGGTGTGATTACTCGGGAATGGCTCGTAGGTTTTTTAGTGTATTTTCCAGGAAAAATCAGCAACGTTTTTTTTTGGCCAATTTGGAGAAGATGGGATTACTCGGGAACGGCTCGTAAGATTTTTAGTGTATTTTCCAGGAAAAATCAACAACGCTTTTTTTTGGCCAATTTGGAGAAGGTGTGATTACTCGGAAACGGCTCGTAAGATTTTTGATGTTTTTTCCAGGAAAAATCAGCAACGCTTTTTTTGGCCAATTTGGAGAAGGTGTGATTACTCGGGAACGGCTCGTAGGATTTTTGATGTTTTTTCCAGGAAAAATCAGCAACGCTTTTTTTGGCCAATTTGGAGAAGGTGTGATTACTCGGGAACGGCTCGTAGGTTTTTTAGTGTATTTTCCAGGAAAAATCAGCAACGCTTTTTTTGGCCAATTTGGAGAAGGTGTGATTACTCGGGAACGGCTCGTAGGATTTTTAGTGTAATTTCCAGGAAAAATCAGCAACGCTTTTTTTGGCCAATTTGGAGAAGGTGTGATTACTCGGGAACGGCTCGTAGGTTTTTTGATGTTTTTTCCAGGAAAAATCAGCAACGCTTTTTTTTGGCCAATTTGGAGAAGGTGTGATTACTCGGGAACGGCTCGTAGGTTTTTTAGTGTATTTTCCAGGAAAAATCAGCAACGCTTTTTTTTGGCCAATTTGGAGAAGGTGTGATTACTCGGGAACGGCTCGTTAGATTTTTAGTGTATTTTCCAGGAAAAATCAGCAACGCTTTTTTTTGGCCAATTTGGAGAAGATGGGATTACTCGGGAACGGCTCGTAAGATTTTTGATGTTTTTTCCAGGAAAAATCAGCAACGCTTTTTTTTCTAATTTGGAGAAGGTGTGATTACTCGGAAACGGCTCGTAGGTTTTTTAGTGTATTTTCCAGGAAAAATCAGCAACGCTTTTTTTTGGCCAATTTGGAGAAGGTGTGATTACTCGGGAACGGCTCGTAGGTTTTTTAGTGTATTTTCCAGGAAAAATCAGCAACGTTTTTTTTTGGCCAATTTGGAGAAGATGGGATTACTCGGGAACGGCTCGTAAGATTTTTAGTGTATTTTCCAGGAAAAATCAACAACGCTTTTTTTTGGCCAATTTGGAGAAGGTGTGATTACTCGGAAACGGCTCGTAAGATTTTTGATGTTTTTTCCAGGAAAAATCAGCAACGCTTTTTTTGGCCAATTTGGAGAAGGTGTGATTACTCGGGAACGGCTCGTAGGATTTTTGATGTTTTTTCCAGGAAAAATCAGCAACGCTTTTTTTGGCCAATTTGGAGAAGGTGTGATTACTCGGGAACGGCTCGTAGGTTTTTTAGTGTATTTTCCAGGAAAAATCAGCAACGCTTTTTTTGGCCAATTTGGAGAAGGTGTGATTACTCGGGAACGGCTCGTAGGATTTTTAGTGTAATTTCCAGGAAAAATCAGCAACGCTTTTTTTGGCCAATTTGGAGAAGGTGTGATTACTCGGGAACGGCTCGTAGGTTTTTTAGTGTATTTTCCAGGAAAAATCAGCAACGCTTTTTTTTGGCCAATTTGGAGAAGGTGTGATTACTCGGAAACGGCTCGTAGGTTTTTTAGTGTATTTTCCAGGAAAAATCAGCAACGTTTTTTTTTGGCCAATTTGGAGAAGATGGGATTACTCGGGAACGGCTCGTAAGATTTTTAGTGTATTTTCCAGGAAAAATCAACAACGCTTTTTTTTGGCCAATTTGGAGAAGGTGTGATTACTCGGAAACGGCTCGTAGGTTTTTTAGTGTATTTTCCAGGAAAAATCAGCAACGTTTTTTTTTGGCCAATTTGGAGAAGATGGGATTACTCGGGAACGGCTCGTAGGTTTTTTAGTGTATTTTCCAGGAAAAATCAGCAACGCTTTTTTTTCTAATTTGGAGAAGGTGTGATTACTCGGCAACGGCTCGTAGTTTTTTTAGTGTATTTTCCAGGAAAAATCAGCAACGCTTTTTTTGGCCAATTTGGAGAAGGTGTGATTACTCGGGAACGGCTCGTAGGATTTTTGATGTTTTTTCCAGGAAAAATCAGCAACGCTTTTTTTTGGCCAATTTGGAGAAGGTGTGATTACTCGGGAACGGCTCGTAGGTTTTTTAGTGTATTTTCCAGGAAAAATCAGCAACGCTTTTTTTTGGCCAATTTGGAGAAGGTGTGATTACTCGGGAACGGCTCGTAAGATTTTTAGTGTATTTTCCAGGAAAAATCAGCAACGCTTTTTTTTGACCAATTTGGAGAAGATGGGATTACTCGGGAACGGCTCGTAAGATTTTTGATGTTTTTTCCAGGAAAAATCAGCAACGCTTTTTTTTCTTATTTGGAGAAGGTGTGATTACTCGGAAACGGCTCGTAGGTTTTTTAGTGTATTTTCCAGGAAAAATCAGCAACGCTTTTTTTTGGCCAATTTGGAGAAGGTGTGATTACTCGGGAACGGCTCGTAGGTTTTTTAGTGTATTTTCCAGGAAAAATCAGCAACGTTTTTTTTTGGCCAATTTGGAGAAGATGGGATTACTCGGGAACGGCTCGTAAGATTTTTAGTGTATTTTCCAGGAAAAATCAACAACGCTTTTTTTTGTCCAATTTGGAGAAGGTGTGATTACTCGGAAACGGCTCGTAAGATTTTTGATGTTTTTTCCAGGAAAAATCAGCAACGCTTTTTTTGGCCAATTTGGAGAAGGTGTGATTACTCGGGAACGGCTCGTAGGATTTTTAGTGTAATTTCCAGGAAAAATCAGCAACGCTTTTTTTTTGGCCAATTTGGAGAAGGTGTGATTACTCGGGAACGGCTCGTAGGTTTTTTAGTGTATTTTCCAGGAAAAATCAGCAACGCTTTTTTTTGGCCAATTTGGAGAAGGTGTGATTACTCGGGAACGGCTCGTAGGATTTTTAGTGTAATTTCCAGGAAAAATCAGCAACGCTTTTTTTTGGCCAATTTGGAGAAGGTGTGATTACTCGGGAACGGCTCGTAGGTTTTTTAGTGTATTTTCCAGGAAAAATCAGCAACGCTTTTTTTTGGCCAATTTGGAGAAGGTGTGATTACTCGGGAACGGCTCGTAGGATTTTTAGTGTATTTTCCAGGAAAAATCAGCAACGCTTTTTTTTGGCCAATTTGGAGAAGATGGGATTACTCGGGAACGGCTCGTAAGATTTTTGATGTTTTTTCCAGGAAAAATCAGCAACGCTTTTTTTTCTAATTTGGAGAAGGTGTGATTACTCGGAAACGGCTCGTAGGTTTTTTAGTGTATTTTCCAGGAAAAATCAGCAACGCTTTTTTTTGGCCAATTTGGAGAAGGTGTGATTACTCGGGAACGGCTCGTAGGTTTTTTAGTGTATTTTCCAGGAAAAATCAGCAACGCTTTTTTTTGGCCAATTTGGAGAAGGTGTGATTACTCGGGAACGGCTCGTAAGATTTTTAGTGTATTTTCCAGGAAAAATCAACAACGCTTTTTTTTGGCCAATTTGGAGAAGGTGTGATTACTCGGAAACGGCTCGTAAGATTTTTGATGTTTTTTCCAGGAAAAATCAGCAACGCTTTTTTTGGCCAATTTGGAGAAGGTGTGATTACTCGGGAACGGCTCGTAGTATTTTTGATGTTTTTTCCAGGAAAAATCAGCAACGCTTTTTTTGGCCAATTTGGAGAAGGTGTGATTACTCGGGAACGGCTCGTAGGTTTTTTAGTGTATTTTCCAGGAAAAATCAGCAACGCTTTTTTTGGCCAATTTGGAGAAGGTGTGATTACTCGGGAACGGCTCGTAGGATTTTTAGTGTAATTTCCAGGAAAAATCAGCAACGCTTTTTTTGGCCAATTTGGAGAAGGTGTGATTACTCGGGAACGGCTCGTAGGTTTTTTAGTGTATTTTCCAGGAAAAATCAGCAACGCTTTTTTTTGGCCAATTTGGAGAAGGTGTGATTACTCGGGAACGGCTCGTAGGATTTTTAGTGTAATTTCCAGGAAAAATCAACAACGCTTTTTTTGGCCAATTTGGAGAAGGTGTGATTACTCGGGAACGGCTTATAAAATTTTTAATATATTTTCCAGGAAAAATCAGCAATGCTTTTTTTTCTAATTTGGAGAAGGTGTGATTACTCGGAAACGGCTCGTAGGTTTTTTAGTGTATTTTCCAGGAAAAATCAGCAACGTTTTTTTTTGGCCAATTTGGAGAAGATGGGATTACTCGGGAACGGCTCGTAAGATTTTTAGTGTATTTTCCAGGAAAAATCAACAACGCTTTTTTTTGGCCAATTTGGAGAAGGTGTGATTACTCGGAAACGGCTCGTAGGTTTTTTAGTGTATTTTCCAGGAAAAATCAGCAACGCTTTTTTTTCTAATTTGGAGAAGGTGTGATTACTCGGAAACGGCTCGTAGGTTTTTTAGTGTATTTTCCAGGAAAAATCAGCAACGCTTTTTTTGGCCAATTTGGAGAAGGTGTGATTACTCGGGAACGGCTCGTAGGATTTTTGATGTTTTTTCCAGGAAAAATCAGCAACGCTTTTTTTTGGCCAATTTGGAGAAGGTGTGATTACTCGGGAACGGCTCGTAGGATTTTTAGTGTAATTTCCAGGAAAAATCAGCAACGCTTTTTTTGGCCAATTTGGAGAAGGTGTGATTACTCGGGAACGGCTCGTAGGTTTTTTATTGTATTTTCCAGGAAAAATCAGCAACGCTTTTTTTTGGCCAATTTGGAGAAGGTGTGATTACTCGGGAACGGCTCGTAGGATTTTTAGTGTAATTTCCAGGAAAAATCAACAACGCTTTTTTTGGCCAATTTGGAGAAGGTGTGATTACTCGGGAACGGCTCATAAAATTTTTAATATATTTTCCAGGAAAAATCAGCAATGCTTTTTTTTCTAATTTGGAGAAGGTGTGATTACTCGGAAACGGCTCGTAGGTTTTTTAGTGTATTTTCCAGGAAAAATCAGCAACGTTTTTTTTTGGCCAATTTGGAGAAGATGGGATTACTCGGGAACGGCTCGTAAGATTTTTAGTGTATTTTCCAGGAAAAATCAGCAACGCTTTTTTTTTGCCAATTTGGAGAAGATGGGATTACTCGGGAACGGCTCGTAAGATTTTTGATGTTTTTTCCAGGAAAAATCAGCAACGCTTTTTTTTCTAATTTGGAGAAGGTGTGATTACTCGGAAACGGCTCGTAGGTTTTTTAGTGTATTTTCCAGGAAAAATCAGCAACGCTTTTTTTTGGCCAATTTGGAGAAGGTGTGATTACTCGGGAACGGCTCGTAGGTTTTTTAGTGTATTTTCCAGAAAAAATCAGCAACGTTTTTTTTGGCCAATTTGGAGAAGATGGGATTACTCGGGAACGGCTCGTAAGATTTTTAGTGTATTTTCCAGGAAAAATCAACAACGCTTTTTTTTGGCCAATTTGGAGAAGGTGTGATTACTCGGAAACGGCTCGTAAGATTTTTGATGTTTTTTCCAGGAAAAATCAGCAACGCTTTTTTTGGCCAATTTGGAGAAGGTGTGATTACTCGGGAACGGCTCGTAGGATTTTTGATGTTTTTTCCAGGAAAAATCAGCAACGCTTTTTTTGGCCAATTTGGAGAAGGTGTGATTACTCGGGAACGGCTCGTAGGTTTTTTAGTGTATTTTCCAGGAAAAATCAGCAACGCTTTTTTTGGCCAATTTGGAGAAGGTGTGATTACTCGGGAACGGCTCGTAGGATTTTTAGTGTAATTTCCAGGAAAAATCAGCAACGCTTTTTTTGGCCAATTTGGAGAAGGTGTGATTACTCGGGAACGGCTCGTAGGTTTTTTAGTGTATTTTCCAGGAAAAATCAGCAACGCTTTTTTTTGGCCAATTTGGAGAAGGTGTGATTACTCGGGAACGGCTCGTAGGATTTTTAGTGTAATTTCCAGGAAAAATCAACAACGCTTTTTTTGGCCAATTTGGAGAAGGTGTGATTACTCGGGAACGGCTCATAAAATTTTTAATATATTTTCCAAGAAAAATCAGCAATGCTTTTTTTTCTAATTTGGAGAAGGTGTGATTACTCGGAAACGGCTCGTAGGTTTTTTAGTGTATTTTCCAGGAAAAATCAGCAACGTTTTTTTTTGGCCAATTTGGAGAAGATGGGATTACTCGGGAACGGCTCGTAAGATTTTTAGTGTATTTTCCAGGAAAAATCAACAACGCTTTTTTTTGGCCAATTTGGAGAAGGTGTGATTACTCGGAAACGGCTCGTAGGTTTTTTAGTGTATTTTCCAGGAAAAATCAGCAACGCTTTTTTTTCTAATTTGGAGAAGGTGTGATTACTCGGAAACGGCTCGTAGGTTTTTTAGTGTATTTTCCAGGAAAAATCAGCAACGCTTTTTTTGGCCAATTTGGAGAAGGTGTGATTACTCGGGAACGGCTCGTAGGATTTTTGATGTTTTTTCCAGGAAAAATCAGCAACGCTTTTTTTTGGCCAATTTGGAGAAGGTGTGATTACTCGGGAACGGCTCGTAGGTTTTTTAGTGTATTTTCCAGGAAAAATCAGCAACGCTTTTTTTTGGCCAATTTGGAGAAGGTGTGATTACTCGGGAACGGCTCGTAAGATTTTTAGTGTATTTTCCAGGAAAAATCAGCAACGCTTTTTTTTGGCCAATTTGGAGAAGATGGGATTACTCGGGAACGGCTCGTAAGATTTTTGATGTTTTTTCCAGGAAAAATCAGCAACGCTTTTTTTTCTAATTTGGAGAAGGTGTGATTACTCGGAAACGGCTCGTAGGTTTTTTAGTGTATTTTCCAGGAAAAATCAGCAACGTTTTTTTTTGGCCAATTTGGAGAAGATGGGATTACTCGGGAACGGCTCGTAAGATTTTTAGTGTATTTTCCAGGAAAAATCAACAACGCTTTTTTTTGGCCAATTTGGAGAAGGTGTGATTACTCGGAAACGGCTCGTAAGATTTTTGATGTTTTTTCCAGGAAAAATCAGCAACGCTTTTTTTGGCCAATTTGGAGAAGGTGTGATTACTCGGGAACGGCTCGTAGGATTTTTGATGTTTTTTCCAGGAAAAATCAGCAACGCTTTTTTTGGCCAATTTGGAGAAGGTGTGATTACTCGGGAACGGCTCGTAAGATTTTTAGTGTATTTTCCAGGAAAAATCAGCAACGCTTTTTTTTTGCCAATTTGGAGAAGATGGGATTACTCGGGAACGGCTCGTAAGATTTTTGATGTTTTTTCCAGGAAAAATCAGCAACGCTTTTTTTTCTAATTTGGAGAAGGTGTGATTACTCGGAAACGGCTCGTAGGTTTTTTAGTGTATTTTCCAGGAAAAATCAGCAACGCTTTTTTTTGGCCAATTTGGAGAAGGTGTGATTACTCGGGAACGGCTCGTAGGTTTTTTAGTGTATTTTCCAGGAAAAATCAGCAACGTTTTTTTTGGCCAATTTGGAGAAGATGGGATTACTCGGGAACGGCTCGTAAGATTTTTAGTGTATTTTCCAGGAAAAATCAACAACGCTTTTTTTTGGCCAATTTGGAGAAGGTGTGATTACTCGGAAACGGCTCGTAAGATTTTTGATGTTTTTTCCAGGAAAAATCAGCAACGCTTTTTTTGGCCAATTTGGAGAAGGTGTGATTACTCGGGAACGGCTCGTAGGATTTTTGATGTTTTTTCCAGGAAAAATCAGCAACGCTTTTTTTGGCCAATTTGGAGAAGGTGTGATTACTCGGGAACGGCTCGTAGGTTTTTTAGTGTATTTTCCAGGAAAAATCAGCAACGCTTTTTTTGGCCAATTTGGAGAAGGTGTGATTACTCGGGAACGGCTCGTAGGATTTTTAGTGTAATTTCCAGGAAAAATCAGCAACGCTTTTTTTGGCCAATTTGGAGAAGGTGTGATTACTCGGGAACGGCTCGTAGGTTTTTTAGTGTATTTTCCAGGAAAAATCAGCAACGCTTTTTTTTGGCCAATTTGGAGAAGGTGTGATTACTCGGGAACGGCTCGTAGGATTTTTAGTGTAATTTCCAGGAAAAATCAACAACGCTTTTTTTGGCCAATTTGGAGAAGGTGTGATTACTCGGGAACGGCTCATAAAATTTTTAATATATTTTCCAGGAAAAATCAGCAATGCTTTTTTTTCTAATTTGGAGAAGGTGTGATTACTCGGAAACGGCTCGTAGGTTTTTTAGTGTATTTTCCAGGAAAAATCAGCAACGTTTTTTTTTGGCCAATTTGGAGAAGATGGGATTACTCGGGAACGGCTCGTAAGATTTTTAGTGTATTTTCCAGGAAAAATCAACAACGCTTTTTTTTGGCCCATTTGGAGAAGGTGTGATTACTCGGAAACGGCTCGTAGGTTTTTTAGTGTATTTTCCAGGAAAAATCAGCAACGCTTTTTTTTCTAATTTGGAGAAGGTGTGATTACTCGGAAACGGCTCGTAGGTTTTTTAGTGTATTTTCCAGGAAAAATCAGCAACGCTTTTTTTGGCCAATTTGGAGAAGGTGTGATTACTCGGGAACGGCTCGTAGGATTTTTGATGTTTTTTCCAGGAAAAATCAGCAACGCTTTTTTTTGGCCAATTTGGAGAAGGTGTGATTACTCGGGAACGGCTCGTAGGTTTTTTAGTGTATTTTCCAGGAAAAATCAGCAACGCTTTTTTTTGGCCAATTTGGAGAAGGTGTGATTACTCGGGAACGGCTCGTAAGATTTTTAGTGTATTTTCCAGGAAAAATCAGCAACGCTTTTTTTTGGCCAATTTGGAGAAGATGGGATTACTCGGGAACGGCTCGTAAGATTTTTGATGTTTTTTCCAGGAAAAATCAGCAACGCTTTTTTTTCTAATTTGGAGAAGGTGTGATTACTCGGAAACGGCTCGTAGGTTTTTTAGTGTATTTTCCAGGAAAAATCAGCAACGCTTTTTTTGGCCAATTTGGAGAAGGTGTGATTACTCGGGAACGGCTCGTAGGTTTTTTAGTGTATTTTCCAGGAAAAATCAGCAACGTTTTTTTTTGGCCAATTTGGAGAAGATGGGATTACTCGGGAACGGCTCGTAAGATTTTTAGTGTATTTTCCAGGAAAAATCAACAACGCTTTTTTTTGGCCAATTTGGAGAAGGTGTGATTACTCGGAAACGGCTCGTAAGATTTTTGATGTTTTTTCCAGGAAAAATCAGCAACGCTTTTTTTGGCCAATTTGGAGAAGGTGTGATTACTCGGGAACGGCTCGTAGGATTTTTGATGTTTTTTCCAGGAAAAATCAGCAACGCTTTTTTTGGCCAATTTGGAGAAGGTGTGATTACTCGGGAACGGCTCGTAGGTTTTTTAGTGTATTTTCCAGGAAAAATCAGCAACGCTTTTTTTGGCCAATTTGGAGAAGGTGTGATTACTCGGGAACGGCTCGTAGGATTTTTAGTGTAATTTCCAGGAAAAATCAGCAACGCTTTTTTTTGGCCAATTTGGAGAAGGTGTGATTACTCGGAAACGGCTCGTAGGTTTTTTAGTGTATTTTCCAGGAAAAATCAGCAACGCTTTTTTTTGGCCAATTTGGAGAAGGTGTGATTACTCGGGAACGGCTCGTAGGATTTTTAGTGTAATTTCCAGGAAAAATCAACAACGCTTTTTTTGGCCAATTTGGAGAAGGTGTGATTACTCGGGAACGGCTCATAAAATTTTTAATATATTTTCCAGGAAAAATCAGCAATGCTTTTTTTTCTAATTTGGAGAAGGTGTGATTACTCGGAAACGGCTCGTAGGTTTTTTAGTGTATTTTCCAGGAAAAATCAGCAACGTTTTTTTTTGGCCAATTTGGAGAAGATGGGATTACTCGGGAACGGCTCGTAAGATTTTTAGTGTATTTTCCAGGAAAAATCAACAACGCTTTTTTTTGGCCAATTTGGAGAAGGTGTGATTACTCGGAAACGGCTCGTAGGTTTTTTAGTGTATTTTCCAGGAAAAATCAGCAACGCTTTTTTTTCTAATTTGGAGAAGGTGTGATTACTCGGAAACGGCTCGTAGGTTTTTAAGTGTATTTTCCAGGAAAAATCAGCAACGTTTTTTTTTGGCCAATTTGGAGAAGATGGGATTACTCGGGAACGGCTCGTAAGATTTTTAGTGTATTTTCCAGGAAAAATCAACAACGCTTTTTTTTGGCCAATTTGGAGAAGGTCTGATTACTCGGAAACGGCTCGTAAGATTTTTGATGTTTTTTCCAGGAAAAATCAGCAACGCTTTTTTTGGCCAATTTGGAGAAGGTGTGATTACTCGGGAACGGCTCGTAGGATTTTTGATGTTTTTTCCAGGAAAAATCAGCAACGCTTTTTTTGGCCAATTTGGAGAAGGTGTGATTACTCGGGAACGGCTCGTAGGTTTTTTAGTGTATTTTCCAGGAAAAATCAGCAAGGCTTTTTTTTGGCCAATTTGGAGAAGGTGTGATTACTCGGGAACGGCTCGTAAGATTTTTAGTGTATTTTCCAGGAAAAATCAGCAACGCTTTTTTTTGGCCAATTTGGAGAAGATGGGATTACTCGGGAACGGCTCGTAAGATTTTTGATGTTTTTTCCAGGAAAAATCAGCAACGCTTTTTTTTCTAATTTGGAGAAGGTGTGATTACTCGGAAACGGCTCGTAGGTTTTTTAGTGTATTTTCCAGGAAAAATCAGCAACGCTTTTTTTTGGCCAATTTGGAGAAGGTGTGATTACTCGGGAACGGCTCGTAGGTTTTTTAGTGTATTTTCCAGGAAAAATCAGCAACGTTTTTTTTTGGCCAATTTGGAGAAGATGGGATTACTCGGGAACGGCTCGTAAGATTTTTAGTGTATTTTCCAGGAAAAATCAACAACGCTTTTTTTTGGCCAATTTGGAGAAGGTCTGATTACTCGGAAACGGCTCGTAAGATTTTTGATGTTTTTTCCAGGAAAAATCAGCAACGCTTTTTTTGGCCAATTTGGAGAAGGTGTGATTACTCGGGAACGGCTCGTAGGATTTTTGATGTTTTTTCCAGGAAAAATCAGCAACGCTTTTTTTGGCCAATTTGGAGAAGGTGTGATTACTCGGGAACGGCTCGTAGGTTTTTTAGTGTATTTTCCAGGAAAAATCAGCAACGCTTTTTTTTGGCCAATTTGGAGAAGGTGTGATTACTCGGGAACGGCTCGTAAGATTTTTAGTGTATTTTCCAGGAAAAATCAGCAACGCTTTTTTTGGCCAATTTGGAGAAGGTGTGATTACTCGGGAACGGCTCGTAGGTTTTTTAGTGTATTTTCCAGGAAAAATCAGCAACGCTTTTTTTGGCCAATTTGGAGAAGGTGTGATTACTCGGGAACGGCTCGTAGGATTTTTAGTGTAATTTCCAGGAAAAATCAGCAACGCTTTTTTTTGGCCAATTTGGAGAAGGTGTGATTACTCGGGAACGGCTCGTAGGTTTTTTAGTGTATTTTCCAGGAAAAATCAGCAACGTTTTTTTTTGGCCAATTTGGAGAAGATGGGATTACTCGGGAACGGCTCGTAAGATTTTTAGTGTATTTTCCAGGAAAAATCAACAACGCTTTTTTTTGGCCAATTTGGAGAAGGTGTGATTACTCGGAAACGGCTCGTAAGATTTTTGATGTTTTTTCCAGGAAAAATCAGCAACGCTTTTTTTGGCCAATTTGGAGAAGGTGTGATTACTCGGGAACGGCTCGTAAGATTTTTGATGTTTTTTCCAGGAAAAATCAGCAACGCTTTTTTTGGCCAATTTGGAGAAGGTGTGATTACTCGGGAACGGCTCGTAGGTTTTTTAGTGTATTTTCCAGGAAAAATCAGCAACGCTTTTTTTGGCCAATTTGGAGAAGGTGTGATTACTCGGGAACGGCTCGTAGGATTTTTAGTGTAATTTCCAGGAAAAATCAGCAACGCTTTTTTTGGCCAATTTGGAGAAGGTGTGATTACTCGGGAACGGCTCGTAGGTTTTTTAGTGTATTTTCCAGGAAAAATCAGCAACGCTTTTTTTTGGCCAATTTGGAGAAGGTGTGATTACTCGGGAACGGCTCGTAGGATTTTTAGTGTAATTTCCAGGAAAAATCAACAACGCTTTTTTTGGCCAATTTGGAGAAGGTGTGATTACTCGGGAACGGCTCATAAAATTTTTAATATATTTTCCAGGAAAAATCAGCAATGCTTTTTTTTCTAATTTGGAGAAGGTGTGATTACTCGGGAACGGCTCGTAGGTTTTTTAGTGTATTTTCCAGGAAAAATCAGCAACGCTTTTTTTGGCCAATTTGGAGAAGATGGGATTACTCGGGAACGGCTCGTAGGATTTTTGATGTATTTTCCAGGAAAAATCAGCAACGCTTTTTTTGGCCAATTTGGAGAAGGTGTGATTACTCGGGAACGGCTCATAAAATTTTTAATATATTTTCCAGGAAAAATCAGCAACGCTTTTTTTTGGCCAATTTGGAGAAGGTGTGATTACTCGGGAACTGCTCGTAGGATTTTTAGTGTAATTTCCAGGAAAAATCAACAACGCTTTTTTTTGGCCAATTTGGAGAAGGTGTGATTACTCGGGAACGGCTCGTAGGATTTTAAGTGTAATTTCCAGGAAAAATCAGCAACGCTTTTTTTTGGCCAATTTGGAGAAGATGGGATTACTCGGGAACGGCTCGTAAGATTTTTGATGTTTTTTCCAGGAAAAATCAGCAACGCTTTTTTTTGGTAATTTGGAGAAGGTGTGATTACTCGGGAATGGCTCGTAGGATTTTTAGTGTATTTTCCAGGAAAAATCAGCAACGCTTTTTTTGGCCAATTTGGAGAAGGTGTGATTACTCGGGAACGGCTCGTAAGATTTTTAGTGTATTTTCCAGGAAAAATCAGCAACGCTTTTTTTGCCAATTTGGAGAAAGTGGGATTACTCGGGAACGGCTCGTAGGATTTTTAGTGTATTTTCCAGGAAAAATCAGCAAGGTTTTTTTTTGGCCAATTTGGAGAAGGTGTGATTACTCGGGAACGGCTCGTAGGTTTTTTAGTGTATTTTCCAGGAAAAATCAGCAACGCTTTTTTTGGCCAATTTGGAGATGGTGTGATTACTCGGGAACGGCTCGTAGGATTTTTAGTGTATTTTCCAGGAAAAATCAACAACGCTTTTTTTTGGCCAATTTGGAGAAGGTGTGATTACTCGGGAACGGCTCGTAGGTTTTTTAGTGTATTTTCCAGGAAAAATCAGCAACGCTTTTCTTGGCCAATTTGGAGAAGGTGTGATTACTCGGGAACGGCTCGTAAGATTTTTGATGTTTTTTCCAGGAAAAATCAACAACGCTTTTTTTGGCCAATTTGGAGAAGGTGTGATTACTCGGGAACGGCTCGTAGGATTTTAAGTGTAATTTCCAGGAAAAATCAGCAACGCTTTTTTTCTAATTTGGAGAAGGTGTGATTACTCGGGAACGGCTCGTAGGTTTTTTAGTGTATTTTCCAGGAAAAATCAGCAACGCTTTTTTTTGGCCAATTTGGAGAAGGTGTGATTACTCGGGAACGGCTCGTAGGATTTTTAGTGTATTTTCCAGGAAAAATCAGCAACGCTTTTTTTGGCCAATTTGGAGAAGGTGTGATTACTCGGGAACGGCTCGTAAGATTTTTAGTGTATTTTCCAGGAAAAATCAACAACGCTTTTTTTGGCCAATTTGGAGAAGGTGTGATTACTCGGGAACGGCTCGTAGGATTTTTAGTGTATTTTCCAGGAAAAATCAGCAACGCTTTTTTTTGGCCAATTTGGAGAAGATGGGATTACTCGGGAACGGCTCGTAAGATTTTTGATGTTTTTTCCAGGAAAAATCAGCAACGCTTTTTTTTGGCCAATTTGGAGAAGGTGTGATTACTCGGGAACGGCTCGTAGGTTTTTTAGTGTATTTTCCAGGAAAAATCAGCAACGCTTTTTTTTCTAATTTGGAGAAGGTGTGATTACTCGGGAACGGCTCGTAGGTTTTTTAGTGTATTTTCCAGGAAAAATCAGCAACGCTTTTTTTTGGCCAATTTGGAGAAGGTGTGATTACTCGGAAACGGCTCGTAGGTTTTTTGTGTATTTTCCAGGAAAAATCAACAACGCTTTTTTTGGCCAATTTGGAGAAGGTGTGATTACTCGGGAACGGCTCGTAAGATTTTTAATATATTTTCCAGGAAAAATCAGCAACGCTTTTTTTTGGTAATTTGGAGAAGGTGTGATTACTCGGGAATGGCTCGTAGGATTTTTAGTGTATTTTCCAGGAAAAATCAGCAACGCTTTTTTGGCCAATTTGGAGAAGGTGTGATTACTCGGGAACGGCTCGTAGGTTTTTTAGTGTATTTTCCAGGAAAAATCAGCAACGTTTTTTTTTTGGCCAATTTGGAGAAGGTGTGATTACTCGGGAACTGCTCGTAGGTTTTTTAGTGTATTTTTCAGGAAAAATCAGCAACGCTTTTTTTGGCCAATTTGGAGAAGGTGTGATTACTCGGGAACGGCTCGTAAGATTTTTGATGTATTTTCCAGGAAAAATCAGCAACGCTTTTTTTTGCCAATTTGGAGAAGGTGTGATTACTCGGGAACGGCTCGTAAGATTTTTAGTGTATTTTCCAGGAAAAATCAACAACTTTTTTTTTGGCCAATTTGGAGAAGGTGTGATTACTTGGGAACGGCTCGTAGGATTTTTGATGTTTTTTCCAGGAAAAATCAGCAACGCTTTTTTTTGGCCAATTTGGAGAAGGTGTGATTACTCGGGAACGGCTCGTAGGTTTTTTAGTGTATTTTCCAGGAAAAATCAGCAACGCTTTTTTTTCTAATTTGGAGAAGGTGTGATTACTCGGGAACGGCTCGTAGGTTTTTTAGTGTATTTTCCAGGAAAAATCAGCAACGCTTTTTTTTGGCCAATTTGGAGAAGGTGTGATTACTCGGGAACGGCTCGTAGGTTTTTTGTGTATTTTCCAGGAAAAATCAACAACGCTTTTTTTGGCCAATTTGGAGAAGGTGTGATTACTCGGGAACGGCTCGTAAGATTTTTAATATATTTTCCAGGAAAAATCAGCAACGCTTTTTTTTGGTAATTTGGAGAAGGTGTGATTACTCGGGAATGGCTCGTAGGATTTTTAGTGTATTTTCCAGGAAAAATCAGCAACGCTTTTTTTGGCCAATTTGGAGAAGGTGTGATTACTCGGGAACGGCTCGTAGGTTTTTTAGTGTATTTTCCAGGAAAAATCAGCAACGTTTTTTTTTTGGCCAATTTGGAGAAGGTGTGATTACTCGGGAACTGCTCGTAGGTTTTTTAGTGTATTTTTCAGGAAAAATCAGCAACGCTATTTTTGGCCAATTTGGAGAAGGTGTGATTACTCGGGAACGGCTCGTAAGATTTTTGATGTATTTTCCAGGAAAAATCAGCAACGCTTTTTTTTGCCAATTTGGAGAAGGTGTGATTACTCGGGAACGGCTCGTAAGATTTTTAGTGTATTTTCCAGGAAAAATCAACAACGCTTTTTTTGGCCAATTTGGAGAAGGTGTGATTACTCGGGAACGGCTCGTAGGATTTTTGATGTTTTTTCCAGGAAAAATCAGCAACGCTTTTTTTTCTAATTTGGAGAAGATGGGATTACTCGGGAACGGCTCGTAGGTTTTTTAGTGTATTTTTCAGGAAAAATCAGCAACGCTTTTTTTGGCCAATTTGGAGAAGGTGTGATTACTCGAGAACGGCTCGTAAGATTTTTAGTGTATTTTCCAGGAAAAATCAGCAACGCTTTTTTTTGCCAATTTGGAGAAAGTGGGATTACTCGGGAACGGCTCGTAGGATTTTTAGTGTATTTTCCAGGAAAAATCAGCAAGGTTTTTTTTTGGCCAATTTGGAGAAGGTGTGATTACTCGGGAACGGCTCGTAGGTTTTTTAGTGTATTTTCCAGGAAAAATCAGCAACGCTTTTTTTGGCCAATTTGGAGATGGTGTGATTACTCGGGAACGGCTCGTAGGATTTTTAGTGTATTTTCCAGGAAAAATCAACAACGCTTTTTTTTGGCCAATTTGGAGAAGGTGTGATTACTCGGGAACGGCTCGTAGGTTTTTTAGTGTATTTTCCAGGAAAAATCAGCAACGCTTTTCTTGGCCAATTTGGAGAAGGTGTGATTACTCGGGAACGGCTCGTAAGATTTTTGATGTTTTTTCCAGGAAAAATCAACAACGCTTTTTTTGGCCAATTTGGAGAAGGTGTGATTACTCGGGAACGGCTCGTAGGATTTTAAGTGTAATTTCCAGGAAAAATCAGCAACGCTTTTTTTTCTAATTTGGAGAAGGTGTGATTACTCGGGAACGGCTCGTAGGTTTTTTAGTGTATTTTCCAGGAAAAATCAGCAACGCTTTTTTTTGGCCAATTTGGAGAAGGTGTGATTACTCGGGAACGGCTCGTAGGATTTTTAGTGTATTTTCCAGGAAAAATCAGCAACGCTTTTTTTGGCCAATTTGGAGAAGGTGTGATTACTCGGGAACGGCTCGTAAGATTTTTAGTGTATTTTCCAGGAAAAATTAACAACGCTTTTTTTGGCCAATTTGGAGAAGGTGTGATTACTCGGGAACGGCTCGTAGGATTTTTAGTGTATTTTCCAGGAAAAATCAGCAACGCTTTTTTTTGGCCAATTTGGAGAAGATGGGATTACTCGGGAACGGCTCGTAAGATTTTTGATGTTTTTTCCAGGAAAAATCAGCAACGCTTTTTTTTGGCCAATTTGGAGAAGGTGTGATTACTCGGGAACGGCTCGTAGGTTTTTTAGTGTATTTTCCAGGAAAAATCAGCAACGCTTTTTTTTCTAATTTGGAGAAGGTGTGATTACTCGGGAACGGCTCGTAGGTTTTTTAGTGTATTTTCCAGGAAAAATCAGCAACGCTTTTTTTTGGCCAATTTGGAGAAGGTGTGATTACTCGGAAACGGCTCGTAGGTTTTTTGTGTATTTTCCAGGAAAAATCAACAACGCTTTTTTTGGCCAATTTGGAGAAGGTGTGATTACTCGGGAACGGCTCGTAAGATTTTTAATATATTTTCCAGGAAAAATCAGCAACGCTTTTTTTTGGTAATTTGGAGAAGGTGTGATTACTCGGGAATGGCTCGTAGGATTTTTAGTGTATTTTCCAGGAAAAATCAGCAACGCTTTTTTGGCCAATTTGGAGAAGGTGTGATTACTCGGGAACGGCTCGTAGGTTTTTTAGTGTATTTTCCAGGAAAAATCAGCAACGTTTTTTTTTTGGCCAATTTGGAGAAGGTGTGATTACTCGGGAACTGCTCGTAGGTTTTTTAGTGTATTTTTCAGGAAAAATCAGCAACGCTTTTTTTGGCCAATTTGGAGAAGGTGTGATTACTCGGGAACGGCTCGTAAGATTTTTGATGTATTTTCCAGGAAAAATCAGCAACGCTTTTTTTTGCCAATTTGGAGAAGGTGTGATTACTCGGGAACGGCTCGTAAGATTTTTAGTGTATTTTCCAGGAAAAATCAACAACGCTTTTTTTGGCCAATTTGGAGAAGGTGTGATTACTTGGGAACGGCTCGTAGGATTTTTGATGTTTTTTCCAGGAAAAATCAGCAACGCTTTTTTTTGGCCAATTTGGAGAAGGTGTGATTACTCGGGAACGGCTCGTAGGTTTTTTAGTGTATTTTCCAGGAAAAATCAGCAACGCTTTTTTTTCTAATTTGGAGAAGGTGTGATTACTCGGGAACGGCTCGTAGGTTTTTTAGTGTATTTTCCAGGAAAAATCAGCAACGCTTTTTTTTGGCCAATTTGGAGAAGGTGTGATTACTCGGGAACGGCTCGTAGGTTTTTTGTGTATTTTCCAGGAAAAATCAACAACGCTTTTTTTGGCCAATTTGGAGAAGGTGTGATTACTCGGGAACGGCTCGTAAGATTTTTAATATATTTTCCAGGAAAAATCAGCAACGCTTTTTTTTGGTAATTTGGAGAAGGTGTGATTACTCGGGAATGGCTCGTAGGATTTTTAGTGTATTTTCCAGGAAAAATCAGCAACGCTTTTTTTGGCCAATTTGGAGAAGGTGTGATTACTCGGGAACGGCTCGTAGGTTTTTTAGTGTATTTTCCAGGAAAAATCAGCAACGTTTTTTTTTTGGCCAATTTGGAGAAGGTGTGATTACTCGGGAACTGCTCGTAGGTTTTTTAGTGTATTTTTCAGGAAAAATCAGCAACGCTTTTTTTGGCCAATTTGGAGAAGGTGTGATTACTCGGGAACGGCTCGTAAGATTTTTGATGTATTTTCCAGGAAAAATCAGCAACGCTTTTTTTTGCCAATTTGGAGAAGGTCTGATTACTCGGGAACGGCTCGTAAGATTTTTAGTGTATTTTCCAGGAAAAATCAACAACGCTTTTTTTGGCCAATTTGGAGAAGGTGTGATTACTCGGGAACGGCTCGTAGGATTTTTGATGTTTTTTCCAGGAAAAATCAGCAACGCTTTTTTTTCTAATTTGGAGAAGATGGGATTACTCGGGAACGGCTCGTAGGTTTTTTAGTGTATTTTTCAGGAAAAATCAGCAACGCTTTTTTTGGCCAATTTGGAGAAGGTGTGATTACTCGAGAACGGCTCGTAAGATTTTTAGTGTATTTTTCAGGAAAAATCAGCAACGCTTTTTTTGGCCAATTTGGAGAAGGTGTGATTACTCGGGAACGGCTCGTAAGATTTTTGATGTATTTTCCAGGAAAAATCAGCAACGCTTTTTTTTGCCAATTTGGAGAAGGTGTGATTACTCGGGAACGGCTCGTAAGATTTTTAGTGTATTTTCCAGGAAAAATCAACAACGCTTTTTTTGGCCAATTTGGAGAAGGTGTGATTACTCGGGAACGGCTCGTAGGATTTTTGATGTTTTTTCCAGGAAAAATCAGCAACGCTTTTTTTTCTAATTTGGAGAAGATGGGATTACTCGGGAACGGCTCGTAGGTTTTTTAGTGTATTTTTCAGGAAAAATCAGCAACGCTTTTTTTGGCCAATTTGGAGAAGGTGTGATTACTCGAGAACGGCTCGTAAGATTTTTAGTGTATTTTCCAGGAAAAATCAGCAACGCTTTTTTTTGCCAATTTGGAGAAAGTGGGATTACTCGGGAACGGGTCGTAGGATTTTTAGTGTATTTTCCAGGAAAAATCAGCAAGGTTTTTTTTTGGCCAATTTGGAGAAGGTGTGATTACTCGGGAACGGCTCGTAGGTTTTTTAGTGTATTTTCCAGGAAAAATCAGCAACGCTTTTTTTGGCCAATTTGGAGATGGTGTGATTACTCGGGAACGGCTCGTAGGATTTTTAGTGTATTTTCCAGGAAAAATCAACAACGCTTTTTTTTGGCCAATTTGGAGAAGGTGTGATTACTCGGGAACGGCTCGTAGGTTTTTTAGTGTATTTTCCAGGAAAAATCAGCAACGCTTTTCTTGGCCAATTTGGAGAAGGTGTGATTACTCGGGAACGGCTCGTAAGATTTTTGATGTTTTTTCCAGGAAAAATCAACAACGCTTTTTTTGGCCAATTTGGAGAAGGTGTGATTACTCGGGAACGGCTCGTAGGATTTTAAGTGTAATTTCCAGGAAAAATCAGCAACGCTTTTTTTTCTAATTTGGAGAAGGTGTGATTACTCGGGAACGGCTCGTAGGTTTTTAAGTGTATTTTCCAGGAAAAATCAGCAACGCTTTTTTTTGGCCAATTTGGAGAAGGTGTGATTACTCGGGAACGGCTCGTAGGATTTTTAGTGTATTTTCCAGGAAAAATCAGCAACGCTTTTTTTGGCCAATTTGGAGAAGGTGTGATTACTCGGGAACGGCTCGTAAGATTTTTAGTGTATTTTCCAGGAAAAATCAACAACGCTTTTTTTGGCCAATTTGGAGAAGGTGTGATTACTCGGGAACGGCTCGTAGGATTTTTAGTGTATTTTCCAGGAAAAATCAGCAACGCTTTTTTTTGGCCAATTTGGAGAAGATGGGATTACTCGGGAACAGCTCGTAAGATTTTTGATGTTTTTTCCAGGAAAAATCAGCAACGCTTTTTTTTGGCCAATTTGGAGAAGGTGTGATTACTCGGGAACGGCTCGTAGGTTTTTTAGTGTATTTTCCAGGAAAAATCAGCAACGCTTTTTTTTCTAATTTGGAGAAGGTGTGATTACTCGGGAACGGCTCGTAGGTTTTTTAGTGTATTTTCCAGGAAAAATCAGCAACGCTTTTTTTTGGCCAATTTGGAGAAGGTGTGATTACTCGGGAACGGCTCGTAGGTTTTTTGTGTATTTTCCAGGAAAAATCAACAACGCTTTTTTTGGCCAATTTGGAGAAGGTGTGATTACTCGGGAACGGCTCGTAAGATTTTTAATATATTTTCCAGGAAAAATCAGCAACGCTTTTTTTTGGTAATTTGGAGAAGGTGTGATTACTCGGGAATGGCTCGTAGGATTTTTAGTGTATTTTCCAGGAAAAATCAGCAACGCTTTTTTTTGGCCAATTTGGAGAAGGTGTGATTACTCGGGAACGGCTCGTAGGTTTTTTAGTGTATTTTCCAGAAAAAATCAGCAACGTTTTTTTTTTGGCCAATTTGGAGAAGGTGTGATTACTCGGGAACTGCTCGTAGGTTTTTTAGTGTATTTTTCAGGAAAAATCAGCAACGCTTTTTTTGGCCAATTTGGAGAAGGTGTGATTACTCGGGAACGGCTCGTAAGATTTTTGATGTATTTTCCAGGAAAAATCAGCAACGCTTTTTTTTGCCAATTTGGAGAAGGTGTGATTACTCGGGAACGGCTCGTAAGATTTTTAGTGTATTTTCCAGGAAAAATCAACAACGCTTTTTTTGGCCAATTTGGAGAAGGTGTGATTACTCGGGAACGGCTCGTAGGATTTTTGATGTTTTTTCCAGGAAAAATCAGCAACGCTTTTTTTTCTAATTTGGAGAAGATGGGATTACTCGGGAACGGCTCGTAGGTTTTTTAGTGTATTTTTCAGGAAAAATCAGCAACGCTTTTTTTGGCCAATTTGGAGAAGGTGTGATTACCCGGGAACGGCTCATAAAATTTTTAATATATTTTCCAGGAAAAATCAGCAACGCTTTTTTTTTGCTAATTTGGAGAAGATGGGATTACTCGGGAACGGCTCGTAGGTTTTTTAGTGTAATTTCCAGGAAAAATCAGCAACGCTTTTTTTTCTAATTTGGAGAAGGTGTGATTACTCGGGAACGGGTCGTAGGATTTTTAGTGTAATTTCCAGGAAAAATCAACAACACTTTTTTTTGCCAATTTGGAGAAGGTGTGATTACTCGGGAACGGCTCGTAGGATTTTTAGTGTATTTTCCAGGAAAAACCAGCAACGCTTTTTTTGGCCAATTTGGAGAAGGTGTGATTACTTGGGAACGGCTCGTAGGATTTTTGATGTTTTTTCCAGGAAAAATCAGCAACGCTTTTTTTTGGCCAATTTGGAGAAGGTGTGATTACTCGGGAACGGCTCGTAGGTTTTTTAGTGTATTTTCCAGGAAAAATCAGCAACGCTTTTTTTTCTAATTTGGAGAAGGTGTGATTACTCGGGAACGGCTCGTAGGTTTTTTAGTGTATTTTCCAGGAAAAATCAGCAACGCTTTTTTTTGGCCAATTTGGAGAAGGTGTGATTACTCGGGAACGGCTCGTAGGTTTTTTGTGTATTTTCCAGGAAAAATCAACAACGCTTTTTTTGGCCAATTTGGAGAAGGTGTGATTACTCGGGAACGGCTCGTAAGATTTTTAATATATTTTCCAGGAAAAATCAGCAACGCTTTTTTTTGGTAATTTGGAGAAGGTGTGATTACTCGGGAATGGCTCGTAGGATTTTTAGTGTATTATCCAGGAAAAATCAGCAACGCTTTTTTTGGCCAATTTGGAGAAGGTGTGATTACTCGGGAACGGCTCGTAGGTTTTTTAGTGTATTTTCCAGGAAAAAATCAGCAACGTTTTTTTTTTGGCCAATTTGGAGAAGGTGTGATTACTCGGGAACTGCTCGTAGGTTTTTTAGTGTATTTTTCAGGAAAAATCAGCAACGCTTTTTTTTGGCCAATTTGGAGAAGGTGTGATTACTCGGGAACGGCTCGTAAGATTTTTGATGTATTTTCCAGGAAAAATCAGCAACGCTTTTTTTTGCCAATTTGGAGAAGGTGTGATTACTCGGGAACGGCTCGTAAGATTTTTAGTGTATTTTCCAGGAAAAATCAACAACGCTTTTTTTGGCCAATTTGGAGAAGGTGTGATTACTCGGGAACGGCTCGTAGGATTTTTGATGTTTTTTCCAGGAAAAATCAGCAACGCTTTTTTTTCTAATTTGGAGAAGATGGGATTACTCGGGAACGGCTCGTAGGTTTTTTAGTGTATTTTTCAGGAAAAATCAGCAACGCTTTTTTTGGCCAATTTGGAGAAGGTGTGATTACTCGGGAACGGCTCGTAAGATTTTTAGTGTATTTTCCAGGAAAATCAGCAACGCTTTTTTTTGCCAATTTGGAGAAAGTGGGATTACTCGGGAACGGCTCGTAGGATTTTTAGTGTATTTTCCAGGAAAAATCAGCAAGGTTTTTTTTGGCCAATTTGGAGAAGGTGTGATTACTCGGGAACGGCTCGTAGGTTTTTTAGTGTATTTTCCAGGAAAAATCAGCAACGCTTTTTTTGGCCAATTTGGAGATGGTGTGATTACTCGGGAACGGCTCGTAGGATTTTTAGTGTATTTTCCAGGAAAAATCAACAACGCTTTTTTTTGGCCAATTTGGAGAAGGTGTGATTACTCGGGAACGGCTCGTAGGTTTTTTAGTGTATTTTCCAGGAAAAATCAGCAACGCTTTTCTTGGCCAATTTGGAGAAGGTGTGATTACTCGGGAACGGCTCGTAAGATTTTTGATGTTTTTTCCAGGAAAAATCAACAACGCTTTTTTTGGCCAATTTGGACAAGGTGTGATTACTCGGGAACGGCTCGTAGGATTTTAAGTGTATTTCCAGGAAAAATCAGCAACGCTTTTTTTTCTAATTTGGAGAAGGTGTGATTACTCGGAACGGCTCGTAGGTTTTTAAGTGTATTTTCCAGGAAAAATCAGCAACGCTTTTTTTTGGCCAATTTGGAGAAGGTGTGATTACTCGGGAACGGCTCGTAGGATTTTTAGTGTATTTTCCAGGAAAAATCAGCAACGCTTTTTTTGGCCAATTTGGAGAAGGTGTGATTACTCGGGAACGGCTCGTAAGATTTTTAGTGTATTTTCCAGGAAAAATCAACAACGCTTTTTTTGGCCAATTTGGAGAAGGTGTGATTACTCGGGAACGGCTCGTAGGATTTTTAGTGTATTTTCCAGGAAAAATCAGCAACGCTTTTTTTTGGCCAATTTGGAGAAGATGGGATTACTCGGGAACGGCTCGTAAGATTTTGATGTTTTTTCCAGGAAAAATCAGCAACGCTTTTTTTTGGCCAATTTGGAGAAGGTGTGATTACTCGGGAACGGCTCGTTGGTTTTTTAGTGTATTTTCCAGGAAAAATCAGCAGCAACGCTTTTTTTTTCTAATTTGGAGAAGGTGTGATTACTCGGGAACGGCTCGTAGGTTTTTTAGTGTATTTTCCAGGAAAAATCAGCAACGCTTTTTTTTGGCCAATTTGGAGAAGGTGTGATTACTCGGGAACGGCTCGTAGGTTTTTTGTGTATTTTCCAGGAAAAATCAACAACGCTTTTTTTGGCCAATTTGGAGAAGGTTTGATTACTCGGGAACGGCTCGTAAGATTTTTAATATATTTTCCAGGAAAAATCAGCAACGCTTTTTTTTGGTAATTTGGAGAAGGTGTGATTACTCGGGAATGGCTCGTAGGATTTTTAGTGTATTTTCCAAGGAAAAATCAGCAACGCTTTTTTTGGCCAATTTGGAGAAGGTGTGATTACTCGGGAACGGCTCGTAGGTTTTTTAGTGTATTTTCCAGAAAAAATCAGCAACGTTTTTTTTTTGGCCAATTTGGAGAAGGTGTGATTACTCGGGAACTGCTCGTAGGTTTTTTAGTGTATTTTTCAGGAAAAATCAGCAACGCTTTTTTTGGCCAATTTGGAGAAGGTGTGATTACTCGGGAACGGCTCGTAAGATTTTTGATGTATTTTCCAGGAAAAATCAGCAACGCTTTTTTTTGCCAATTTGGAGAAGGTGTGATTACTCGGGAACGGCTCGTAAGATTTTTAGTGTATTTTCCAGGAAAAATCAACAACGCTTTTTTTGGCCAATTTGGAGAAGGTGTGATTACTCGGGAACGGCTCGTAGGATTTTTGATGTTTTTTCCAGGAAAAATCAGCAACGCTTTTTTTTCTAATTTGGAGAAGATGGGATTACTCGGGAACGGCTCGTAGGTTTTTTAGTGTATTTTTCAGGAAAAATCAGCAATGCTTTTTTTGGCCAATTTGGAGAAGGTGTGATTACTCGGGAACGGCTCATAAAATTTTTAATATATTTTCCAGGAAAAATCAGCAACGCTTTTTTTTTGCTAATTTGGAGAAGATGGGATTACTCGGGAACGGCTCGTAGGTTTTTTAGTGTAATTTCCAGGAAAAATCAGCAACGCTTTTTTTTCTAATTTGGAGAAGGTGTGATTACTCGGGAACGGGTCGTAGGATTTTTAGTGTAATTTCCAGGAAAAATCAACAACGCTTTTTTTTGCCAATTTGGAGAAGGTGTGATTACTCGGGAACGGCTCGTAGGATTTTTAGTGTATTTTCCAGGAAAAACCAGCAACGCTTTTTTTGGCCAATTTGGAGAAGGTGTGATTACTCGGGAACGGCTCGTAAGATTTTTGACGTTTTTTCCAGGAAAAATCAACAACGCTTTTTTTTGGCCAATTTGGAGAAGGTGTGATTACTCGGGAACGGCTCGTAAGATTTTTAGTGTATTTTCCAGGAAAAATCAGCAACGCTTTTTTTGGCCAATTTGGAGAAGGTGTGATTACTCGGGAACGGCTCGTAGGTTTTTTAGTGTATTTTCCAGGAAAAATCAGCAACGCTTTTTTTTGGCCAATTTGGAGAAGGTGTGATTACTCGGGAACGGCTCGTAAGATTTTTGATGTTTTTTCCAGGAAAAATCAGCAACGCTTTTTTTGGCCAATTTGGAGAAGGTGTGATTACTCGGGAACGGCTCGTAGGATTTTTAGTGTATTTTCCAGGAAAAATCAGCAACGCTTTTTTTTTGGTAATTTGGAGAAGGTGTGATTACTCGGGAACGGCTCGTAGGATTTTTAGTGTATTTTCCAGGAAAAGTCAGCAAGGTTTTTTTTTGGCCAATTTGGAGAAGGTGTGATTACTCGGGAACGGCTCGTAGGATTTTTAGTGTATTTTCCAGGAAAAATCAGCAACGCTTTTTTTGGCCAATTTGGAGAAGGTGTGATTACTCGGGAACGGCTCGTAGGATTTTTAGTGTATTTTTCAGGAAAAATCAGCAACGCTTTTTTTTGCCAATTTGGAGAAGGTGTGATTACTCGGGAACGGCTCGTAGGATTTTAAGTGTAATTTCCAGGAAAAATCAGCAACGCTTTTTTTTGGCCAATTTGGAGAAGGTGTGATTACTCGGAAACAGCTCGTAGGTTTTTTAGTGTATTTTCCAGGAAAAATCAGCAACGCTTTTTTTGGCCAATTTGGAGAAGGTGTGATTACTCGGGAACGGCTCGTAGGATTTTTGATGTTTTTTCCAGGAAAAATCAGCAACGCTTTTTTTTTGCCAATTTGGAGAAGGTGTGATTACTCGGGAACGGCTCGTAGGTTTTTTAGTGTATTTTCCAGGAAAAATCAGCAACGCTTTTTTTTGGCCAATTTGGAGAAGGTGTGATTACTCGGGAACGGCTCGTAAGATTTTTAGTGTATTTTCCAGGAAAAATCAGCAACGCTTTTTTTTGGCCAATTTGGAGAAGATGGGATTACTCGGGAACGGCTCTTAAGATTCTTGATGTTTTTTCCAGGAAAAATCAGCAACGCTTTTTTTTCTAATTTGGAGAAGGTGTGATTACTAGGAAACGGCTCGTAGGTTTTTTAGTGTATTTTCCAGGAAAAATCAGCAACGCTTTTTTTTGGCCAATTTGGAGAAGGTGTGATTACTCGGGAACGGCTCGTAGGTTTTTTAGTGTATTTTCCAGGAAAAATCAGCAACGTTTTTTTTTGGCCAATTTGGAGAAGATGGGATTACTCGGGAACGGCTCGTAAGATTTTTAGTGTATTTTCCAGGAAAAATCAACAACGCTTTTTTTTGGCCAATTTGGAGAAGGTGTGATTACTCGGAAACGGCTCGTAAGATTTTTGATGTTTTTTCCAGGAAAAATCAGCAACGCTTTTTTTGGCCAATTTGGAGAAGGTGTAATTACTCGGGAACGGCTCGTAGGATTTTTGTTGTTTTTTCCAGGAAAAATCAGCAACGCTTTTTTTGGCCAATTTGGAGAAGGTGTGATTACTCGGGAACGGCTCGTAGGTTTTTTAGTGTATTTTCCAGGAAAAATCAGCAACGCTTTTTTTGGCCAATTTGAAGAAGGTGTGATTACTCGGGAACGGCTCGTAGGATTTTTAGTGTAATTTCCAGGAAAAATCAGCAACACTTTTTTTGGCCAATTTGGAGAAGATGTGATTACTCGGGAACGGCTCGTAGGTTTTTTAGTGTATTTTCCAGGAAAAATCAGCAACGCTTTTTTTTGGCCAATTTGGAGAAGATGGGATTACTCGGGAACGGCTCGTAGGATTTTTGATGTATTTTCCAGGAAAAATCAGCAACGCTTTTTTTGGCCAATTTGGAGAAGGTGTGATTACTCGGGAACGGCTCATAAAATTTTTAATATATTTTCCAGGAAAAATCAGCAACGCTTTTTTTTGGCCAATTTGGAGAAGGTGTGATTACTCGGGAACTGCTCGTAGGATTTTTAGTGTAATTTCCAGGAAAAATCAACAACGCTTTTTTTTGGCCAATTTGGAGAAGGTGTGATTACTCGGGAACGGCTCGTAGGATTTTAAGTGTAATTTCCAGGAAAAATCAGCAACGCTTTTTTTTGGCCAATTTGGAGAAGATGGGATTACTCGGGAACGGCTCGTAAGATTTTTGATGTTTTTTCCAGGAAAAATCAGCAACGCTTTTTTTTGGTAATTTGGAGAAGGTGTGATTACTCGGGAATGGCTCGTAGGATTTTTAGTGTATTTTCCAGGAAAAATCAGCAACGCTTTTTTTGGCCAATTTGGAGAAGGTGTGATTACTCGGGAACGGCTCGTAAGATTTTTATTGTATTTTCCAGGAAAAATCAGCAACGCTTTTTTTTGCCAATTTGGAGAAAGTGGGATTACTCGGGAACGGCTCGTAGGATTTTTAGTGTATTTTCCAGGAAAAATCAGCAAGGTTTTTTTTGGCCAATTGGGAGAAGGTGTGATTACTCGGGAACGGCTCGTAGGTTTTTTAGTGTATTTTCCAGGAAAAATCAGCAACGCTTTTTTTGGCCAATTTGGAGATGGTGTGATTACTCGGGAACGGCTCGTAGGATTTTTAGTGCATTTTCCAGGAAAAATCAACAACGCTTTTTTTTGGCCAATTTGGAGGTGTGATTACTCGGGAACGGCTCGTAGGTTTTTTAGTGTATTTTCCAGGAAAAATCAGCAACGCTTTTCTTGGCCAATTTGGAGAAGGTGTGATTACTCGGGAACGGCTCGTAAGATTTTTGATGTTTTTTCCAGGAAAAATCAACAACGCTTTTTTTGGCCAATTTGGAGAAGGTGTGATTACTCGGGAACGGCTCGTAGGATTTTAAGTGTAATTTCCAGGAAAAATCAGCAACGCTTTTTTTTCTAATTTGGAGAAGGTGTGATTACTCGGGAACGGCTCGTAGGTTTTTTAGTGTATTTTCCAGGAAAAATCAGCAACGCTTTTTTTTGGCCAATTTGGAGAAGGTGTGATTACTCGGGAACGGCTCGTAGGATTTTTAGTGTATTTTCCAGGAAAAATCAGCAACGCTTTTTTTGGCCAATTTGGAGAAGGTGTGATTACTCGGGAACGGCTCGTAAGATTTTTAGTGTATTTTCCAGGAAAAATCAACAACGCTTTTTTTGGCCAATTTGGAGAAGGTGTGATTACTCGGGAACGGCTCGTAGGATTTTTAGTGTATTTTCCAGGAAAAATCAGCAACGCTTTTTTTTGGCCAATTTGGAGAAGATGGGATTACTCGGGAACGGCTCGTAAGATTTTTGATGTTTTTTCCAGGAAAAATCAGCAACGCTTTTTTTTGGCCAATTTGGAGAAGGTGTGATTACTCGGGAACGGCTCGTAGGTTTTTTAGTGTATTTTCCAGGAAAAATCAGCAACGCTTTTTTTTCTAATTTGGAGAAGGTGTGATTACTCGGGAACGGCTCGTAGGTTTTTTAGTGTATTTTCCAGGAAAAATCAGCAACGCTTTTTTTTGGCCAATTTGGAGAAGGTGTGATTACTCGGGAACGGCTCGTAGGTTTTTTGTGTATTTTCCAGGAAAAATCAACAACGCTTTTTTTGGCCAATTTGGAGAAGGTGTGATTACTCGGGAACGGCTCGTAAGATTTTTAATATATTTTCCAGGAAAAATCAGCAACGCTTTTTTTTGGTAATTTGGAGAAGGTGTGATTACTCGGGAATGGCTCGTAGGATTTTTAGTGTATTTTCCAGGAAAAATCAGCAACGCGTTTTTTGGCCAATTTGGAGAAGGTGTGATTACTCGGGAACGGCTCGTAGGTTTTTTAGTGTATTATCCAGGAAAAATCAGCAACGTTTTTTTTTTGGCCAATTTGGAGAAGGTGTGATTACTCGGGAACTGCTCGTAGGTTTTTTAGTGTATTTTTCAGGAAAAATCAGCAACGCTTTTTTTGGCCAATTTGGAGAAGGTGTGATTACTCGGGAACGGCTCGTAAGATTTTTGATGTATTTTCCAGGAAAAATCAGCAACGCTTTTTTTTGCCAATTTGGAGAAGGTGTGATTACTCGGGAACGGCTCGTAAGATTTTTAGTGTATTTTCCAGGAAAAATCAACAACGCTTTTTTTGGCCAATTTGGAGAAGGTGTGATTACTCGGGAACGGCTCGTAGGATTTTTGATGTTTTTTCCAGGAAAAATCAGCAACGCTTTTTTTTCTAATTTGGAGAAGATGGGATTACTCGGGAACGGCTCGTAGGTTTTTTAGTGTTTTTTTCAGGAAAAATCAGCAACGCTTTTTTTGGCCAATTTGGAGAAGGTGTGATTACTCGGGAACGGCTCATAAAATTTTTAATATATTTTCCAGGAAAAATCAGCAACGCTTTTTTTTTGCTAATTTGGAGAAGATGGGATTACTCGGGAACGGCTCGTAGGTTTTTTAGTGTAATTTCCAGGAAAAATCAGCAACGCTTTTTTTTCTAATTTGGAGAAGGTGTGATTACTCGGGAACGGCTCGTAGGATTTTTAGTGTAATTTCCAGGAAAAATCAACAACGCTTTTTTTTGCCAATTTGGAGAAGGTGTGATTACTCGGGAACGGCTCGTAGGATTTTTAGTGTATTTTCCAGGAAAAACCAGCAACGCTTTTTTTGGCCAATTTGGAGAAGGTGTGATTACTCGGGAACGGCTCGTAAGATTTTTGATGTTTTTTCCAGGAAAAATCAACAACGCTTTTTTTTGGCCAATTTGGAGAAGGTGTGATTACTCGGGAACGGCTCGTAAGATTTTTAGTGTATTTTCCAGGAAAAATCAGCAACGCTTTTTTTGGCCAATTTGGAGAAGGTGTGATTACTCGGGAACGGCTCGTAGGTTTTTTAGTGTATTTTCCAGGAAAAATCAGCAACGCTTTTTTTTGGCCAATTTGGAGAAGGTGTGATTACTCGGGAACGGCTAGTAAGATTTTTGATGTTTTTTCCAGGAAAAATCAGCAACGCTTTTTTTGGCCAATTTGGAGAAGGTGTGATTACTCGGGAACGGCTCGTAGGATTTTTAGTGTATTTTCCAGGAAAAATCAGCAACGCTTTTTTTTGGTAATTTGGAGAAGGTGTGATTACTCGGGAACGGCTCGTAGGATTTTTAGTGTATTTTCCAGAAAAAATCAGCAAGGTTTTTTTTTGGCCAATTTGGAGAAGGTGTGATTACTCGGGAACGGCTCGTAGGATTTTTAGTGTATTTTCCAGGAAAAATCAGCAACGCTTTTTTTGGCAAATTTGGAGAAGGTGTGATTACTCGGGAACGGCTCGTAGGATTTTTAGTGTATTTTTCAGGAAAAATCAGCAACGCTTTTTTTTGCCAATTTGGAGAAGGTGTGATTACTAGGGAACGGCTCGTAGGATTTTAAGTGTAATTTCCAGGAAAAATCAGCAACGCTTTTTTTTGGCCAATTTGAAGAAGGTGTGATTACTCGGGAACGGCTCGTAGGTTTTTTAGTGTATTTTTCAGGAAAAATCAGCAACGCTTTTTTTTGGCCAATTTGGAGAAGATGGGATTACTCGGGAACTGCTCGTAAGATTTTTAGTGTATTTTCCAGGAAAAATCAGCAACGCTTTTTTTGGCCAATTTGGAGAAGGTGTGATTACTCGGGAATGGCTCGTAGGATTTTAAGTGTATTTTCCAGGAAAAATCAACAACGCTTTTTTTTGCCAATTTGGAGAAGGTGTGATTACTCGGGAACGGCTCGTAGGATTTTTAGTGTATTTTCCAGGAAAAATCAGAAACGCTTTTTTTGGCCAATTTGGAGAAGGTGTGATTACTCGGGAACGGCTCGTAGGATTTTTAGTGTATTTTTCAGGAAAAATCAGCAACGCTTTTTTTTGCCAATTTGGAGAAGGTGTGATTACTCGGGAACGGCTCGTAGGATTTTAAGTGTAATTTCCAGGAAAAATCAGCAACGCTTTTTTTTGGCCAATTTGGAGAAGGTGTGATTACTCGGGAACGGCTCGTAGGTTTTTTAGTGTATTTTCCAGGAAAAATCAGCAACGCTTTTTTTGGCCAATTTGGAGAAGGTGTGATTACTCGGGAACGGCTCGTAGGTTTTTTAGTGTATTTTCCAGGAAAAATCAACAACGCTTTTTTTTGGCCAATTTGGAGAAGGTGTGATTACTCGGGAACGGCTCGTAGGATTTTTGATGTTTTTTCCAGGAAAAATCAACAACGCTTTTTTTTGCCAATTTGGAGAAGGTGTGATTACTCGGGAACGGCTCATAAAATTTTTAATATATTTTCCAGGAAAAATCAGCAACGTTTTTTTTTGGCCAATTTGGAGAAGATGGGATTACTCGGGAACGGCTCGTAGGATTTTTAGTGTATTTTTCAGGAAAAATCAGCAACGCTTTTTTTTGCCAATTTGGAGAAGGTGTGATTACTCGGGAACGGCTCGTAGGTTTTTTAGTGTATTTTCCAGGAAAAATCAGCAACGCTTTTTTTGGCCAATTTGGAGAAGGTGTGATTACTCGGGAACGGCTCGTAGGATTTTTAGTGTATTTTTCAGGAAAAATCAGCAACGCTTTTTTTGGCCAATTTGGAGAAGGTGTGATTACTCGGGAACGGCTCGTAGGTTTTTTAGTGTATTTTCCAGGAAAAATCAGCAACGCTTTTTTTGGCCAATTTGGAGAAGGTGTGATTACTCGGGAACGGCTCGTAGGTTTTTTAGTGTATTTTCCAGGAAAAATCAACAACGCTTTTTTTTGGCCAATTTGGAGAAGGTGTGATTACTCGGGAACGGCTCGTAGGTTTTTTAGTGTATTTTCCAGGAAAAATCAGCAACGCTTTTTTTGGCCAATTTGGAGAAGGTGTGATTACTCGGGAACGGCTCGTAGGTTTTTTAGTGTATTTTCCAGGAAAAATCAACAACGCTTTTTTTTTGGCCAATTTGGAGAAGGTGTGATTACTCGGGAACGGCTCGTAGGATTTTTGATGTTTTTTCCAGGACAAATCAACAACGCTTTTTTTTGCCAATTTGGAGAAGGTGTGATTACTCGGGAACGGCTCATAAAATTTTTAATATATTTTCCAGGAAAAATCAGCAACGTTTTTTTTTGGCCAATTTGGAGAAGATGGGATTACTCGGGAACGGCTCGTAGGATTTTTAGTGTATTTTTCAGGAAAAATCAGCAACGCTTTTTTTTGCCAATTTGGAGAAGGTGTGATTACTCGGGAACGGCTCGTAGGTTTTTTAGTGTATTTTCCAGGAAAAATCAGCAACGCTTTTTTTGGCCAATTTGGAGAAGGTGTGATTACTCGGGAACGGCTCGTAGGTTTTTTAGTGTATTTTCCAGGAAAAATCAGCAACGCTTTTTTTTGGCCAATTTGGAGAAGGTGTGATTACTCGGGAACGGCTCGTAGGATTTTTAGTGTATTTTCCAGGAAAAATCAGCAACGCTTTTTTTTTGGCCAATTTAGAGAAGATGGGATTACTCGGGAACGGCTCGTAGGATTTTTGATGTTTTTTCCAGGAAAAATCAGCAACGCTTTTTTTTGGCCAATTTGGAGAAGATGGGATTACTCGGGAACGGCTCGTAGGATTTTTGATGTTTTTTCCAGGAAAAATCAGCAACGCTTTTTGTGGCCAATTTGGAGAAGGTGTGATTACTCGGGAACGGCTCGTAGGATTTTTAGTGTTTTTTCCAGGAAAAATCAGCAACGCTTTTTTTTGCCAATTTGGAGAAGGTGTGATTACTCGGGAACGGCTCGTAGGATTTTTAGTGTATTTTCCAGGAAAAATCAGCAACGCTTTTTTTGGCCAATTTGGAGAAGGTGTGATTACTCGGGAACGGCTCGTAGGATTTTTAGTGTATTTTCCAGGAAAAATGTGCAACGCTTTTTTTGGCCAATTTGGAGAAGGTGTGATTACTCGGGAACGGCTCGTAGAATTTTTAGTGTATTTTCCAGGAAAAATCAACAACGCTTTTTTTGGCCAATTTGGAGAAGGTGTGATTACTCGGGAACGGCTCGTAAGATTTTTAGTGTATTTTCCAGGAAAAATCAGCAACGCTTTTTTTTGCCAATTTGGAGAAAGTGTGATTACTCGGGAACGGCTCGTAGGTTTTTTAGTGTATTTTCCAGGAAAAATCAGCAACGCTTTTTTTTGCCAATTTGGAGAAGGTGTGATTACTCGGGAACGGCTCGTAGGTTTTTTAGTGTATTTTCCAGGAAAAATCAGCAACGCTTTTTTTTGCCAATTTGGAGAAGGTGTGATTACTCGGGAACGGCTCGTAGGTTTTTTAGTGTATTTTCCAGGAAAAATCAGCAACGCTTTTTTTGGCCAATTTGGAGAAGATGGGATTACTCGGGAACGGCTCGTAGGATTTTTAGTGTATTTTCCAGGAAAAATCAGCAACGCTTTTTTTTGGTA
Source organism: Lypha dubia (assembly GCA_947311025.1). Taxonomy (NCBI): domain Eukaryota; kingdom Metazoa; phylum Arthropoda; class Insecta; order Diptera; family Tachinidae; genus Lypha; species Lypha dubia. The sequence continues at coordinate 53,324 of CAMZJU010000069.1, forward strand.
ATTTGGAGAAGGTGTGATTACTCGGGAACGGCTCGTAGGATTTTTAGTGTATTTTCCAGGAAAAATCAGCAAGGTTTTTTTTTTGCCAATTTGGAGAAGGTGTGATTACTCGGGAACGGCTCGTAGGATTTTTAGTGTATTTTCCAGGAAAAATCAACAACGCTTTTTTTGGCCAATTTGGAGAAGCTGTGATTACTCGGGAACGGCTCGTAGGATTTTAAGTGTATTTTTCAGGAAAAATCAGCAACGCTTTTTTTGGCCAATTTGGAGAAGGTGTGATTACTCGGGAACGGCTCGTAAGATTTTTAGTGTATTTTCCAGGAAAAATGTGCAACGCTTTTTTTGGCCAATTTGGAGAAGCTGTGATTACTCGGGAACGGCTCGTAGGATTTTTAGTGTATTTTTCAGGAAAAATCAGCAACGCTTTTTTTGGCCAATTTGGAGAAGGTGTGATTACTCGGGAACGGCTCGTAAGATTTTTAGTGTATTTTCCAGGAAAAATCAGCAACGCTTTTTTTGCCAATTTGGAGAAAGTGTGATTACTCCGGAACGGCTCGTAAGATTTTTAGTGTATTTTCCAGGAAAAATGTGCAACGCTTTTTTTTGGCCAATTTGGAGAAGGTGTGATTACTCGGGAACGGCTCGTAAGATTTTTAGTGTATTTTCCAGGAAAAATCAGCAACGCTTTTTTTGGCCAATTTGGAGAAGGTGTGATTACTCGGGAACGGCTCGTAGGATTTTTAGTGTTTTTTCCAGGAAAAATCAGCAACACTTTTTTTGGCCAATTTGGAGAAGGTGTGATTACTCGGGAACGGCTCGTAGGTTTTTTAGTGTATTTTCCAGGAAAAATCAGCAACGCTTTTTTTTGCCAATTTGGAGAAGGTGTGATTACTCGGGAACGGCTCGTAGGATTTTTAGTGTATTTTCCAGGAAAAATCAACAACGCTTTTTTTTCTAATTTGGATAAGGTGTGATTACTCGGGAACGGCTCATAAAATTTTTAGTGTATTTTCCAGGAAAAATCAGCAACGCTTTTTTTTGCCAATTTGGAGAAGGTGTGATTACTCGGGAACGGCTCATAAAATTTTTAATATATTTTCCAGGAAAAATCAGCAACGCTTTTTTTGGCCAATTTGGAGAAGGTGTGATTACTCGGGAACGGCTCGTAGGATTTTTAGTGTAATTTCCAGGAAAAATCAGCAACGCTTTTTTTTGGCCAATTTGGAGAAGATGGGATTACTCGGGAACGGCTCGTCGGATTTTTGATGTTTTTTCCAGGAAAAATCAGCAACGCTTTTTTTGGCCAATTTGGAGAAGGTGTGATTACTCGGGAACGGCTCGTAGGTTTTTTAGTGTATTTTCCAGGAAAAATCAGCAACGCTTTTTTTTGGCCAATTTGGAGAAGGTGTGATTACTCGGGAACGGCTCGTAAGATTTTTGATGTTTTTTCCAGGAAAAATCAACAACGCTTTTTTTGGCCAATTTGGAGAAGGTGTGATTACTCGGAAACGGCTCGTAAGATTTTTAGTGTATTTTCCAGGAAAAATCAGCAACGCTTTTTTTGGCCAATTTGGAGAAGGTGTGATTACTCGGGAACGGCTCGTAGGATTTTAAGTGTATTTTCCAGGAAAAATCAGCAACGCTTTTTTTGGCCAATTTGGAGAAGGTGTGATTACTCGGGAACGGCTCGTAGGATTTTTAGTGTAATTTCCAGGAAAAATCAGCAACGCTTTTTTTTTGCCAATTTGGAGAAGATGGGATTACTCGGGAACTGCTCGTAAGATTTTTGATGTATTTTCCAGGAAAAATCAGCAACGCTTTTTTTTCTAATTTGGAGAAGGTGTGATTACTCGGGAACGGCTCGTAAGATTTTTGATGTTTTTTTCAGGAAAAATCAACAACGCTTTTTTTTGCCAATTTGGAGTAGGTGTGATTACTCGGGAACTGCTCGTAGGATTTTTAGTGTATTTTCCAGGAAAAATCAGCAACGCTTTTTTTGGCCAATTTGGAGAAGGTGTGATTACTCGGGAACGGCTCGTAGGATTTTTAGTGTATTTTCCCAGGAAAAATCAGCAACGCTTTTTTTTGGCCAATTTGGAGAAGATGGGATTACTCGGGAACGGCTCGTAGGATTTTTAGTGTATTTTCCAGGAAAAATCAGCAACGCTTTTTTTTGCCAATTTGGAGAAGGTGTGATTACTCGGGAACGGCTGGTAGGATTTTTAGTGTATTTTCCAGGAAAAATCAGCAACGCTTTTTTTTTGGCCAATTTGGAGAAGGTGTGATTACTCGGGAACTGCTCGTAGGATTTTTAGTGTATTTTCCAGGAAAAATCAGCAACGCTTTTTTTTCTAATTTGGAGAAGATGGGATTACTCGGGAACGGCTCGTAGGATTTTTAGTGTAATTTCCAGGAAAAATCAGCAAGGTTTTTTTTTGGCCAATTTGGAGATGGTGTGATTACTCGGGAACGGCTCGTAGGATTTTTAGTGTATTTTCCAGGAAAAATCAGCAACGTTTTTTTTTGGCCAATTTGGAGAAGGTGTGATTACTCGGGAACGGCTCGTAGAATTTTTAGTGTATTTTCCAGGAAAAATCAGCAACGCTTTTTTTTGGCCAATTTGGAGAAGGTGTGATTACTCGGGAACGGCTCGTAAGATTTTTGATGTTTTTTCCAGGAAAAATCAGCAACGCTTTTTTTGGCCAATTTGGAGAAGGTGTGATTACTCGGGAACGGCTCGTAGAATTTTTAGTGTATTTGCCAGGAAAAATCAACAACGCTTTTTTTTGGCCAACTTGGAGAAGGTGTGATTACTCGGGAACGGCTCGTAAGATTTTTGATGTTTTTTCCAGGAAAAATCAGCAACGCTTTTTTTGGCCAATTTGGAGAAGGTGTGATTACTCGGGAACGGCTCGTAGGATTTTTAGTGTATTTTCCAGGAAAAATCAGCAACGCTTTTTTTTGGTAATTTGGAGAAGGTGTGATTACTCGGGAACGGCTCATAAAATTTTTAATATATTTTCCAGGAAAAATCAGCAACGCTTTTTTTTGGCCAATTTGGAGAAGGTGTGATTACTCGGGAACTGCTCGTAGGATTTTTAGTGTATTTTCCAGGAAAAATCAGCAACGCTTTTTTTGGCCAATTTGGAGAAGGTGTGATTACTCGGGAACGGCTCGTAGAATTTTTAGTGTATTTGCCAGGAAAAATCAACAACGCTTTTTTTTGGCCAACTTGGAGAAGGTGTGATTACTCGGGAACGGCTCGTAAGATTTTTGATGTTTTTTCCAGGAAAAATCAGCAACGCTTTTTTTGGCCAATTTGGAGAAGGTGTGATTACTCGGGAACGGCTCGTAAGATTTTTGATGTTTTTTCCAGGAAAAATCAGCAACGCTTTTTTTGGCCAATTTGGAGAAGGTGTGATTACTCGGAAACTGCTCGTAAGATTTTTGATGTATTTTCCAGGAAAAATCAGCAACGCTTTTTTTTCTAATTTGGAGAAGGTGTGATTACTCGGGAACGGCTCGTAAGATTTTTGATGTTTTTTTCAGGAAAAATCAGCAACGCTTTTTTTGGCCAATTTGGAGAAGGTGTGATTACTCGGGAACGGCTCGTAGGTTTTTTAGTGTATTTTCCAGGAAAAATCAACAACGCTTTTTTTTGGCCAATTTGGAGAAGGTGTGATTACTCGGGAACGGCTCGTAAGATTTTTGAAGTATTTTCCAGGAAAAATCAGCAACGCTTTTTTTTTGGCCAATTTGGAGAAGGTGTGATTACTCGGGAACGGCTCATAAAATTTTTAATATATTTTCCAGGAAAAATCAGCAACGCTTTTTTTGGCCAATTTGGAGAAGGTGTGATTACTCGGGAACGGCTCGTAAGATTTTTAGTGTATTTTCCAGGAAAAATCAGCAACGCTTTTTTTGGCCAATTTGGAGAAGGTGTGATTACTCGGGAACGGCTCGTAGGATTTTAAGTGTATTTTCCAGGAAAAATCAGCAACGCTTTTTTTTAACCAATTTGGAGAAGGTGTGATTACTCGGGAACGGCTCGTAGGATTTTTAGTGTAATTTCCAGGAAAAATCAGCAACGCTTTTTTTTTGCCAATTTGGAGAAGATGGGATTACTCGGGAACTGCTCGTAAGATTTTTGATGTATTTTCCAGGAAAAATCAGCAACGCTTTTTTTGGCCAATTTGGAGAAGGTGTGATTACTCGGGAACGGCTCGTAAGATTTTTAGTGTATTTTCCAGGAAAAATCAGCAACGCTTTTTTTTCTAATTTAGAGAAGATGGGATTACTCGGGAACTGCTCGTAGGATTTTTAGTGTATTTTCCAGGAAAAATCAGCAACGCTTTTTTTTGGCCAATTTGGAGAAGGTGTGATTACTCGGGAACGGCTCGTAGGATTTTTAGTGTATTTTCCAGGAAAAATCAGCAACGCTTTTTTTTGGCCAATTTGGAGAAGATGGGATTACTCGGGAACGGCTCGTAAGATTTTTAGTGTATTTTCCAGGAAAAATCAACAACGCTTTTTTTTGCCAATTTGGAGAAGGTGTGATTACTCGGGAACGGCTCGTAAGATTTTTAGTGTATTTTCCAGGAAAAATCAACAACGCTTTTTTTGGCCAATTTGGAGAAGATGGGATTACTCGGGAACGGCTCGTAAGATTTTTAGTGTATTTTCCAGGAAAAATCAGCAACGCTTTTTTTTTGGCCAATTTGGAGAAGGTGTGATTACTCGGGAACGGCTCGTAGGTTTTTTAGTGTATTTTCCAGGAAAAATCAGCAAGGTTTTTTTTTGGCCAATTTGGAGAAGGTGTGATTACTCGGGAACGGCTCGTAAGATTTTTAGTGTATTTTCCAGGAAAAATCAGCAACGCTTTTTTTTGGCCAATTTGGAGAAGATGGGATTACTCGGGAACGGCTCGTAGGATTTTTAGTGTAATTTCCAGGAAAAATCAGCAACGCTTTTTTTTCTAATTTGGAGAAGGTGTGATTACTCGGGAACGGCTCGTAGGATTTTTAGTGTAATTTCCAGGAAAAATCAACAACGCTTTTTTTTTGCCAATTTGGAGAAGGTGTGATTACTCGGGAACGGCTCGTAGGATTTTTAGTGTATTTTCCAGGAAAAATGTGCAACGCTTTTTTTGGCCAATTTGGAGAAGGTGTGATTACTCGGGAACGGCTCGTAGGATTTTTAGTGTATTTTCCAGGAAAAATCAGCAACGCTTTTTTTGGCCAATTTGGATAAGGTGTGATTACTCGGGAACGGCTCGTAGGATTTTTGATGTTTTTTCCAGGAAAAATCAGCAACGCTTTTTTTGGCCAATTTGGAGATGGTGTGATTACTCGGGAACGGCTCGTAGGATTTTTAGTGTATTTTCCAGGAAAAATCAACAACGCTTTTTTTGGCCAATTTGGAGAAGATGGGATTACTCGGGAACGGCTCGTAGGTTTTTTAGTGTATTTTCCAGGAAAAATCAGCAACGCTTTTTTTGGCCAATTTGGAGAAGATGGGATTACTCGGGAACGGCTCGTAGGTTTTTTGATGTATTTTCCAGGAAAAATCAGCAACGCTTTTTTTTCTAATTTGGAGAAGGTGTGATTACTCGGGAACGGCTCGTAAGATTTTTGATGTATTTTCCAGGAAAAATCAACAACGCTTTTTTTGGCCAATTTGGAGAAGGTGTGATTACTCGGGAATGGCTCGTAGGTTTTTTAGTGTATTTTTCAGGAAAAATCAACAACGCTTTTTTTTGCCAATTTGGAGAAGGTGTGATTACTCGGGAACGGCTCGTAAGATTTTTGATGTATTTTCCAGGAAAAATCAGCAACGCTTTTTTTGGCCAATTTGGAGAAGGTGTGATTACTCGGGAACGGCTCGTAGGTTTTTTAGTGTATTTTCCAGGAAAAATCAGCAAAGCTTTTTTTGGCCAATTTGGAGAAGGTGTGATTACTCGGGAACGGCTCGTAGGATTTTAAGTGTATTTTCCAGGAAAAATCAGCAACGCTTTTTTTTCTAATTTGGAGAAGATGGGATTACTCGGGAACGGCTCGTAGGATTTTTAGTGTATTTTCCAGGAAAAATCAGCAACGCTTTTTTTGGCCAATTTGGAGAAGGTGTGATTACTCGGGAACGGCTCGTAGGTTTTTTAGTGTATTTTCCAGGAAAAATCAGCAACGCTTTTTTTGGCCAATTTGGAGAAGGTGTGATTACTCGGGAACGGCTCGTAAGATTTTTGATGTTTTTTCCAGGAAAAATCAGCAACGCTTTTTTTTGGCCAATTTGGAGAAGGTGTGATTACTCGGGAACGGCTCGTAGGATTTTTGATGTTTTTTCCAGGAAAAATCAGCAACGCTTTTTTTTGGTAATTTGGAGATGGTGTGATTACTCGGGAACTGCTCGTAAGATTTTTAGTGTATTTTCCAGGAAAAATCAGCAACGCTTTTTTTGGCCAATTTGGAGAAGGTGTGATTACTCGGGAACGGCTCGTAGGATTTTTAGTGTATTTTCCAGGAAAAATCAGCAACGCTTTTTTTTGCCAATTTGGAGAAGGTGTGATTACTCGGGAACGGCTCATAAAATTTTTAATATATTTTCCAGGAAAAATCAGCAAGGTTTTTTTTTGCCAATTTGGAGAAGGTGTGATTACTCGGGAACTGCTCGTAGGATTTTTAGTGTATTTTCCAGGAAAAATCAACAACGCTTTTTTTGGCCAATTTGGAGAAGGTGTGATTACTCGGGAACGGCTCGTAAGATTTTTAGTGTATTTTCCAGGAAAAATCAGCAACGCTTTTTTTTGGCCAATTTGGAGAAGATGGGATTACTCGGGAACGGCTCATAAAATTTTTAGTGTATTTTCCAGGAAAAATCAGCAACGCTTTTTTTTGGCCAATTTGGAGAAGGTGTGATTACTCGGGAACGGCTCGTAGGTTTTTTAGTGTATTTTCCAGGAAAAATCAGCAACGCTTTTTTTTCTAATTTGGAGAAGGTGTGATTACTCGGGAACGGCTCGTAAGATTTTTGATGTTTTTTCCAGGAAAAATCAGCAACGCTTTTTTTTTCTAATTTGGAGAAGATGGGATTACTCGGGAACGGCTCGTAAGATTTTTGATGTATTTTCCAGGAAAAATCAGCAACGCTTTTTTTTCTAATTTGGAGAAGGTGTGATTACTCGGAAACGGCTCGTAAGATTTTTAGTGTATTTTTCAGGAAAAATCAGCAACGCTTTTTTTTGGCCAATTTGGAGAAGATGGGATTACTCGGGAACGGCTCATAAAATTTTTAATATATTTTCCAGGAAAAATCAACAACGCTTTTTTTGGCCAATTTGGAGAAGGTGTGATTACTCGGGAACGGCTCGTAGGATTTTTAGTGTAATTTCCAGGAAAAATCAGCAACGCTTTTTTTTGGCCAATTTGGAGAAGATGGGATTACTCGGGAACTGCTCGTAAGATTTTTAGTGTATTTTCCAGGAAAAATCAGCAACGCTTTTTTTGGCCAATTTGGAGAAGGTGTGATTACTCGGGAATGGCTCGTAGGATTTTAAGTGTATTTTCCAGGAAAAATCAACAACGCTTTTTTTTGCCAATTTGGAGAAGGTGTGATTACTCGGGAACGGCTCGTAGGATTTTTAGTGTATTTTCCAGGAAAAATCAGAAACGCTTTTTTTGGCCAATTTGGAGAAGGTGTGATTACTCGGGAACGGCTCGTAGGATTTTTAGTGTATTTTTCAGGAAAAATCAGCAACGCTTTTTTTTGCCAATTTGGAGAAGGTGTGATTACTCGGGAACGGCTCGTAGGATTTTAAGTGTAATTTCCAGGAAAAATCAGCAACGCTTTTTTTTGGCCAATTTGGAGAAGGTGTGATTACTCGGGAACGGCTCGTAGGTTTTTTAGTGTATTTTCCAGGAAAAATCAGCAACGCTTTTTTTGGCCAATTTGGAGAAGGTGTGATTACTCGGGTACGGCTCGTAGGTTTTTTAGTGTATTTTCCAGGAAAAATCAACAACGCTTTTTTTTGGCCAATTTGGAGAAGGTGTGATTACTCGGGAACGGCTCGTAGGATTTTTGATGTTTTTTCCAGGAAAAATCAACAACGCTTTTTTTTGCCAATTTGGAGAAGGTGTGATTACTCGGGAACGGCTCATAAAATTTTTAATATATTTTCCAGGAAAAATCAGCAACGTTTTTTTTTGGCCAATTTGGAGAAGATGGGATTACTCGGGAACGGCTCGTAGGATTTTTAGTGTATTTTTCAGGAAAAATCAGCAACGCTTTTTTTTGCCAATTTGGAGAAGGTGTGATTACTCGGGAACGGCTCGTAGGTTTTTTAGTGTATTTTCCAGGAAAAATCAGCAACGCTTTTTTTGGCCAATTTGGAGAAGGTGTGATTACTCGGGAACGGCTCGTAGGTTTTTTAGTGTATTTTCCAGGAAAAATCAGCAACGCTTTTTTTGGCCAATTTGGAGAAGGTGTGATTACTCGGGAACGGCTCGTAGGATTTTTAGTGTATTTTCCAGGAAAAATCAGCAACGCTTTTTTTTTGGCCAATTTGGAGAAGATGGGATTACTCGGGAACGGCTCGTAGGATTTTTGATGTTTTTTCCAGGAAAAATCAGCAACGCTTTTTTTTTGGCCAATTTGGAGAAGATGGGATTACTCGGGAACGGCTCGTAGGATTTTTGATGTTTTTTCCAGGAAAAATCAGCAACGCTTTTTGTGGCCAATTTGGAGAAGGTGTGATTACTCGGGAACGGCTTGTAGGATTTTTAGTGTTTTTTCCAGGAAAAATCAGCAACGCTTTTTTTTGCCAATTTGGAGAAGGTGTGATTACTCGGAAACGGCTCGTAGGATTTTTAGTGTATTTTCCAGGAAAAATCAGCAACGCTTTTTTTGGCCAATTTGGAGAAGGTGTGATTACTCGGGAACGGCTCGTAGGATTTTTAGTGTATTTTCCAGGAAAAATGTGCAACGCTTTTTTTGGCCAATTTGGAGAAGGCGTGATTACTCGGGAACGGCTCGTAGAATTTTTAGTGTATTTTCCAGGAAAAATCAACAACGCTTTTTTTGGCCAATTTGGAGAAGGTGTGATTACTCGGGAACGGCTCGTAAGATTTTTAGTGTATTTTCCAGGAAAAATCAGCAACGCTTTTTTTTGCCAATTTGGAGAAAGTGTGATTACTCGGGAACGGCTCGTAGGTTTTTTAGTGTATTTTCCAGGAAAAATCAGCAACGCTTTTTTTTGCCAATTTGGAGAAGGTGTGATTACTCGGGAACGGCTCGTAGGTTTTTTAGTGTATTTTCCAGGAAAAATCAGCAACGCTTTTTTTTGCCAATTTGGAGAAGGTGTGATTACTCGGGAACGGCTCGTAGGTTTTTTAGTGTATTTTCCAGGAAAAATCAGCAACGCTTTTTTTGGCCAATTTGGAGAAGATGGGATTACTCGGGAACGGCTCGTAGGATTTTTAGTGTATTTTCCAGGAAAAATCAGCAACGCTTTTTTTTGGTAATTTGGAGAAGGTGTGATTACTCGGGAACGGCTCGTAGGATTTTTAGTGTATTTTCCAGGAAAAATCAGCAAGGTTTTTTTTTTGCCAATTTGGAGAAGGTGTGATTACTCGGGAACGGCTCGTAGGATTTTTAGTGTATTTTCCAGGAAAAATCAACAACGCTTTTTTTGGCCAATTTGGAGAAGCTGTGATTACTCGGGAACGGCTCGTAGGATTTTAAGTGTATTTTTCAGGAAAAATCAGCAACGCTTTTTTTGGCCAATTTGGAGAAGGTGTGATTACTCGGGAACGGCTCGTAAGATTTTTAGTGTATTTTCCAGGAAAAATGTTCAACGCTTTTTTTGGCCAATTTGGAGAAGCTGTGATTACTCGGGAACGGCTCGTAGGATTTTTAGTGTATTTTTCAGGAAAAATCAGCAACGCTTTTTTTGGCCAATTTGGAGAAGGTGTGATTACTCGGGAACGGCTCGTAAGATTTTTAGTGTATTTTCCAGGAAAAATCAGCAACGCTTTTTTTTGCCAATTTGGAGAAAGTGTGATTACTCCGGAACGGCTCGTAAGATTTTTAGTGTATTTTCCAGGAAAAATGTGCAACGCTTTTTTTTGGCCAATTTGGAGAAGGTGTGATTACTCGGGAACGGCTCGTAAGATTTTTAGTGTATTTTCCAGGAAAAATCAGCAACGCTTTTTTTGGCCAATTTGGAGAAGGTGTGATTACTCGGGAACGGCTCGTAGGATTTTTAGTGTTTTTTCCAGGAAAAATCAGCAACACTTTTTTTGGCCAATTTGGAGAAGGTGTGATTACTCGGGAACGGCTCGTAGGTTTTTTAGTGTATTTTCCAGGAAAAATCAGCAACGCTTTTTTTTGCCAATTTGGAGAAGGTGTGATTACTCGGGAACGGCTCGTAGGATTTTAAGTGTATTTTCCAGGAAAAATCAACAACGCTTTTTTTTCTAATTTGGATAAGGTGTGATTACTCGGGAACGGCTCATAAAATTTTTAGTGTATTTTCCAGGAAAAATCAGCAACGCTTTTTTTTGCCAATTTGGAGAAGGTGTGATTACTCGGGAACGGCTCATAAAATTTTTAATATATTTTCCAGGAAAAATCAGCAACGCTTTTTTTGGCCAATTTGGAGAAGGTGTGATTACTCGGGAACGGCTCGTAGGATTTTTAGTGTAATTTCCAGGAAAAATCAGCAACGCTTTTTTTTGGCCAATTTGGAGAAGATGGGATTACTCGGGAACGGCTCGTAGGATTTTTGATGTTTTTTCCAGGAAAAATCAGCAACGCTTTTTTTGGCCAATTTGGAGAAGGTGTGATTACTCGGGAACGGCTCGTAGGTTTTTTAGTGTATTTTCCAGGAAAAATCAGCAACGCTTTTTTTTGGCCAATTTGGAGAAGGTGTGATTACTCGGGAACGGCTCGTAAGATTTTTGATGTTTTTTCCAGGAAAAATCAACAACGCTTTTTTTGGCCAATTTGGAGAAGGTGTGATTACTCGGAAACGGCTCGTAAGATTTTTAGTGTATTTTCCAGGAAAAATCAGCAACGCTTTTTTTGGCCAATTTGGAGAAGGTGTGATTACTCGGGAACGGCTCGTAGGATTTTAAGTGTATTTTCCAGGAAAAATCAGCAACGCTTTTTTTGGCCAATTTGGAGAAGGTGTGATTACTCGGGAACGGCTCGTAGGATTTTTAGTGTAATTTCCAGGAAAAATCAGCAACGCTTTTTTTTTGCCAATTTGGAGAAGATGGGATTACTCGGGAACTGCTCGTAAGATTTTTGATGTATTTTCCAGGAAAAATCAGCAACGCTTTTTTTTCTAATTTGGAGAAGGTGTGATTACTCGGGAACGGCTCGTAAGATTTTTGATGTTTTTTTCAGGAAAAATCAACAACGCTTTTTTTTGCCAATTTGGAGAAGGTGTGATTACTCGGGAACTGCTCGTAGGATTTTTAGTGTATTTTCCAGGAAAAATCAGCAACGCTTTTTTTGGCCAAATTGGAGAAGGTGTGATTACTCGGGAACGGCTCGTAGGATTTTTAGTGTATTTTCCAGGAAAAATCAGAAACGCTTTTTTTTGGCCAATTTGGAGAAGATGGGATTACTCGGGAACGGCTCGTAGGATTTTTAGTGTATTTTCCAGGAAAAATCAGCAACGCTTTTCTTTGCCAATTTGGAGATGGTGTGATTACTCGGGAACGGCTGGTAGGATTTTTAGTGTATTTTCCAGGAAAAATCAGCAACGCTTTTTTTTGGCCAATTTGGAGAAGGTGTGATTACTCGGGAACTGCTCGTAGGATTTTTAGTGTATTTTCCAGGAAAAATCAGCAACGCTTTTTTTTCTAATTTGGAGAAGATGGGATTACTCGGGAACGGCTCGTAGGATTTTTAGTGTAATTTCCAGGAAAAATCAGCAAGGTTTTTTTTTGGCCAATTTGGAGATGGTGTGATTACTCGGGAACGGCTCGTAGGATTTTTAGTGTATTTTCCAGGAAAAATCAGCAACGTTTTTTTTTTGGCCAATTTGGAGAAGGTGTGATTACTCGGGAACGGCTCGTAGAATTTTTAGTGTATTTTCCAGGAAAAATCAGCAACGCTTTTTTTTGGCCAATTTGGAGAAGGTGTGATTACTCGGGAACGGCTCGTAAGATTTTTGATGTTTTTTCCAGGAAAAATCAGCAACGCTTTTTTTGGCCAATTTGGAGAAGGTGTGATTACTCGGGAACGGCTCGTAGAATTTTTAGTGTATTTGCCAGGAAAAATCAACAACGCTTTTTTTTGGCCAATTTGGAGAAGGTGTGATTACTCGGGAACGGCTCGTAAGATTTTTGATGTTTTTTCTAGGAAAAATCAGCAACGCTTTTTTTGGCCAATTTGGAGAAGGTGTGATTACTCGGGAACGGCTCGTAGGATTTTTAGTGTATTTTCCAGGAAAAATCAGCAACGCTTTTTTTTGGTAATTTGGAGAAGGTGTGATTACTCGGGAACGGCTCATAAAATTTTTAATATATTTTCCAGGAAAAATCAGCAACGCTTTTTTTTTGCCAATTTGGAGAAGGTGTGATTACTCGGGAACTGCTCGTAGGATTTTTAGTGTATTTTCCAGGAAAAATCAGCAACACTTTTTTTGGCCAATTTGGAGAAGGTGTGATTACTCGAAAACTGCTCGTAAGATTTTTGATGTATTTTCCAGGAAAAATCAGCAACGCTTTTTTTTCTAATTTGGAGAAGGTGTGATTACTCGGGAACGGCTCGTAAGATTTTTGATGTTTTTTTCAGGAAAAATCAGCAACGCTTTTTTTGGCCAATTTGGAGAAGGTGTGATTACTCGGGAACGGCTCGTAGGTTTTTTAGTGTATTTTCCAGGAAAAATCAACAACGCTTTTTTTTGGCCAATTTGGAGAAGGTGTGATTACTCGGGAACGGCTCGTAAGATTTTTGATGTATTTTCCAGGAAAAATCAGCAACGCTTTTTTTTGGCCAATTTGGAGAAGGTGTGATTACTCGGGAACGGCTCATAAAATTTTTAATATATTTTCCAGGAAAAATCAGCAACGCTTTTTTTGGCCAATTTGGAGAAGGTGTGATTACTCGGGAACGGCTCGTAAGATTTTTAGTGTATTTTCCAGGAAAAATCAGCAACGCTTTTTTTGGCCAATTTGGAGAAGGTGTGATTACTCGGGAACGGCTCGTAGGATTTTAAGTGTATTTTCCAGGAAAAATCAGCAACGCTTTTTTTGGCCAATTTGGAGAAGGTGTGATTACTCGGGAACGGCTCGTAGGATTTTTAGTGTAATTTCCAGGAAAAATCAGCAACGCTTTTTTTTTGCCAATTTGGAGAAGATGGGATTACTCGGGAACTGCTCGTAAGATTTTTGATGTATTTTCCAGGAAAAATCAGCAACGCTTTTTTTGGCCAATTTGGAGAAGGTGTGATTACTCGGGAACGGCTCGTAAGATTTTTAGTGTATTTTCCAGGAAAAATCAGCAACGCTTTTTTTTCTAATTTAGAGAAGATGGGATTACTCGGGAACTGCTCGTAGGATTTTTAGTGTATTTTCCAGGAAAAATCAGCAACGCTTTTTTTTGGCCAATTTGGAGAAGGTGTGATTACTCGGGAACGGCTCGTAGGATTTTTAGTGTATTTTCCAGGAAAAATCAGCAACGCTTTTTTTTGGCCAATTTGGAGAAGATGGGATTACTCGGGAACGGCTCGTAAGATTTTTAGTGTATTTTCCAGGAAAAATCAACAACGCTTTTTTTTGCCAATTTGGAGAAGGTGTGATTACTCGGGAACGGCTCGTAAGATTTTTAGTGTATTTTCCAGGAAAAATCAACAACGCTTTTTTTGGCCAATTTGGAGAAGATGGGATTACTCGGGAACGGCTCGTAAGATTTTTAGTGTATTTTCCAGGAAAAATCAGCAACGCTTTTTTTTGGCCAATTTGGAGAAAGTGTGATTACTCGGGAACGGCTCGTAGGTTTTTTAGTGTATTTTCCAGGAAAAATCAGCAAGGTTTTTTTTTGGCCAATTTGGAGAAGGTGTGATTACTCGGGAACGGCTCGTAAGATTTTTAGTGTATTTTCCAGGAAAAATCAGCAACGCTTTTTTTTGGCCAATTTGGAGAAGATGGGATTACTCGGGAACGGCTCGTAGGATTTTTAGTGTAATTTCCAGGAAAAATCAGCAACGCTTTTTTTTCTAATTTGGAGAAGGTGTGATTACTCGGGAACGGCTCGTAGGATTTTTAGTGTAATTTCCAGGAAAAATCAACAACGCTTTTTTTTTGCCAATTTGGAGAAGGTGTGATTACTCGGGAACGGCTCGTAGGATTTTTAGTGTATTTTCCAGGAAAAATGTGCAACGCTTTTTTTGGCCAATTTGGAGAAGGTGTGATTACTCGGGAACGGCTCGTAGGATTTTTAGTGTATTTTCCAGGAAAAATCAGCAACGCTTTTTTTGGCCAATTTGGATAAGGTGTGATTACTCGGGAACGGCTCGTAGGATTTTTGATGTTTTTTCCAGGAAAAATCAGCAACGCTTTTTTTGGCCAATTTGGAGATGGTGTGATTACTCGGGAACGGCTCGTAGGATTTTTAGTGTATTTTCCAGGAAAAATCAACAACGCTTTTTTTGGCCAATTTGGAGAAGATGGGATTACTCGGGAACGGCTCGTAGGTTTTTTAGTGTATTTTCCAGGAAAAATCAGCAACGCTTTTTTTGGCCAATTTGGAGAAGATGGGATTACTCGGGAACGGCTCGTAGGTTTTTTGATGTATTTTCCAGGAAAAATCAGCAACGCTTTTTTTTCTAATTTGGAGAAGGTGTGATTACTCGGGAACGGCTCGTAAGATTTTTGATGTATTTTCCAGGAAAAATCAACAACGCTTTTTTTGGCCAATTTGGAGAAGGTGTGATTACTCGGGAATGGCTCGTAGGTTTTTTAGTGTATTTTTCAGGAAAAATCAACAACGCTTTTTTTTGCCAATTTGGAGAAGGTGTGATTACTCGGGAACGGCTCGTAAGATTTTTGATGTATTTTCCAGGAAAAATCAGCAACGCTTTTTTTGGCCAATTTGGAGAAGGTGTGATTACTCGGGAACGGCTCGTAGGTTTTTTAGTGTATTTTCCAGGAAAAATCAGCAAAGCTTTTTTTGGCCAATTTGGAGAAGGTGTGATTACTCGGGAACGGCTCGTAGGATTTTAAGTGTATTTTCCAGGAAAAATCAGCAACGCTTTTTTTTCTAATTTGGAGAAGATGGGATTACTCGGGAACGGCTCGTAGGATTTTTAGTGTATTTTCCAGGAAAAATCAGCAACGCTTTTTTTGGCCAATTTGGAGAAGGTGTGATTACTCGGGAACGGCTCGTAGGTTTTTTAGTGTATTTTCCAGGAAAAATCAGCAACGCTTTTTTTGGCCAATTTGGAGAAGGTGTGATTACTCGGGAACGGCTCGTAAGATTTTTGATGTTTTTTCCAGGAAAAATCAGCAACGCTTTTTTTTGGCCAATTTGGAGAAGGTGTGATTACTCGGGAACGGCTCGTAGGATTTTTGATGTTTTTTCCAGGAAAAATCAGCAACGCTTTTTTTTGGTAATTTGGAGATGGTGTGATTACTCGGGAACTGCTCGTAAGATTTTTAGTGTATTTTCCAGGAAAAATCAGCAACGCTTTTTTTGGCCAATTTGGAGAAGGTGTGATTACTCGGGAACGGCTCGTAGGATTTTTAGTGTATTTTCCAGGAAAAATCAGCAACGCTTTTTTTTTGCCAAGTAGGAGAAGGTGTGATTACTCGGGAACGGCTCATAAAATTTTTAGTGTATTTTCCAGGAAAAATCAGCAACGCTTTTTTTTGGCCAATTTGGAGAAGGTGTGATTACTCGGGAAAGGCTCGTAGGTTTTTTAGTGTATTTTCCAGGAAAAATCAGCAACGCTTTTTTTTCTAATTTGGAGAAGGTGTGATTACTCGGGAACGGCTCATAAGATTTTTGATGTTTTTTCCAGGAAAAATCAGCAACGCGTTTTTTTCTAATTTGGAGAAGATGGGATTACTCGGGAACGGCTCGTAAGATTTTTGATGTATTTTCCAGGAAAAATCAGCAACGCTTTTTTTTCTAATTTGGAGAAGGTGTGATTACTCGGAAACGGCTCGTAAGATTTTTAGTGTATTTTTCAGGAAAAATCAGCAACGCTTTTTTTTGGCCAATTTGGAGAAGATGGGATTACTCGGGAACGGCTCATAAAATTTTTAATATATTTTCCAGGAAAAATCAACAACGCTTTTTTTGGCCAATTTGGAGAAGGTGTGATTACTCGGGAACGGCTCGTAGGATTTTTAGTGTAATTTCCAGGAAAAATCAGCAACGCTTTTTTTTCTAATTTGGAGAAGATGGGATTACTCGGGAACGGCTCGTAAGATTTTTAATATATTTTCCAGGAAAAATCAGCAACGCTTTTTTTTGCCAATTTGGAGAAGGTGTGATTACTCGGGAACGGCTCGTAGGTTTTTTAGTGTATTTTCCAGGAAAAATCAGCTACGCTTTTTTTTGGCCAATTTGGAGAAGGTGCGATTACTCGGGAACGGCTCGTAGGATTTTTAGTGTATTTTCCAGGAAAAATCAACAACGCTTTTTTTGGCCAATTTGGAGAAGATGGGATTACTCGGGAACGGCTCGTAGGTTTTTTAGTGTATTTTCCAGGAAAAATCAGCAAGGTTTTTTTTGGCCAATTTGGAGAAGGTGTGATTACTCGGGAACGGCTCGTAGGATTTTTAGTGTATTTTAGGGGAAAAATCAGCAACGCTTTTTTTGGCCAATTTGGAGAAGGTGTGATTACTCGGGAACGGCTCATAAGATTTTTGATGTTTTTTCCAGGAAAAATCAACAACGCTTTTTTTTGCCAATTTGGAGAAGGTGTGATTACTCGGGAACGGCTCATAAGATTATTAGTGTAATTTCCAGGAAAAATCAACAACGCTTTTTTTGGCCAATTTGGAGAAGGTGTGATTACTCGGGAACGGCTCGTAGGTTTTTTAGTGTATTTTCCAGGAAAAATCAGCAACGCTTTTTTTGGCCAATTTGGAGAAGGTGTGATTACTCGGGAACGGCTCGTAGGATTTTAAGTGTATTTTCCAAGAAAAATCAGCAACGCTTTTTTTTCTAATTTGGAGAAGATGGGATTACTCGGGAACGGCTCGTAGGATTTTTAGTGTATTTTCCAGGAAAAATCAGCAACGCTTTTTTTGGCCAATTTGGAGAAGGTGTGATTACTCGGGAACGGCTCGTAGGTTTTTTAGTGTATTTTCCAGGAAAAATCAGCAACGCTTTTTTTGGCCAATTTGGAGAAGGTGTGATTACTCGGGAACGGCTCGTTAGATTTTTGATGTTTTTTCCAGGAAAAATCAGCAACGCTTTTTTTTGGCCAATTTGGAGAAGGTGTGATTACTCGGGAACGGCTCGTAGGATTTTTGATGTTTTTTCCAGGAAAAATCAGCAACGCTTTTTTTTGGTAATTTGGAGATGGTGTGATTACTCGGGAACTGCTCGTAAGATTTTTAGTGTATTTTCCAGGAAAAATCAGCAACGCTTTTTTTGGCCAATTTGGAGAAGGTGTGATTACTCGGGAACGGCTCGTAGGATTTTTAGTGTATTTTCCAGGAAAAATCAGCAACGCTTTTTTTTGCCAATTTGGAGAAGGTGTGATTACTCGGGAACGGCTCATAAAATTTTTAATATATTTTCCAGGAAAAATCAGCAAGGTTTTTTTTTGCCAATTTGGAGAAGGTGTGATTACTCGGGAACTGCTCGTAGGATTTTTAGTGTATTTACCAGGAAAAATCAGCAACGCTTTTTTTTTCCAATTTGGAGAAGGTGTGATTACTCGGGAACTGCTCGTAGGATTTTTAGTGTATTTTCCAGGAAAAATCAACAACGCTTTTTTTGGCCAATTTGGAGAAGGTGTGATTACTCGGGAACGGCTCGTAGGTTTTTTATTGTATTTTCCAGGAAAAATCAGCAACGCTTTTTTTTGGCCAATTTGGAGAAGGTGTGATTACTCGGGAACGGCTCGTAGGATTTTTAGTGTATTTTCCAGGAAAAATCAACAACGCTTTTTTTGGCCAATTTGGAGAAGGTGTGATTACTCGGAAACGGCTCGTAAGATTTTTAGTGTATTTTCCAGGAAAAATCAGCAACGCTTTTTTTGGCCAATTTGGAGAAGGTGTGATTACTCGGGAACGGCTCGTAAGATTTTTAGTGTATTTTCCAGGAAAAATCAGCAACGTTTTTTTTTGCCAATTTGGAGAAGGTGTGATTACTCGGGAACGGCTCGTAGGTTTTTTAGTGTAATTTCCAGGAAAAATCAACAACGCTTTTTTTTGCCAATTTGGAGAAGATGGGATTACTCGGGAACTGCTCGTAGGATTTTTAGTGTATTTTTCAGGAAAAATCAGCAACGCTTTTTTTTCTAATTTGGAGAAGGTGTGATTACTCGGGAACGGCTCGTAGGTTTTTTAGTGTATTTTCCAGGAAAAATCAGCAACGCTTTTTTTGGCCAATTTGGAGAAGGTGTGATTACTCGGGAACGGCTCGTAGGATTTTTAGTGTATTTTCCAGGAAAAATCAACAACGCTTTTTTTTCTAATTTGGATAAGGTGTGATTACTCGGGAACGGCTCATAAAATTTTTAGTGTATTTTCCAGGAAAAATCAGCAACGCTTTTTTTTGCCAATTTGGAGAAGGTGTGATTACTCGGGAACGGCTCATAAAATTTTTAATATATTTTCCAGGAAAAATCAGCAACGCTTTTTTTGGCCAATTTGGAGATGGTGTGATTACTCGGGAACGGCTCGTAGGATTTTTAGTGTAATTTCCAGGAAAAATCAGCAACGCTTTTTTTTGGCCAATTTGGAGAAGATGGGATTACTCGGGAACGGCTCGTAGGATTTTTAGTGTATTTTCCAGGAAAAATCAGCAACGCTTTTTTTTGGCCAATTTGGAGAAGATGGGATTACTCGGGAACGGCTCGTAGGTTTTTTGGTGTATTTTCCAGGAAAAATCAGCAACGCTTTTTTTTGGCCAATTTGGAGAAGGTGTGATTACTCGGGAACGGCTCGTAGGTTTTTTAGTGTATTTTCCAGGAAAAATCAGCAACGCTTTTTTTTGGCCAATTTGGAGAAGGTGTGATTACTCGGGAACGACTCGTAGGATTTTTAGTGTATTTTCCAGGAAAAATCAGCAACGCTTTTTTTGGCCAATTTGGAGCAGGTGTGATTACTCGGGAACCGCTCGTAGGATTTTTAGTGTATTTTCCAGGAAAAATCCGCAACGCTTTTTTTTGGCCAATTTGGAGAAGGTGTGATTACTCGGGAACGGCTCGTAGGATTTTTAGTGTATTTTCCAGGAAAAATCAACAACGCTTTTTTTGGCCAATTTGGAGAAGGTGTGATTACTCGGGAACGGCTCGTAGGATTTTTAGTGTATTTTCCAGGAAAAATCCGCAACGCTTTTTTTTGGCCAATTTGGAGAAGATGGGATTACTCGGGAACGGCTCGTAAGATTTTTGATGTTTTTTCCAGGAAAAATCAGCAACGCTTTTTTTTGGCCAATTTGGAGAAGGTGTGATTACTCGGGAACGGCTCGTAGGTTTTTTAGTGTATTTTCCAGGAAAAATCAGCAACGCTTTTTTTTCTAATTTGGAGAAGGTGTGATTACTCGGGAACGGCTCGTAAGATTTTTAGTGTATTTTCCAGGAAAAATCAGCAACGCTTTTTTTGGCCAATTTGGAGAAGGTGTGATTACTCGGGAACGGCTCGTAGGTTTTTTAGTGTATTTTTCAGGAAAAATCAACAACGCTTTTTTTTGCCAATTTGGAGAAGGTGTGATTACTCGGGAACGGCTCGTAAGATTTTTGATGTATTTTCCAGGAAAAATCAGCAACGCTTTTTTTGGCCAATTTGGAGAAGGTGTGATTACTCGGGAACGGCTCGTAGGATTTTTAGTGTATTTTCCAGGAAAAATCAACAACGCTTTTTTTTTCTAATTTGGAGAAGATGGGATTACTCGGGAACGGCTCGTAAGATTTTTGATGTTTTTTCCAGGAAAAATCAGCAACGCTTTTTTTGGCCAATTTGGAGAAGGTGTGATTACTCGGGAACAGCTCGTAAGATTTTTAGTGTATTTTCCAGGAAAAATCAACAACGCTTTTTTTGGCCAATTTGGAGAAAGTGTGATTACTCGGGAACGGCTCATAAAATTTTTAGTGTATTTTCCAGGAAAAATCAGCAACGCTTTTTTTTGGCCAATTTGGAGAAGGTGTGATTACTCGGGAACTGCTCGTAGGATTTTTAGTGTATTTTCTAGGAAAAATCAGCAACGCTTTTTTTGGCCAATTTGGAGAAGGTGTGATTACTCGGGAACGGCTCGTAGGATTTTAAGTGTATTTTCCAGGAAAAAGCAACAACGCTTTTTTTTGGCCAATTTGGAGAAGCTGTGATTACTCGGGAACGGCTCGTAGGTTTTTTAGTGTATTTTCCAGGAAAAATCAGCAACGCTTTTTTTTTGCCAATTTGGAGAAGGTGTGATTACTCGGGAACGGCTCATAAAATTTTTAATATATTTTCCAGGAAAAATAAGCAACGCTTTTTTTTCTAATTTGGAGAAGGTGTGATTACTCGGAAACGGCTCGTAAGATTTTTAGTGTATTTTCCAGGAAAAATCAGCAACGTTTTTTTTGGCCAATTTGGAGAAGGTGTGATTACTCGGGAACGGCTCGTAGGATTTTTAGTGTATTTTCCAGGAAAAATCAGCAACGCTTTTTTTTTCTAATTTGGAGAAGATGGGATTACTCGGGAACGGCTCGTAAGATTTTTGATGTTTTTTCCAGGAAAAATCAGCAACGCTTTTTTTGGCCAATTTGGAGAAGGTGTGATTACTCGGGAACGGCTCGTAAGATTTTTAGTGTATTTTCCAGGAAAAATCAACAACGCTTTTTTTGGCCAATTTGGAGAAGGTGTGATTACTCGGGAACGGCTCGTAGGATTTTTGATGTATTTTTCAGGAAAAATCAGCAACGCTTTTTTTGGCCAATTTGGAGAAGGTGTGATTACTCGGGAACGGCTCGTAGGATTTTTAGTGTATTTTCCAGGAAAAATCAGCAACGCTTTTTTTTCTAATTTGGAGAAGGTGTGATTACTCGGGAACGGCTCGTAAGATTTTTGATGTATTTTCCAGGAAAAATCAACAACGCTTTTTTTTGGCCAATTTGGAGAAGGTGTGATTACTCGGGAACGGCTCGTAGGATTTTTAGTGTATTTTCCAGGAAAAATCAGCAACGCTTTTTTTTCTAATTTGGAGAAGGTGTGATTACTCGGGAACTGCTCGTAGGTTTTTTTGTGTATTTTCCAGGAAAAATCAGCAACGCTTTTTTTGGCCAATTTGGAGAAGATGGGATTACTCGGGAACGGCTCGTAGGATTTTTGATGTTTTTTCCAAGAAAAATCAGCAACGCTTTTTTTGGCCAATTTGGAGATGGTGTGATTACTCGGGAACGGCTCGTAGGATTTTTGATGTTTTTTCCAGGAAAAATCAGTAACGCTTTTTTTGGCCAATTTGGAGAAGGTGTGATTACTCGGGAACGGCTCGTAGGTTTTTTAGTGTATTTTCCAGGAAAAATCAGCAACGCTTTTTTTTGCTAATTTGGAGAAGGTGTGATTACTCGGGAACGGCTCGTAGGTTTTTTAGTGTATTTTCCAGGAAAAATCAGCAACGCTTTTTTTTCTAATTTGGAGAAGGTGTGATTACTCGGGAACGGCTCGTAAGATTTTTGATGTATTTTTCAGGAAAAATCAGCAACGCTTTTTTTGGCCAATTTGGAGAAGGTGTGATTACTCGGGAACGGCTCGTAAGATTTTTAATATATTTTCCAGGAAAAATCAGCAACGCTTTTTTTTCTAATTTGGAGAAGGTGTGATTACTCGGGAACGGCTCGTAAGATTTTTGATGTTTTTTCCAGGAAAAATCAGCAACGCTTTTTATGGCCAATTTGGAGAAGGTGTGATTACTCGGGAACGGCTCGTAGGTTTTTTAGTGTATTTTCCAGGAAAAATCAGCAACGCTTTTTTTTGGCCAATTTGGAGAAGGTGTGATTACTGGGGAACGGCTCATAAAATTTTTAGTGTATTTTCCAGGAAAAATCAGCAACGCTTTTTTTTGGCCAATTTGGAGAAGGTGTGATTACTCGGGAACGGCTCGTAGGATTTTTAGTGTAATTTCCAGGAAAAATCAACAACGCTTTTTTTTGCCAATTTGGAGAAGGTGTGATTACTCGGGAACGGCTCGTAGGATTTTTAGTGTATTTTCCAGGAAAAATCAGCAACGCTTTTTTTGGCCAATTTGGAGAAGGTGTGATTACTTGGGAACGGCTCGTAGGATTTTAAGTGTAATTTCCAGGAAAAATCAGCAACGCTTTTTTTGGCCAATTTGGAGAAGGTGTGATTACTCGAAAACGGCTCGTAGGTTTTTTAGTGTATTTTCCAGGAAAAATCAGCAACGTTTTTTTTTGGCCAATTTGGAGAAGATGGGATTACTCGGGAACGGCTCGTAAGATTTTTAGTGTATTTTCCAGGAAAAATCAACAACGCTTTTTTTTGGCCAATTTGGAGAAGGTGTGATTACTCGGAAACGGCTCGTAGGTTTTTTAGTGTATTTTCCAGGAAAAATCAGCAACGCTTTTTTTTCTAATTTGGAGAAGGTGTGATTACTCGGAAACGGCTCGTAGGTTTTTTAGTGTATTTTCCAGGAAAAATCAGCAACGCTTTTTTTGGCCAATTTGGAGAAGGTGTGATTACTCGGGAACGGCTCGTAGGATTTTTGATGTTTTTTCCAGGAAAAATCAGCAACGCTTTTTTTTGGCCAATTTGGAGAAGGTGTGATTACTCGGGAACGGCTCGTAGGATTTTTAGTGTATTTTCCAGGAAAAATCAGCAACGTTTTTTTTTTGGCCAATTTGGAGAAGATGGGATTACTCGGGAACGGCTCGTAAGATTTTTAGTGTATTTTCCAGGAAAAATCAACAACGCTTTTTTTTTGGCCAATTTGGAGAAGGTGTGATTACTCGGAAACGGCTCGTAGGTTTTTTAGTGTATTTTCCAGGAAAAATCAGCAACGCTTTTTTTTCTAATTTGGAGAAGGTGTGATTACTCGGGAACGGCTCGTAGGTTTTTTAGTGTATTTTCCAGGAAAAATCAACAACGCTTTTTTTTGGCCAATTTGGAGAAGGTGTGATTACTCGGGAACGGCTCGTAAGATTTTTGATGTTTTTTCCAGGAAAAATCAGCAACGCTTTTTTTGGCCAATTTGGAGAAGGTGTGATTACTCGGGAACGGCTCGTAGGATTTTTAGTGTATTTTCCAGGAAAAATCAACAACGCTTTTTTTTGGCCAATTTGGAGAAGGTGTGATTACTCGGGAACGGCTCGTAGGATTTTAAGTGTATTTTCCAGGAAAAATTAGCAACGCTTTTTTTTGCCAATTTGGAGAAGGTGTGATTACTCGGGAACGGCTCGTAAGATTTTTAGTGTATTTTCCAGGAAAAATCAGCAACGCTTTTTTTGGCCAATTTGGAGAAGGTGTGATTACTCGGGAACGGCTCGTAGGATTTTTAGTGTATTTTCCAGGAAAAATCAGCAACGCTTTTTTTTCTAATTTGGAGAAGATGGGATTACTCGGGAACGGCTCATAAAATTTTTAGTGTATTTTCCAGGAAAAATCAGCAACGCTTTTTTTTGCCAATTTGGAGAAGGTGTGATTACTCGGGAACGGCTCATAAAATTTTTAATATATTTTCCAGGAAAAATCAGCAACGCTTTTTTTTGCCAATTTGGAGAAGGTGTGATTACTCGGGAACGGCTCGTAAGATTTTTAGTGTTTTTTCCAGGAAAAATCAGCAACGCTTTTTTTTGGCCAATTTGGAGAAGATGTGATTACTCGGGAACGGCTCGTAAGATTTTTAGTGTATTTTCCAGGAAAAATCAGCAACGCTTTTTTTGGCCAATTTGGAGAAGATGGGATTACTCGGGAACGGCTCGTAAGATTTTTAGTGTTTTTTCCAGGAAAAATCAGCAACGCTTTTTTTGGCCAATTTGGAGAAGGTGTGATTACTCGGGAACGGCTCGTAAGATTTTTAGTGTATTTTCCAGGAAAAATCAGCAACGCTTTTTTTGCCAATTTGGAGAAAGTGTGATTACTCGGGAACGGCTCGTAGGTTTTTTAGTGTATTTTCCAGGAAAAATCAACAACGCTTTTTTTTGGCCAATTTGGAGAAGGTGTGATTACTCGGGAACGGCTCGTAAGATTTTTGATGTTTTTTCCAGGAAAAATCAGCAACGCTTTTTTTTGGCCAATTTGGAGAAGGTGTGATTACTCGGGAACGGCTCGTAGGATTTTTAGTGTATTTTCCAGGAAAAATCAACAACGCTTTTTTTGGCCAATTTGGAGAAGGTGTGATTACTCGGGAACGGCTCGTAGGATTTTAAGTGTATTTTCCAGGAAAAATTAGCAACGCTTTTTTTTGCCAATTTGGAGAAGGTGTGATTACTCGGGAACGGCTCGTAAGATTTTTAGTGTATTTTCCAGGAAAAATCAGCAACACTTTTTTTGGCCAATTTGGAGAAGGTGTGATTACTCGGGAACGGCTCGTAAGATTTTTGATGTATTTTCCAGGAAAAATCAGCAACGCTTTTTTTTGGCCAATTTGGAGAAGGTGTGATTACTCGGGAACGGCTCGTATGATTTTTAGTGTATTTTCCAGGAAAAATCAGCAACGCTTTTTTTGGCCAATTTGGAGAAGGTGTGATTACTCGGGAACGGCTCGTAGGTTTTTTAGTGTATTTTCCAGGAAAAATCAGCAACGCTTTTTTTTGGCCAATTTGGAGAAGGTGTGATTACTCGGAAACGGCTCGTAAGATTTTTGATGTTTTTTCCAGGAAAAATCAGCAACGCTTTTTTTTGGCCAATTTGGAGAAGGTGTGATTACTCGGGAACGGCTCGTAAGATTTTTGATGTATTTTCCAGGAAAAATCAGCAACGCTTTTTTTGGCCAATTTGGAGAAGATGGGATTACTCGGGAATGGCTCGTAAGATTTTTAGTGTATTTTCCAGGAAAAATCAGCAACGCTTTTTTTTGGCCAATTCGGAGAAGGTGTGATTACTCGGGAACGGCTCGTAGGATTTTTAGTGTATTTTCCAGGAAAAATCAGCAACGCTTTTTTTTGCCAATTTGGAGAAGGTGTGATTACTCGGGAACTGCTCGTAGGATTTTTAGTGTATTTTCCAGGAAAAATCAGCAACGCTTTTTTTGGCCAATTTGGAGAAGGTGTGATTACTCGGGAACGGCTCGTAAGATTTTTGATGTTTTTTCCAGGAAAAATCAGCAACGCTTTTTTTTGGCCAATTTGGAGAAGGTGTGATTACTCGGGAACGGCTCGTAGGTTTTTTAGTGTATTTTCCAGGAAAAATCAACAACGCTTTTTTTGGCCAATTTGGAGAAGATGGGATTACTCGGGAACGGCTCGTAGGATTTTTAGTGTATTTTCCAGGAAAAATCAGCAACGCTTTTTTTTGCCAATTTGGAGAAAGTGTGATTACTCGGGAACGGCTCGTAAGATTTTTAGTGTATTTTCCAGGAAAAATCAGCAACGCTTTTTTTTGGCCAATTTGGAGAAGATGGGATTACTCGGGAACTGCTCGTAGGATTTTTAGTGTATTTTCCAGGAAAAATCAACAACGCTTTTTTTTGCCAATTTGGAGAAGGTGTGATTACTCGGGAACGGCTCGTAAGATTTTTGATGTATTTTCCAGGAAAAATCAGCAACGCTTTTTTTTGGCCAATTTGGAGAAGGTGTGATTACTCGGGAACGGCTCGTAGGTTTTTTAGTGTATTTTCCAGGAAAAATCAGCAACGCTTTTTTTTGGCCAATTTGGAGAAGGTGTGATTACTCGGGAACGGCTCGTAGGTTTTTTAGTGTATTTTCCAGGAAAAATCAGCAACGCTTTTTTTTCTAAATTGGAGAAGATGGGATTACTCGGGAACGGCTCGTAGGTTTTTTAGTGTATTTTCCAGGAAAAATCAGCAACGCTTTTTTTTCTAATTTGGAGAAGATGGGATTACTCGGGAACGGCTCGTAGGATTTTTAGTGTATTTTCCAGGAAAAATCAACAACGCTTTTTTTGGCCAATTTGGAGAAGGTGTGATTACTCGGGAACGGCTCGTAAGATTTTTAGTGTATTTTCCAGGAAAAATCAGCAACGCTTTTTTTTCTAATTTGGAGAAGGTGTGATTACTCGGAAACGGCTCGTAAGATTTTTGATGTTTTTTCCAGGAAAAATCAGCAACGCTTTTTTTTCTAATTTGGAGAAGGTGTGATTACTCGGGAACGGCTCGTAGGTTTTTTAGTGTATTTTCCAGGAAAAATCAGCAACGCTTTTTTTGGCCAATTTGGAGAAGGTGTGATTACTCGGGAACGGCTCGTAGGATTTTTAGTGTTTTTTCCAGGAAAAATCAGCAACACTTTTTTGGCCAATTTGGAGAAGGTGTGATTACTCGGGAACGGCTCGTAGGTTTTTTAGTGTATTTTCCAGGAAAAATCAGCAACGTTTTTTTTTTGGCCAATTTGGAGAAGGTGTGATTACTCGGGAACGGCTCGTAGGTTTTTTAGTGTATTTTCCAGGAAAAATCAGCAACGCTTTTTTTGGCCAATTTGGAGAAGGTGTGATTACTCGGGAACGGCTCGTAGGATTTTTAGTGTTTTTTCCAGGAAAAATCAGCAACGCTTTTTTTTGGCCAATTTGGAGAAGGTGTGATTACTCGGGAACGGCTCGTAGGTTTTTTAGTGTATTTTCCAGGAAAAATCAGCAACGCTTTTTTTTTCTAATTTGGAGAAGGTGTGATTACTCGGGAATGGCTCGTAGGTTTTTTAGTGTATTTTCCAGGAAAAATCAGCAACGCTTTTTTTTCTAATTTGGAGAAGGTGTGATTACTCGGGAACGGCTCGTAGGATTTTTAGTGTATTTTCCAGGAAAAATCAGCAACGCTTTTTTTGGCCAATTTGGAGAAGGTGTGATTACTCGGGAACGGCTCGTAAGATTTTTAATATATTTTCCAGGAAAAATCAGCAACGCTTTTTTTTGCCAATTTGGAGAAGGTGTGATTACTCGGGAACGGCTCGTAGGTTTTTTAGTGTATTTTCCAGGAAAAATCAGCAACGCTTTTTTTTGGCCAATTTGGAGAAGGTGTGATTACTCGGGAACGGCTCGTAGGATTTTTAGTGTATTTTCCAGGAAAAATCAACAACGCTTTTTTTGGCCAATTTGGAGAAGATGGGATTACTCGGGAACGGCTCGTAGGTTTTTTAGTGTATTTTCCAGGAAAAATCAGCAACGCTTTTTTTGGCCAATTTGGAGAAGGTGTGATTACTCGGGAACGGCTCATAAGATTTTTGATGTTTTTTCCAGGAAAAATCAACAACGCTTTTTTTTGCCAATTTGGAGAAGGTGTGATTACTCGGGAACGGCTCGTAGGTTTTTTAGTGTATTTTCCAGGAAAAATCAGCAACGCTTTTTTTGGCCAATTTGGAGAAGATGGGATTACTCGGGAACGGCTCATAAAATTTTTAATATATTTTCCAGGAAAAATCAGCAACACTTTTTTTGGCCAATTTGGAGAAGGTGTGATTACTCGGGAACGGCTCGTAGGATTTTTAGTGTATTTTCCAGGAAAAATCAACAACGCTTTTTTTTGCCAATTTGGAGAAGGTGTGATTACTCGGGAACGGCTCATAAAATTTTTAATGTATTTTCCAGGAAAAATCAGCAACGCTTTTTTTTGCTAATTTGGAGAAGGTGTGATTACTCGGGAACGGCTCATAAAATTTTTAATATATTTTCCAGGAAAAATCAGCAACACTTTTTTTGGCCAATTTGGAGAAGGTGTGATTACTCGGGAACGGCTCGTAGGATTTTTAGTGTATTTTCCAGGAAAAATCAACAACGCTTTTTTTGGCCAATTTGGAGAAGGTGTGATTACTCGGAAACGGCTCGTAGGTTTTTTAGTGTATTTTCCAGGAAAAATCAGCAACGCTTTTTTTTGCCAATTTGGAGAAAGTGTGATTACTCCGGAACGGCTCGTAGGTTTTTTAGTGTATTTTCCAGGAAAAATCAACAACGCTTTTTTTTGGCCAATTTGGAGAAGGTGTGATTACTCGGAAACGGCTCGTAAGATTTTTGATGTTTTTTCCAGGAAAAATCAGCAACGCTTTTTTTTCTAATTTGGAGAAGGTGTGATTACTCGGGAACGGCTCGTAGGTTTTTTAGTGTATTTTCCAGGAAAAATCAGCAACGCTTTTTTTGGCCAATTTGGAGAAGGTGTGATTACTCGGGAACGGCTCGTAGGATTTTTAGTGTTTTTTCCAGGAAAAATCAGCAACACTTTTTTGGCCAATTTGGAGAAGGTGTGATTACTCGGGAACGGCTCGTAGGTTTTTTAGTGTATTTTCCAGGAAAAATCAGCAACGTTTTTTTTTTGGCCAATTTGGAGAAGGTGTGATTACTCGGGAACGGCTCGTAGAATTTTTAGTGTATTTTCCAGGAAAAATCAGCAACGCTTTTTTTGGCCAATTTGGAGAAGGTGTGATTACTCGGGAACGGCTCGTAGGATTTTTAGTGTATTTTCCAGTAAAAATCAGCAACGCTTTTTTTTGCCAATTTGGAGAAGGTGTGATTACTCGGGAACGGCTCGTAGGTTTTTTAGTGTATTTTCCAGGAAAAATCAGCAAGGTTTTTTTTTGGCCAATTTGGAGAAGGTGTGATTACTCGGGAACGGCTCGTAGGTTTTTTAGTGTATTTTCCAGGAAAAATCAACAAGGCTTTTTTTTGCCAATTTGGAGAAGGTGTGATTACTCGGGAACAGCTCGTAGGATTTTAAGTGTATTTTCCAGGAAAAATCAGCAACGCTTTTTTTGGCCAATTTGGAGAAGGTGTGATTACTCGGGAACGGCTCGTAGGATTTTTAGTGTATTTTCCAGGAAAAATCAACAACGCTTTTTTTGGCCAATTTGGAGAAGATGGGATTACTCGGGAACGGCTCGTAGGTTTTTTAGTGTATTTTCCAGGAAAAATCAGCAACGCTTTTTTTGGCCAATTTGGAGAAGGTGTGATTACTCGGGAACGGCTCGTAGGATTTTTAGTGTATTTTCCAGTAAAAATCAGCAACGCTTTTTTTTGCCAATTTGGAGAAGGTGTGATTACTCGGGAACGGCTCGTAGGTTTTTTAGTGTATTTTCCAGGAAAAATCAGCAAGGTTTTTTTTTGGCCAATTTGGAGAAGGTGTGATTACTCGGGAACGGCTCGTAGGTTTTTTAGTGTATTTTCCAGGAAAAATCAGCAACGCTTTTTTTTTGCCAATTTGGAGAAGGTGTGATTACTCGGGAACGGCTCGTAGGATTTTTAGTGTATTTTCCAGGAAAAATCAGCAACGCTTTTTTTGGCCAATTTGGAGAAGGTGTGATTACTCGGGAACGGCTCGTAGGATTTTTAGTGTATTTTCCAGGAAAAATCAGCAACGCTTTTTTTTGGCCAATTTGGAGAAGGTGTGATTACTCGGGAACGGCTCGTAGGATTTTTAGTGTATTTTCCAGGAAAAATCAGCAACGCTTTTTTTTTGGCCAATTTGGAGAAGGTGTGATTACTCGGGAACGGCTCGTAAGATTTTTGATGTATTTTCCAGGAAAAATCAGCAACGCTTTTTTTGGCCAATTTGGAGAAGGTGTGATTACTCGGGAACGGCTCGTAGAATTTTTAGTGTATTTTCCAGGAAAAATCAACAACGCTTTTTTTGGCCAATTTGGAGAAGGTGTGATTACTCGGGAACGGCTCGTAGGATTTTTAGTGTAATTTCCAGGAAAAATCAACAACGCTTTTTTTTGGCCAATTTGGAGAAGGTGTGATTACTCGGGAACGGCTCGTAGGATTTTTAGTGTATTTTCCAGGAAAAATGTGCAACGCTTTTTTTTGCCAATTTGGAGAAGGTGTGATTACTCGGGAACGGCTCGTAGGATTTTTAGTGTATTTTCAAGGAAAAATCAGCAACGCTTTTTTTTGCCAATTTGGAGAAAGTGTGATTACTCCGGAACGGCTCGTAAGATTTTTGATGTTTTTTCCAGGAAAAATCAGCAACGCTTTTTTTGGCCAATTTGGAGAAGGTGTGATTACTCGGGAACGGCTCGTAAGATTTTTGATGTTTTTTCCAGGAAAAATCAGCAACGCTTTTTTTGGCCAATTTGGAGAAGGTGTGATTACTCGGGAACGGCTCGTAGGATTTTTAGTGTATTTTCCAGGAAAAATCAGCAACGCTTTTTTTGGCCAATTTGGAGAAGGTGTGATTACTCGGGAACGGCTCGTAGGATTTTTAGTGTATTTTCCAGGAAAAATCAGCAACGCTTTTTTTTGGCCAATTTGGAGAAGATGGGATTACTCGGGAACGGCTCGTAGGATTTTTAGTGTTTTTTCCAGGAAAAATCAGCAACGCTTTTTTTTGGTAATTTGGAGAAGGTGTGATTACTCGGGAATGGCTCGTAGGATTTTTAGTGTATTTTCCAGGAAAAATCAGCAACGCTTTTTTTGGCCAATTTGGAGAAGGTGTGATTACTCGGGAACTGCTCGTAGGATTTTTAGTGTATTTTCCAGGAAAAATCAACAACGCTTTTTTTGGCCAATTTGGAGAAGGTGTGATTACTCGGGAACGGCTCGTAGGATTTTTAGTGTATTTTCCAGGAAAAATCAGCAACGCTTTTTTTTGCCAATTTGGAGAAGGTGTGATTACTCGGGAACGGCTGGTAGGATTTTTAGTGTATTTTCCAGGAAAAATCAGCAACGCTTTTTTTGGCCAATTTGGAGAAGGTGTGATTACTCGGGAACTGCTCGTAGGATTTTTAGTGTATTTTCCAGGAAAAATCAGCAACGCTTTTTTTTCTAATTTGGAGAAGATGGGATTACTCGGGAACGGCTCGTAGGTTTTTTAGTGTATTTTCCAGGAAAAATCAGCAACGCTTTTTTTGGCCAATTTGGAGAAGGTGTGATTACTCGGGAACGGCTCGTAAGATTTTTAGTGTATTTTCCAGGAAAAATCAGCAACGCTTTTTTTTTGCCAATTTGGAGAAGGTGTGATTACTCGGGAACGGCTCGTAGGATTTTTAGTGTATTTTCCAGGAAAAATCAGCAACGCTTTTTTTGGCCAATTTGGAGAAGGTGTGATTACTCGGGAACGGCTCGTAGGATTTTTAGTGTATTTTCCAGGAAAAATCAGCAACGCTTTTTTTTTGGCCAATTTGGAGAAGGTGTGATTACTCGGGAACGGCTCGTAAGATTTTTGATGTATTTTCCAGGAAAAATCAGCAACGCTTTTTTTGGCCAATTTGGAGAAGGTGTGATTACTCGGGAACGGCTCGTAGAATTTTTAGTGTATTTTCCAGGAAAAATCAACAACGCTTTTTTTGGCCAATTTGGAGAAGGTGTGATTACTCGGGAACGGCTCGTAGGATTTTTAGTGTAATTTCCAGGAAAAATCAACAACGCTTTTTTTTGGCCAATTTGGAGAAGGTGTGATTACTCGGGAACGGCTCGTAGGATTTTTAGTGTATTTTCCAGGAAAAATGTGCAACGCTTTTTTTTGCCAATTTGGAGAAGGTGTGATTACTCGGGAACGGCTCGTAGGATTTTTAGTGTATTTTCAAGGAAAAATCAGCAACGCTTTTTTTTGCCAATTTGGAGAAAGTGTGATTACTCCGGAACGGCTCGTAAGATTTTTGATGTTTTTTCCAGGAAAAATCAGCAACGCTTTTTTTGGCCAATTTGGAGAAGGTGTGATTACTCGGGAACGGCTCGTAAGATTTTTGATGTTTTTTGCAGGCAAAATCAGCAACGCTTTTTTTGGCCAATTTGGAGAAGGTGTGATTACTCGGGAACGGCTCGTAGGATTTTTAGTGTATTTTCCAGGAAAAATCAGCAACGCTTTTTTTGGCCAATTTGGAGAAGGTGTGATTACTCGGGAACGGCTCGTAGGATTTTTAGTGTATTTTCCAGGAAAAATCAGCAACGCTTTTTTTTGGCCAATTTGGAGAAGATGGGATTACTCGGGAACGGCTCGTAGGATTTTTGATGTTTTTTCCAGGAAAAATCAGCAACGCTTTTTGTGGCGAATTTGGAGAAGGTGTGATTACTCGGGAACGGCTCGTAGGATTTTTAGTGTTTTTTCCAGGA
The DNA here is from genome assembly GCA_947311025.1 of Lypha dubia. Classification (NCBI taxonomy): domain Eukaryota; kingdom Metazoa; phylum Arthropoda; class Insecta; order Diptera; family Tachinidae; genus Lypha; species Lypha dubia. The sequence continues at coordinate 85,651 of CAMZJU010000069.1, forward strand.
AAAATCAGCAACGCTTTTTTTTGCCAATTTGGAGAAGGTGTGATTACTCGGGAACGGCTCGTAGGATTTTTAGTGTATTTTCCAGGAAAAATCAGCAACGCTTTTTTTGGCCAATTTGGAGAAGGTGTGATTACTCGGGAACGGCTCGTAGGTTTTTTTGTGTATTTTCCAGGAAAAATCAACAACGCTTTTTTTTCCCAATTTGGAGAAGGTGTGATTACTCGGGAACGGCTCGTAGGATTTTTAGTGTAATTTCCAGGAAAAATCAGCAACGCTTTTTTTTGCCAATTTGGAGAAGGTGTGATTACTCGGGAACTGCTCGTAGGATTTTTAGTGTATTTTCCAGGAAAAATCAGCAACGCTTTTTTTTGGCCAATTTGGAGAAGATGGGATTACTCGGGAACGACTCGTAGGTTTTTTAGTGTATTTTCCAGGAAAAATGTGCAACGCTTTTTTTGGCCAATTTGGAGAAGGTGTGATTACTCGGGAACGGCTCGTAGGCTTTTTAGTGTATTTTCAAGGAAAAATCAGCAACGCTTTTTTTTTGCCAATTTGGAGAAAGTGTGATTACTCCGGAACGGCTCGTAAGATTTTTGATGTTTTTTCCAGGAAAAATCAGCAACGCTTTTTTTTGCCAATTTGGAGAAGGTGTGATTACTCGGGAACGGCTCGTAGGTTTTTTAGTGTATTTTCCAGGAAAAATCAACAACGCTTTTTTTTGCCAATTTGGAGAAGGTGTGATTACTCGGGAACGGCTCGTAGGATTTTTAGTGTAATTTCCAGGAAAAATCAGCAACGCTTTTTTTTGCCAATTTGGAGAAGGTGTGATTACTCGGGAACTGCTCGTAGGATTTTTAGTGTATTTTCCAGGAAAAATCAGCAACGCTTTTTTTTGGCCAATTTGGAGAAGATGGGATTACTCGGGAACGACTCGTAGGTTTTTTAGTGTATTTTCCAGGAAAAATGTGCAACGCTTTTTTTGGCCAATTTGGAGAAAGTGTGATTACTCGGGAACGGCTCGTAGGTTTTTTAGTGTATTTTCCAGGAAAAATCAGCAACGCTTTTTTTGGGCCAATTTGGAGAAGATGGGATTACTCGGGAACGGCTCGTAGGTTTTTTAGTGTATTTTTCAGGAAAAATCAGCAACGCTTTTTTTTGCCAATTTGGAGAAGGTGTGATTACTCGGGAACGGCTCGTAGGATTTTTAGTGTAATTTCCAGGAAAAATCAACAACGCTTTTTTTGGCCAATTTGGAGAAGGTGTGATTACTCGGGAACGGCTCGTAGGATTTTTGATGTTTTTTCCAGGAAAAATCAGCAACGCTTTTTTTGGCCAATTTGGAGAAGGTGTGATTACTCGGGAACGGCTCGTAGGATTTTTAGTGTATTTTCCAGGAAAAATCAGCAACGCTTTTTTTGGCCAATTTGGAGAAGGTGTGATTACTCGGGAACGGCTCGTAGGTTTTTTAGTGTATTTTCCAGGAAAAATCAGCAACGCTTTTTTTGGCCAATTTGGAGAAGGTGTGATTACTCGGGAACGGCTCGTAGGTTTTTTAGTGTATTTTCCAGGAAAAATCAACAACGCTTTTTTTGGCCAATTTGGAGAAGGTGTGATTACTCGGGAACGGCTCGTAAGATTTTTAGTGTATTTTCCAGGAAAAATCAGCAACGCTTTTTTTGGCCAATTTGGAGAAGGTGTGATTACTCGGGAACGGCTCATAAAATTTTTAATATATTTTCCAGGAAAAATCAGCAACGCTTTTTTTTGGCCAATTTGGAGAAGGTGTGATTACTCGGGAACGGCTCGTAAGATTTTTAGTGTATTTTCCAGGAAAAATCAGCAACGCTTTTTTTGGCCAATTTGGAGAAGGTGTGATTACTCGGGAACGGCTCGTAGGATTTTTAGTGTTTTTTCCAGGAAAAATCAGCAACACTTTTTTTGGCCAATTTGGAGAAGGTGTGATTACTCGGGAACGGCTCGTAGGTTTTTTAGTGTATTTTCCAGGAAAAATCAGCAACGTTTTTTTTTTGGCCAATTTGGAGAAGGTGTGATTACTCGGGAACGGCTCGTAGAATTTTTAGTGTATTTTCCAGGAAAAATCAGCAACGCTTTTTTTGGCCAATTTGGAGAAGGTGTGATTACTCGGGAACGGCTCGTAGGATTTTTAGTGTATTTTCCAGGAAAAATCAGCAACGCTTTTTTTGCCAATTTGGAGAAGGTGTGATTACTCGGGAACGGCTCGTAGGTTTTTTAGTGTATTTTCCAGGAAAAATCAACAACGCTTTTTTTGGCCAATTTGGAGAAGGTGTGATTACTCGGGAACGGCTCGTAGGATTTTTAGTGTATTTTCCAGGAAAAATCAGCAACGCTTTTTTTGGCCAATTTGGAGAAGGTGTGATTACTCGGGAACGGCTCGTAGGATTTTTAGTGTATTTTCCAGGAAAAATCAGCAACGCTTTTTTTTGGTAATTTGGAGAAGGTGTGATTACTCGGGAATGGCTCGTAGGATTTTTAGTGTATTTTCCAGGAAAAATCAACAACGCTTTTTTTGGCCAATTTGGAGAAGCTGTGATTACTCGGGAACGGCTCGTAGGATTTTTAGTGTATTTTTCAGGAAAAATCAGCAACGCTTTTTTTGGCCAATTTGGAGAAGGTGTGATAACTCGGGAACGGCTCGTAAGATTTTTAGTGTATTTTCCAGGAAAAATGTGCAACGCTTTTTTTGGCCAATTTGGAGAAGATGGGATTACTCGGGAACGGCTCGTAAGATTTTTAGTGTTTTTTCCAGGAAAAATCAGCAACGCTTTTTTTTGCCAATTTGGAGAAGGTGTGATTACTCGGGAACGGCTCGTAGGTTTTTTAGTGTATTTTCCAGGAAAAATCAGCAACGCTTTTTTTTGGCCAATTTGGAGAAGGTGTGATTACTCGGGAACGGCTCGTAGGTTTTTTAGTGTATTTTCCAGGAAAAATCAGCAACGCTTTTTTTTGGCCAATTTGGAGAAGGTGTGATTACTCGGGAACGGCTCGTAAGATTTTTGATGTTTTTTCCAGGAAAAATCAGCAACGCTTTTTTTGGCCAATTTGGAGAAGGTGTGATTACTCGGGAACGGCTCGTAAGATTTTTGATGTATTTTCCAGGAAAAATCAGCAACGCTTTTTTTGGCCAATTTGGAGAAGGTGTGATTACTCGGGAACGGCTCATAAAATTTTTAATATATTTTCCAGGAAAAATCAGCAACGCTTTTTTTTTGCTAATTTGGAGAAGATGGGATTACTCGGGAACGGCTCGTAGGTTTTTTAGTGTAATTTCCAGGAAAAATCAGCAACGCTTTTTTTTCTAATTTGGAGAAGGTGTGATTACTCGGGAACGGCTCGTAGGATTTTTAGTGTAATTTCCAGGAAAAATCAACAACGCTTTTTTTTGCCAATTTGGAGAAGGTGTGATTACTCGGGAACGGCTCGTAGGATTTTTAGTGTATTTTCCAGGAAAAATCAGCAACGCTTTTTTTTGCCAATTTGGAGAAGGTGTGATTACTCAAGAACTGCTCGTAGGATTTTTAGTGTATTTTCCAGGAAAAATCAGCAACGCTTTTTTTTGGCCAATTTGGAGAAGATGGGATTACTCGGGAACGGCTCGTAGGTTTTTTAGTGTATTTTCCAGGAAAAATGTGCAACGCTTTTTTTGGCCAATTTGGAGAAAGTGTGATTACTCGGGAACGGCTCGTAGGTTTTTTAGTGTATTTTTCAGGAAAAATCAGCAACGCTTTTTTTTGCCAATTTGGAGAAGGTGTGATTACTCGGGAACGGCTCGTAGGATTTTTAGTGTAATTTCCAGGAAAAATCAACAACGCTTTTTTTGGCCAATTTGGAGAAGGTGTGATTACTCGGGAACGGCTCGTAAGATTTTTGATGTTTTTTCCAGGAAAAATCAGCAACGCTTTTTTTTTGGCCAATTTGGAGAAGGTGTGATTACTCGGGAACGGCTCGTAAGATTTTTAGTGTATTTTCCAGGAAAAATCAGCAACGCTTTTTTTGGCCAATTTGGAGAAGGTGTGATTACTCGGGAACGGCTCGTAGGTTTTTTAGTGTATTTTCCAGGAAAAATCAGCAACGCTTTTTTTTGGCCAATTTGCAGAAGGTGTGATTACTCGGGAACGGCTCGTAGGTTTTTTAGTGTATTTTCCAGGAAAAATCAGCAACGCTTTTTTTTCTAATTTGGAGAAGATGGGATTACTCGGGAACGGCTCGTAGGATTTTTAGTGTAATTTCCAGGAAAAATCAACAACGCTTTTTTTTGGCCAATTTGGAGAAGGTGTGATTACTCGGGAACGGCTCGTAGGATTTTTAGTGTAATTTCCAGGAAAAATCAACAACGCTTTTTTTTGGCCAATTTGGAGAAGGTGTGATTACTCGGGAACGGCTCGTAGGATTTTTGATGTTTTTTCCAGGAAAAATCAGCAACGCTTTTTTTTGGCCAATTTGGAGAAGGTGTGATTACTCGGGAACGGCTCGTAAGATTTTTAGTGTATTTTCCAGGAAAAATCAGCAACGCTTTTTTTGGCCAATTTGGAGAAGGTGTGATTACTCGGGAACGGCTCGTAGGATTTTTAGTGTAATTTCCAGGAAAAATCAGCAACACTTTTTTTGGCCAATTTGGAGAAGGTGTGATTACTCGGGAACGGCTCGTAAGATTTTTAGTGTATTTTCCAGGAAAAATGTGCAACGCTTTTTTTTCTAATTTGGAGAAGGTGTGATTACTCGGAAACGGCTCGTAGGATTTTTAGTGTATTTCCAGGAAAAATCAGCAAGGTTTTTTTTTGGCCAATTTGGAGAAGGTGTGATTACTCGGGAACGGCTCGTAAGATTTTTAGTGTATTTTCCAGGAAAAATCAGCAACGCTTTTTTTTCCAATTTGGAGAAGGTGTGATTACTCGGGAACGGCTCGTAAGATTTTTGATGTTTTTTCCAGGAAAAATCAGCAACGCTTTTTTTTCTAATTTGGAGAAGGTGTGATTACTCGGGAACGGCTCGTAAGATTTTTAGTGCATTTTCCAGGAAAAATCAGCAACGCTTTTTTTTCTAATTTGGAGAAGGTGTGATTACTCGGAAACGGCTCGTAAGATTTTTAGTGTATTTTTCAGGAAAAATCAGCAACGCTTTTTTTGGGCCAATTTGGAGAAGATGGGATTACTCGGGAACGGCTCATAAAATTTTTAATATATTTTCCAGGAAAAATCAACAACGCTTTTTTTTTGCCAATTTGGAGAAGGTGTGATTACTCGGGAACGGCTCGTAGGATTTTTAGTGTAATTTCCAGGAAAAATCAGCAACACTTTTTTTGGCCAATTTGGAGAAGGTGTGATTACTCGGGAACGGCTCGTAAGATTTTTAGTGTAATTTCCAGGAAAAATCAGCAACGCTTTTTTTGGCCAATTTGGAGAAGGTGTGATTACTCGGGAACGGCTCGTAAGATTTTTGATGTTTTTTCCAGGAAAAATCAGCAACGATTTTTTTGGCCAATTTGGAGAAGGTGTGATTACTCGGAAACGGCTCGTAAGATTTTTAGTGTATTTTTCAGGAAAAATCAGCAACGCTTTTTTTTTGGCCAATTTGGAGAAGATGGGATTACTCGGGAACGGCTCATAAAATTTTTAATATATTTTCCAGGAAAAATCAACAACGCTTTTTTTTTTGCCAATTTGGAGAAGGTGTGATTACTCGGGAACGGCTCGTAGGATTTTTAGTGTAATTTCCAGGAAAAATCAGCAACGCTTTTTTTTCTAATTTGGAGAGGATGGGATTACTCGGAAACGGCTCGTAGGATTTTTAGTGTAATTTCCAGGAAAAATCAGCAAGGTTTTTTTGGCCAATTTGGAGATGGTGTGATTACTCGGGAACGGCTCGTAGGATTTTTAGTGTATTTTCCAGGAAAAATCAGCAACGTTTTTTTTTGGCCAATTTGGAGAAGGTGTGATTACTCGGGAACGGCTCGTAGAATTTTTAGTGTATTTTCCAGGAAAAATCAGCAACGCTTTTTTTTGCCAATTTGGAGAAGGTGTGATTACTCGGGAACGGCTCGTAGGATTTTTAGTGTAATTTCCAGGAAAAATCAGCAACACTTTTTTTGGCCAATTTGGAGAAGGTGTGATTACTCGGGAACGGCTCGTAAGATTTTTAGTGTTTTTTCCAGGAAAAATGTGCAACGCTTTTTTTTTTTTGGCCAATTTGGAGATGGTGTGATTACTCGGGAACGGCTCGTAGGATTTTTAGTGTATTTTCCAGGAAAAATCAGCAACGCTTTTTTTTTGCTAATTTGGAGAAGATGGGATTACTCGGGAACGGCTCGTAGGTTTTTTAATGTATTTTCCAGGAAAAATGTGCAACGCTTTTTTTTTTTGCCAATTTGGAGATGGTGTGATTACTCGGGAACGGCTCGTAGGATTTTTAGTGTATTTTCCAGGAAAAATGTGCAACGATTTTTGTGGCCAATTTGGAGAAGGTGTGATTACTCGGGAACGGCTCGTAAGATTTTTAGTGTATTTTCCAGGAAAAATCAGCAACGCTTTTTTTTGCCAATTTGGAGAAGGTGTGATTACTCGGGAACGGCTCGTAAGATTTTTAGTGTATTTTCCAGGAAAAATCAGCAACGCTTTTTTTTGCCAATTTGGAGAAGGTGTGATTACTCGGGAACGGCTCGTAAGATTTTTAGTGTTTTTTCCAGGAAAAATGTGCAACGCTTTTTTTTCTAATTTGGAGAAGGTGTGATTACTCGGAAACGGCTCGTAGGATTTTTAGTGTATTTTCCAGGAAAAATCAGCAAGGTTTTTTTTTGGCCAATTTGGAGAAGGTGTGATTACTCGGGAACGGCTCGTAAGATTTTTAGTGTATTTTCCAGGAAAAATCAGCAACGCTTTTTTTTCCAATTTGGAGAAGGTGTGATTACTCGGGAACGGCTCGTAAGATTTTTGATGTTTTTTCCAGGAAAAATCAGCAACGCTTTTTTTTCTAATTTGGAGAAGGTGTGATTACTCGGGAACGGCTCGTAAGATTTTTAGTGCATTTTCCAGGAAAAATCAGCAACGCTTTTTTTTCTAATTTGGAGAAGGTGTGATTACTCGGAAACGGCTCGTAAGATTTTTAGTGTATTTTTCAGGAAAAATCAGCAACGCTTTTTTTGGGCCAATTTGGAGAAGATGGGATTACTCGGGAACGGCTCATAAAATTTTTAATATATTTTCCAGGAAAAATCAACAACGCTTTTTTTTTGCCAATTTGGAGAAGGTGTGATTACTCGGGAACGGCTCGTAGGATTTTTAGTGTAATTTCCAGGAAAAATCAGCAACACTTTTTTTGGCCAATTTGGAGAAGGTGTGATTACTCGGGAACGGCTCGTAAGATTTTTAGTGTAATTTCCAGGAAAAATCAGCAACGCTTTTTTTGGCCAATTTGGAGAAGGTGTGATTACTCGGGAACGGCTCGTAAGATTTTTGATGTTTTTTCCAGGAAAAATCAGCAACGATTTTTTTGGCCAATTTGGAGAAGGTGTGATTACTCGGAAACGGCTCGTAAGATTTTTAGTGTATTTTTCAGGAAAAATCAGCAACGCTTTTTTTTGGCCAATTTGGAGAAGATGGGATTACTCGGGAACGGCTCATAAAATTTTTAATATATTTTCCAGGAAAAATCAACAACGCTTTTTTTTTTGCCAATTTGGAGAAGGTGTGATTACTCGGGAACGGCTCGTAGGATTTTTAGTGTAATTTCCAGGAAAAATCAGCAACGCTTTTTTTTCTAATTTGGAGAAGATGGGATTACTCGGAAACGGCTCGTAGGATTTTTAGTGTAATTTCCAGGAAAAATCAGCAAGGTTTTTTTGGCCAATTTGGAGATGGTGTGATTACTCGGGAACGGCTCGTAGGATTTTTAGTGTATTTTCCAGGAAAAATCAGCAACGTTTTTTTTTGGCCAATTTGGAGAAGGTGTGATTACTCGGGAACGGCTCGTAGAATTTTTAGTGTATTTTCCAGGAAAAATCAGCAACGCTTTTTTTTTGCCAATTTGGAGAAGGTGTGATTACTCGGGAACGGCTCGTAGGATTTTTAGTGTAATTTCCAGGAAAAATCAGCAACACTTTTTTTGGCCAATTTGGAGAAGGTGTGATTACTCGGGAACGGCTCGTAAGATTTTTAGTGTTTTTTCCAGGAAAAATGTGCAACGCTTTTTTTTTTTGGCCAATTTGGAGATGGTGTGATTACTCGGGAACGGCTCGTAGGATTTTTAGTGTATTTTCCAGGAAAAATCAGCAACGCTTTTTTTTTGCTAATTTGGAGAAGATGGGATTACTCGGGAACGGCTCGTAGGTTTTTTAATGTATTTTCCAGGAAAAATGTGCAACGCTTTTTTTTTTTGGCCAATTTGGAGATGGTGTGATTACTCGGGAACGGCTCGTAGGATTTTTAGTGTATTTTCCAGGAAAAATGTGCAACGCTTTTTGTGGCCAATTTGGAGAAGGTGTGATTACTCGGGAACGGCTCGTAAGATTTTTAGTGTATTTTCCAGGAAAAATCAGCAACGCTTTTTTTTGCCAATTTGGAGAAGGTGTGATTACTCATGAACGGCTCGTAAGATTTTTAGTGTATTTTCCAGGAAAAATCAGCAACGCTTTTTTTTGCCAATTTGGAGAAGGTGTGATTACTCGGGAACGGCTCGTAAGATTTTTAGTGTTTTTTCCAGGAAAAATGTGCAACGCTTTTTTTTTTTGGCCAATTTGGAGATGGTGTGATTACTCGGGAACGGCTCGTAGGATTTTTAGTGTATTTTCCAGGAAAAATGTGCAACGCTTTTTTTTTTGGCCAATTTGGAGATGGTGTGATTACTCGGGAACGGCTCGTAGGATTTTTAGTGTATTTTCCAGGAAAAATGTGCAACGCTTTTTGTGGCCAATTTGGAGAAGGTGTGATTACTCGGGAACGGCTCGTAAGATTTTTAGTGTATTTTCCAGGAAAAATCAGCAACGCCTTTTTTTGCCAATTTGGAGAAGGTGTGATTACTCGGGAACGGCTCGTAAGATTTTTAGTGTATTTTCCAGGAAAAATCAGCAACGCTTTTTTTTGCCAATTTGGAGAAGGTGTGATTACTCGGGAACGGCTCGTAGGTTTTTTAGTGTATTTTCCAGGAAAAATCAGCAAGGTTTTTTTTTGGCCAATTTGGAGAAGGTGTGATTACTCGGGAACGGCTCGTAAGATTTTTGATGTTTTTTCCAGGAAAAATCAGCAACGCTTTTTTTGGCCAATTTGGAGAAGGTGTGATTACTCGGGAACGGCTCGTAAGATTTTTAGTGTATTTTCCAGGAAAAATCAGCAACGCTTTTTTTTTGCCAATTTGGAGAAGGTGTGATTACTCGGGAACGGCTCGTAGGATTTTTAGTGTATTTTCCAGGAAAAATCAGCAACGCTTTTTTTTTGCTAATTTGGAGAAGATGGGATTACTCGGGAACGGCTCGTAGGTTTTTTAGTGTATTTTCCAGGAAAAATGTGCAACGCTTTTTTTTTTTGGCCAATTTGGAGATGGTGTGATTACTCGGGAACGGCTCGTAGGATTTTTAGTGTATTTTCCAGGAAAAATGTGCAACGCTTTTTGTGGCCAATTTGGAGAAGGTGTGATTACTCGGGAACGGCTCGTAAGATTTTTAGTGTATTTTCCAGGAAAAATCAGCAACGCTTTTTTTTTCCAATTTGGAGAAGGTGTGATTACTCGGGAACGGCTCGTAAGATTTTTAGTGTATTTTCCAGGAAAAATCAGCAACGCTTTTTTTTGCCAATTTGGAGAAGGTGTGATTACTCGGGAACGGCTCGTAGGTTTTTTAGTGTATTTTCCAGGAAAAATCAGCAACGCTTTTTTTTGCCAATTTGGAGAAGGTGTGATTACTCGGGAACGGCTCGTAAGATTTTTAGTGTATTTTCCAGGAAAAATCAGCAACGCTTTTTTTGGCCAATTTGGAGAAGATTGGATTACTCGGGAACGGCTCGTAGGTTTTTTAGTGTATTTTCCAGGAAAAATCAGCAACGCTTTTTTTGGCCAATTTGGAGAAGGTGTGATTACTCGGGAACGGCTCGTAGGTTTTTTAGTGTATTTTCCAGGAAAAATCAGCAACGCTTTTTTTTGGCCAATTTGGAGAAGGTGTGATTACTCGGGAACGGCTCGTAGGATTTTTAGTGTATTTTCCAGGAAAAATCAGCAACGCTTTTTTTTGGCCAATTTGGAGAAGGTGTGATTACTCGGGAACGGCTCGTAAGATTTTTGATGTATTTTCCAGGAAAAATCAGCAACGCTTTTTTTTGGCCAATTTGGAGAAGGTGTGATTACTCGGGAACGGCTCGTAGGTTTTTTAGTGTATTTTCCAGGAAAAATCAGCAACGCTTTTTTTTGGCCAATTTGGAGAAGGTGTGATTACTCGGGAACGGCTCGTAGGATTTTTAGTGTATTTTCCAGGAAAAATCAACAACGCTTTTTTTGGCCAATTTGGAGAAGGTGTGATTACTCGGAAACGGCTCGTAAGATTTTTAGTGTATTTTCCAGGAAAAATCAGCAACGCTTTTTTTTCTAATTTGGAGAAGGTGTGATTACTCGGGAACGGCTCGTAAGATTTTTAGTGTATTTTCCAGGAAAAATCAGCAACGCTTTTTTTGGCCAATTTGGAGAAGGTGTGATTACTCGGGAACGGCTCGTAGGATTTTTAGTGTTTTTTCCAGGAAAAATCAGCAACGCTTTTTTTTTGCCAATTTGGAGAAGATGGGATTACTCGGGAACGGCTCGTAGGTTTTTTAGTGTATTTTCCAGGAAAAATCAGCAAGGTTTTTTTTTGGCCAATTTGGAGAAGGTGTGATTGCTCGGGAACGGCTCGTAGGATTTTTGATGTTTTTTCCAGGAAAAATCAGCAACGCTTTTTTTGGCCAATTTGGAGAAGGTGTGATTACTCGGGAACGGCTCGTAAGATTTTTAGTGTATTTTCCAGGAAAAATCAGCAACACTTTTTTTGGCCAATTTGGAGAAGGTGTGATTACTCGGGAACGGCTCGTAGGTTTTTTAGTGTATTTTCCAGGAAAAATCAGCAACGCTTTTTTTTGGCCAATTTGGAGAAGGTGTGATTACTCGGGAACGGCTCGTAAGATTTTTGATGTTTTTTCCAGGAAAAATCAACAACGCTTTTTTTTGGCCAATTTGGAGAAGGTGTGATTACTCGGGAACGGCTCGTAGGATTTTTAGTGTATTTTTCAGGAAAAATCAGCAACGCTTTTTTTGGCCAATTTGGAGAAGGTGTGATTACTCGGGAACGGCTCGTAGGATTTTAAGTGTAATTTCCAGGAAAAATCAGCAACGCTTTTTTTTCTAATTTGGAGAAGATGGGATTACTCGGGAACGGCTCGTAGGTTTTTTAGTGTATTTTTCAGGAAAAATCAGCAACGCTTTTTTTGGCCAATTTGGAGAAGGTGTGATTACTCGGGAACGGCTCGTAAGATTTTTGATGTTTTTTCCAGGAAAAATCAACAACGCTTTTTTTGGCCAATTTGGAGAAGATGGGATTACTCGGGAACGGTTCGTAGGTTTTTTAGTGTATTTTCCAGGAAAAATCAGCAACGCTTTTTTTTGGCCAATTTGGAGAAGGTGTGATTACTCGGGAACGGCTCGTAGGTTTTTTAGTGTATTTTCCAGGAAAAATCAGCAACGCTTTTTTTTGGCCAATTTGGAGAAGATGGGATTACTCGGGAACGGCTCGTAAGATTTTTAGTGTATTTTCCAGGAAAAATCAGCAACGCTTTTTTTGGCCAATTTGGAGAAGATGGGATTACTCGGGAACGGCTCGTAGGTTTTTTAGTGTATTTTCCAGGAAAAATGTGCAACGCTTTTTTTGGCCAATTTGGAGAAGATGGGATTACTCGGGAACGGCTCGTAGGATTTTTAGTGTATTTTCCAGGAAAAATCAGCAACGCTTTTTTTTGGCCAATTTGGAGAAGATGGGATTACTCGGGAACTGCTCGTAAGATTTTTGATGTATTTTCCAGGAAAAATCAGCAACGCTTTTTTTGGCCAATTTGGAGAAGGTGTGATTACTCGGGAACGGCTCGTAGGTTTTTTAGTGTATTTTCCAGGAAAAATCAACAACGCTTTTTTTTGGCCAATTTGGAGAAGGTGTGATTACTCGGGAACGGCTCGTAGGTTTTTTAGTGTATTTTCCAGGAAAAATCAACAACGCTTTTTTTGGCCAATTTGGAGAAGGTGTGATTACTCGGGAACGGCTCGTAAGATTTTTGATGTTTTTTCCAGGAAAAATCAGCAACGCTTTTTTTTTGCCCAATTTGGAGAAGATGGGATTACTCGGGAACGGCTCGTAGGATTTTTAGTGTATTTTCCAGGAAAAATCAGCAACGCTTTTTTTTGCCAATTTAGAGAAGGTGTGATTACTCGGGAACGGCTGGTAGGATTTTTAGTGTATTTTCCAGGAAAAATCAGCAACGCTTTTTTTGGCCAATTTGGAGAAGGTGTGATTACTCGGGAACTGCTCGTAGGATTTTTAGTGTATTTTCCAGGAAAAATCAGCAACGCTTTTTTTTCTAATTTGGAGAAGATGGGATTACTCGGGAACGGCTCGTAGGATTTTTAGTGTATTTTCCAGGAAAAATCAACAACGCTTTTTTTGGCCAATTTGGAGAAGCTGTGATTACTCGGGAACGGCTCGTAGGATTTTTAGTGTATTTTTCAGGAAAAATCAGCAACGCTTTTTTTGGCCAATTTGGAGAAGGTGTGATTACTCGGGAACGGCTCGTAAGATTTTTAGTGTATTTTCCAGGAAAAATGTGCAACGCTTTTTTTGGCCAATTTGGAGAAGCTGTGATTACTCGGGAACGGCTCGTAGGATTTTTAGTGTATTTTTCAGGAAAAATCAGCAACGCTTTTTTTGGCCAATTTGGAGAAGGTGTGATTACTCGGGAACGGCTCGTAAGATTTTTAGTGTATTTTCCAGGAAAAATCAGCAACGCTTTTTTTTGCCAATTTGGAGAAAGTGTGATTACTCCGGAACGGCTCGTAAGATTTTTAGTGTATTTTCCAGGAAAAATGTGCAACGCTTTTTTTTGGCCAATTTGGAGAAGGTGTGATTACTCGGGATCGGCTCGTAAGATTTTTAGTGTATTTTCCAGGAAAAATCAGCAACGCTTTTTTTGGCCAATTTGGAGAAGGTGTGATTACTCGGGAACGGCTCGTAGGATTTTTAGTGTTTTTTCCAGGAAAAATCAGCAACACTTTTTTTGGCCAATTTGGAGAAGGTGTGATTACTCGGGAACGGCTCGTAGGTTTTTTAGTGTATTTTCCAGGAAAAATCAGCAACGCTTTTTTTTTGCCAATTTGGAGAAGGTGTGATTACTCGGGAACGGCTCGTAGGATTTTTAGTGTATTTTCCAGGAAAAATCAACAACGCTTTTTTTGGCCAATTTGGAGAAGCTGTGATTACTCGGGAACGGCTCGTAGGATTTTTAGTGTATTTTTCAGGAAAAATCAGCAACGCTTTTTTTGGCCAATTTGGAGAAGCTGTGATTACTCGGGAACGGCTCGTAGGATTTTTAGTGTATTTTTCAGGAAAAATCAGCAACGCTTTTTTTGGCCAATTTGGAGAAGGTGTGATTACTCGGGAACGGCTCGTAGGATTTTTAGTGTAATTTCCAGGAAAAATCAACAACGCTTTTTTTTGCCAATTTGGAGAAGGTGTGATTACTCGGGAACGGCTCGTAGGATTTTTAGTGTATTTTCCAGGAAAAATCAGCAACGCTTTTTTTGGCCAATTTGGAGAAGCTGTGATTACTCGGGAACGGCTCGTAGGATTTTTAGTGTATTTTCCAGGAAAAATCAACAACGCTTTTTTTTGGCCAATTTGGAGAAGGTGTGATTACTCGGGAACGGCTCGTAGGTTTTTTAGTGTATTTTTCAGGAAAAATCAGCAACGCTTTTTTTTGCTAATTTGGAGAAGATGGGATTACTCCGGAACGGCTCGTAAGATTTTTAGTGTATTTTCCAGGAAAAATCAGCAACGCTTTTTTTGGCCAATTTGGAGAAGGTGTGATTACTCGGGAACGGCTCGTAGGATTTTTAGTGTATTTTTCAGGAAAAATCAGCAACGCTTTTTTTGGCCAATTTGGAGAAGGTGTGATTACTCGGGAACGGCTCGTAGGATTTTTAGTGTAATTTCCAGGAAAAATAGACAACGCTTTTTTTTGCCAATTTGGAGAAGGTGTGATTACTCGGGAACGGCTCGTAGGATTTTTAGTGTATTTTCCAGGAAAAATCAGCAACGCTTTTTTTGGCCAATTTGGAGAAGATGGGATTACTCGGAAACGGCTCGTAAGATTTTAAGTGTATTTTCCAGGAAAAATCAGCAACGCTTTTTTTGGCCAATTTGGAGAAGGTGTGATTACTCGGGAACTGCTCGTAGGTTTTTTAGTGTATTTTTCAGGAAAAATCAGCAACGCTTTTTTTGGCCAATTTGGAGAAGGTGTGATTACTCGGGAACGGCTCGTAAGATTTTTGATGTATTTTCCAGGAAAAATCAGCAACGCTTTTTTTTGCCAATTTGGAGAAGGTGTGATTACTCGGGAACGGCTCGTAGGTTTTTTAGTGTAATTTCCAGGAAAAATCAGCAACGCTTTTTTTTGCCAATTTGGAGAAGGTGTGGTTACTCGGGAACGGCTCGTAAGATTTTTAGTGTATTTTCCAGGAAAAATCAGCAACGCTTTTTTTGGCCAATTTGGAGAAGGTGTGATTACTCGGGAACGGCTCGTAGGATTTTTAGTGTATTTTCCAGGAAAAATCAGCAACGCTTTTTTTTCTAATTTGGAGAAGGTGTGATTACTCGGGAACGGCTCGTAAGATTTTAAGTGTATTTTCCAGGAAAAATCAGCAACGCTTTTTTTGGCCAATTTGGAGAAGGTGTGATTACTCGGGAACTGCTCGTAGGTTTTTTAGTGTATTTTTCAGGAAAAATCAGCAACGCTTTTTTTGGCCAATTTGGAGAAGGTGTGATTACTCGGGAACGGCTCGTAAGATTTTTGATGTATTTTCCAGGAAAAATCAGCAACGCTTTTTTTTGCCAATTTGGAGAAGGTGTGATTACTCGGGAACTGCTCGTAGGTTTTTTAGTGTATTTTTCAGGAAAAATCAGCAACGCTTTTTTTGGCCAATTTGGAGAAGGTGTGATTACTCGGGAACGGCTCATAAAATTTTTAATATATTTTCCAGGAAAAATCAGCAACGCTTTTTTTTTGCTAATTTGGAGAAGATGGGATTACTCGGGAACGGCTCGTAGGTTTTTTAGTGTAATTTCCAGGAAAAATCAGCAACGCTTTTTTTTGCCAATTTGGAGAAGGTGTGGTTACTCGGGAACGGCTCGTAAGATTTTTAGTGTATTTTCCAGGAAAAATCAGCAACGCTTTTTTTGGCCAATTTGGAGAAGGTGTGATTACTCGGGAACGGCTCGTAGGATTTTTAGTGTATTTTCCAGGAAAAATCAGCAACGCTTTTTTTTCTAATTTGGAGAAGGTGTGATTACTCGGGAACGGCTCGTAGGTTTTTTAGTGTAATTTCCAGGAAAAATCAGCAACGCTTTTTTTGGCCAATTTGGAGAAGGTGTGATTACTCGGGAACTGCTCGTAGAATTTTTAGTGTATTTTCCAGGAAAAATCAACAACGCTTTTTTTGGCCAATTTGGAGAAGGTGTGATTACTCGGGAACGGCTCGTAGGTTTTTTAGTGTATTTTCCAGGAAAAATCAGCAACGCTTTTTTTTGGCCAATTTGGAGAAGGTGTGATTACTCGGAAACGGCTCGTAGGATTTTTGATGTTTTTTCCAGGAAAAATCAGCAACGCTTTTTTTTCTAATTTGGAGAAGATGGGATTACTCGGGAACGGCTCGTAGGTTTTTTAGTGTATTTTCCAGGAAAAATCAGCAACGCTTTTTTTTCTAATTTGGAGAAGATGGGATTACTCGGGAACGGCTCGTAGGATTTTTAGTGTTTTTTCCAGGAAAAATCAGCAATGCTTTTTTTTGCCAATTTGGAGAAGGTGTGATTACTCGGGAACGGCTCGTAGGATTTTTAGTGTATTTTCCAGGAAAAATCAGCAACGCTTTTTTTTGGCCAATTTGGAGAAGGTGTGATTACTCGGGAACGGCTCGTAGGTTTTTTAGTGTATTTTCCAGGAAAAATCAGCAACGCTTTTTTTTGGCCAATTTGGAGAAGATGGGATTACTCGGGAACGGCTCGTAGGTTTTTTAGTGTATTTTTCAGGAAAAATCAGCAACGCTTTTTTTTTGCCAATTTGGAGAAGGTGTGATTACTCGGGAACGGCTCGTAGGATTTTTAGAGTATTTTCCAGGAAAAATCAGCAACGCTTTTTTTTGGCCAATTTGGAGAAGGTGTGATTACTCGGGAACGGCTCGTAAGATTTTTAGTGTATTTTCCAGGAAAAATCAGCAACGCTTTTTTTTGGCCAATTTGGATAAGGTGTGATTACTCGGGAACGGCTCGTAGGATTTTTAGTGTATTTTCCAGGAAAAATCAGCAACGCTTTTTTTTGCCAATTTGGAGAAGGTGTGATTACTCCGGAACGGCTCGTAGGATTTTTAGTGTATTTTCCAGGAAAAATGTGCAACGCTTTTTTTTGCCAATTTGGAGAAGGTGTGATTACTCGGGAACTGCTCGTAGGATTTTTAGTGTATTTTCCAGGAAAAATCAGCAACGCTTTTTTTGGCCAATTTGGAGAAGGTGTGATTACTCGGGAACGGCTCGTAGGATTTTTAGTGTATTTTCCAGGAAAAATCAGCAACGCTTTTTTTTGGCCAATTTGGAGAAGATGGGATTACTCGGGAACGGCTCGTAGGATTTTTAGTGTATTTTCCAGGAAAAATCAGCAACGCTTTTTTTTGCCAATTTGGAGAAGGTGTGATTACTCGGGAACGGCTGGTAGGATTTTTAGTGTATTTTCCAGGAAAAATCAGCAACGCTTTTTTTTGGCCAATTTGGAGAAGGTGTGATTACTCGGGAACTGCTCGTAGGATTTTTAGTGTATTTTCCAGGAAAAATCAGCAACGCTTTTTTTTCTAATTTAGAGAAGATGGGATTACTCGGGAACGGCTCGTAGGATTTTTAGTGTAATTTCCAGGAAAAATCAGCAAGGTTTTTTTTTGGCCAATTTGGAGATGGTGTGATTACTCGGGAACGGCTCGTAGGATTTTTAGTGTATTTTCCAGGAAAAATCAGCAACGTTTTTTTTTTGGCCAATTTGGAGAAGGTGTGATTACTCGGGAACGGCTCGTAGAATTTTTAGTGTATTTTCCAGGAAAAATCAGCAACGCTTTTTTTTGGCCAATTTGGAGAAGGTGTGATTACTCGGGAACGGCTCGTAAGATTTTTGATGTTTTTTCCAGGAAAAATCAGCAACGCTTTTTTTGGCCAATTTGGAGAAGGTGTGATTACTCGGGAACGGCTCGTAGAATTTTTAGTGTATTTTCCAGGAAAAATCAACAACGCTTTTTTTTGGCCAATTTGGAGAAGGTGTGATTACTCGGGAACGGCTCGTAAGATTTTTGATGTTTTTTCCAGGAAAAATCAGCAACGCTTTTTTTGGCCAATTTGGAGAAGGTGTGATTACTCGGGAACGGCTCGTAGGATTTTTAGTGTATTTTCCAGGAAAAATCAGCAACGCTTTTTTTTGGTAATTTGGAGAAGGTGTGATTACTCGGGAATGGCTCGTAGGATTTTTAGTGTATTTTCCAGGAAAAATCAACAAAGCTTTTTTTGGCCAATTTGGAGAAGCTGTGATTACTCGGGAACGGCTCGTAGGATTTTTAGTGTATTTTTCAGGAAAAATCAGCAACGCTTTTTTTGGCCAATTTGGAGAAGGTGTGATTACTCGGGAACGGCTCGTAAGATTTTTAGTGTATTTTCCAGGAAAAATGTGCAACGCTTTTTTTGGCCAATTTGGAGAAGATGGGATTACTCGGGAACGGCTCGTAAGATTTTTAGTGTTTTTTCCAGGAAAAATCAGCAACGCTTTTTTTTGGCCAATTTGGAGAAGGTGTGATTACTCGGGAACGGCTCGTAGGATTTTTAGTGTATTTTCCAGGAAAAATCAGCAACGCTTTTTTTGGCCAATTTGGAGAAGGTGTGATTACTCGGGAACGGCTCGTAGGATTTTTAGTGTATTTTCCAGGAAAAATCAGCAACGCTTTTTTTGGCCAATTTGGAGAAGATGGGATTACTCGGGAACGGCTCGTAGGTTTTTTAGTGTATTTTCCAGGAAAAATCAGCAACGCTTTTTTTGGCCAATTTGGAGAAGGTGTGATTACTCGTGAACGGCTCGTAGGATTTTTAGTGTATTTTCCAGGAAAAATCAGCAACGCTTTTTTTGGCCAATTTGGAGAAGGTGTGATTACTCGGGAACGGCTCGTAAGATTTTTAGTGTATTTTCCAGGAAAAATCAGCAACGCTTTTTTTGGCCAATTTGGAGAAGGTGTGATTACTCGGGAACGACTCGTAAGATTTTTAGTGTATTTTCCAGGAAAAATCAGCAACGCTTTTTTTTCTAATTTGGAGAAGGTGTGATTACTCGGAAACGGCTCGTAAGATTTTTGATGTTTTTTCCAGGAAAAATCAGCAACGCTTTTTTTTCTAATTTGGAGAAGCTGTGATTACTCGGGAACGGCTCGTAAGATTTTTGATGTTTTTTCCAGGAAAAATCAGCAACGCTTTTTTTGGCCAATTTGGAGAAGGTGTGATTACTCGGGAACGGCTCGTAGGATTTTTAGTGTATTTTCCAGGAAAAATCAGCAACGCTTTTTTTTGGCCAATTTGGAGAAGGTGTGATTACTCGGAAACGGCTCGTAAGATTTTTAGTGTATTTTCCAGGAAAAATCAGCAACGTTTTTTTTTTTTGGCCAATTTGGAGAAGGTGTGATTACTCGGGAACTGCTCGTAAGATTTTTTAGTGTATTTTCCAGGAAAAATCAACAACGCTTTTTTTTGGCCAATTTGGAGAAGGTGTGATTAATCGGGAACGGCTCGTAAGATTTTTGATGTATTTTCCAGGAAAAATCAGCAACGCTTTTTTTTGGCCAATTTGGAGAAGGTGTGATTACTCGGGAACGGCTCATAAAATTTTTAATATATTTTCCAGGAAAAATCAGCAACGCTTTTTTTGGCCAATTTGGAGAAGGTGTGATTACTCGGGAACGGCTCGTAGAATTTTTAGTGTATTTTCCAGGAAAAATCAACAACGCTTTTTTTGGCCAATTTGGAGAAGGTGTGATTACTCGGGAACGGCTCGTAAGATTTTTAGTGTTTTTTCCAGGAAAAATCAGCAACGCTTTTTTTTGCCAATTTGGAGAAGGTGTGATTACTCGGGAACGGCTCGTAGGATTTTTAGTGTATTTTCCAGGAAAAATCAGCAACGCTTTTTTTGGCCAATTTGGAGAAGGTGTGATTACTCGGGAACGGCTCGTAGGATTTTTAGTGTATTTTCCAGGAAAAATGTGCAACGCTTTTTTTGGCCAATTTGGAGAAGGTGTGATTACTCGGGAACGGCTCGTAGAATTTTTAGTGTATTTTCCAGGAAAAATCAACAACGCTTTTTTTGGCCAATTTGGAGAAGGTGTGATTACTCGGGAACGGCTCGTAAGATTTTTAGTGTATTTTCCAGGAAAAATCAGCAACGCTTTTTTTTGCCAATTTGGAGAAAGTGTGATTACTCGGGAACGGCTCGTAGGTTTTTTAGTGTATTTTCCAGGAAAAATCAGCAACGCTTTTTTTTGGCCAATTTGGAGAAGGTTTGATTACTCGGGAACGGCTCGTAAGATTTTTGATGTATTTTCCAGGAAAAATCAGCAACGCTTTTTTTTGGCCAATTTGGAGAAGGTGTGATTACTCGGGAACGGCTCGTAGGTTTTTTAGTGTATTTTCCAGGAAAAATCAGCAACGCTTTTTTTTGGCCAATTTGGAGAAGGTGTGATTACTCGGGAACGGCTCGTAGGATTTTTAGTGTGTTTTCCAGGAAAAATCAACAACGCTTTTTTTGGCCAATTTGGAGAAGGTGTGATTACTCGGAAACGGCTCGTAAGATTTTTAGTGTATTTTCCAGGAAAAATCAGCAACGCTTTTTTTGGCCAATTTGGAGAAGGTGTGATTACTCGGGAACGGCTCGTAGGATTTTTAGTGTATTTTCCAGGAAAAATCAGCAACGCTTTTTTTTGCCAATTTGGAGAAGGTGTGATTACTCGGGAACGGCTCGTAAGATTTTTAGTGTATTTTCCAGGAAAAATCAGCAACGCTTTTTTTTCTAATTTGGAGAAGATGGGATTACTCGGGAACGGCTCGTAAGTTTTTTAGTGTATTTTCCAGGAAAAATCAGCAACGCTTTTTTTGGCCAATTTGGAGAAGGTGTGATTACTCGGGAACGGCTCGTAGGTTTTTTAGTGTATTTTCCAGGAAAAATCAGCAACGCTTTTTTTTCTAATTTGGAGAAGATGGGATTACTCGGGAACGGCTCGTAAGATTTTTAGTGTATTTTCCAGGAAAAATCAACAACACTTTTTTTGGCCAATTTGGAGAAGATGGGATTACTCGGGAACGGCTCGTAGGTTTTTTAGTGTATTTTCCAGGAAAAATCAGCAACGCTTTTTTTTGCCAATTCGGAGAAGGTGTGATTACTCGGGAACGGCTCGTAAGATTTTTGATGTTTTTTCCAGAAAAAATCAACAACGCTTTTTTTGGCCAATTTGGAGAAGGTTTGATTACTCGGGAACGGCTCGTAGGTTTTTTAGTGTATTTTCCAGGAAAAATCAGCAACGCTTTTTTTTGGCCAATTTGGAGAAGATGGGATTACTCGGGAACGGCTCGTAGGATTTTTAGTGTATTTTCCAGGAAAAATCAGCAACGCTTTTTTTGGCCAATTTGGAGAAGGTGTGATTACTCGGGAACGGCTCGTAGGTTTTTTAGTGTATTTTCCAGGAAAAATCAGCAACGCTTTTTTTTCTAATTTGGAGAAGGTGTGATTACTCGGGAACGGCTCGTAGGTTTTTTAGTGTATTTTCCAGGAAAAATCAGCAACGCTTTTTTTTCTAATTTGGAGAAGGTGTGATTACTCGGGAACGGCTCGTAGGATTTTTAGTGTTTTTTCCAGGAAAAATCAGCAACGCTTTTTTTTGCCAATTTGGAGAAGGTGTGATTACTCGGGAACGGCTCGTAGGATTTTTAGTGTATTTTCCAGGAAAAATCAGCAACGCTTTTTTTGGCCAATTTGGAGAAGGTGTGATTACTCGGGAACGGCTCATAAAATTTTTAATATATTTTCCAGGAAAAATCAGCAACGCTTTTTTTGGCCAATTTGGAGAAGGTGTGATTACTCCGGAACGGCTCGTAAGATTTTTAGTGTATTTTCCAGGAAAAATGTGCAACGCTTTTTTTGGCCAATTTGGAGAAGATGGGATTACTCGGGAACTGCTCGTAAGATTTTTGATGTTTTTTCCAGGAAAAATCAGCAACGCTTTTTTTGGCCAATTTGGAGATGGTGTGATTACTCGGGAACGGCTCGTAGGATTTTTAGTGTATTTTCCAGGAAAAATCAGCAACGCTTTTTTTTGCCAATTTGGAGAAGGTGTGATTACTCGGGAACGGCTCGTAGGATTTTTAGTGTATTTTCCAGGAAAAATCAGCAACGCTTTTTTTGGCCAATTTGGAGAAGGTGGGATTACTTGGGAACGGCTCGTAGGTTTTTTAGTGTATTTTCCAGGAAAAATCAGCAACGCTTTTTTTTCTAATTTGGAGAAGATGGGATTACTCGGGAACGGCTCGTAGGATTTTTAGTGTAATTTCCAGGAAAAATCAGCAAGGTTTTTTTTTGGCCAATTTGGAGATGGTGTGATTACTCGGGAACGGCTCGTAGGATTTTTGATGTTTTTTCCAGGAAAAATCAGCAACGCTTTTTTTGGCCAATTTGGAGAAGGTGTGATTACTCGGGAACGGCTCGTAGGATTTTTAGTGTATTTTCCAGGAAAAATCAGCAACGCTTTTTTTGGCCAATTTGGAGAAGATGGGATTACTCGGGAACTGCTCGTAAGATTTTTGATGTTTTTTCCAGGAAAAATCAACAACGCTTTTTTTTGGCCAATTTGGAGAAGGTGTGATTACTCGGGAACGGCTCGTAAGATTTTTAGTGTATTTTCCAGGAAAAATCAGCAACGCTTTTTTTGGCCAATTTGGAGAAGGTGTGATTACTCGGGAACGGCTCGTAGGTTTTTTAGTGTATTTTCCAGGAAAAATCAGCAACGCTTTTTTTTGGCCAATTTGGAGAAGGTGTGATTACTCGGGAACGGCTCGTAAGATTTTTAGTGTATTTTCCAGGAAAAATCAGCAACGCTTTTTTTTTTGCCAATTTGGAGAAGGTGTGATTACTCGGGAACGGCTCGTAGGATTTTTAGTGTATTTTCCAGGAAAAATCAGCAACGCTTTTTTTGGCCAATTTGGAGAAGGTGTGATTACTCGGGAACGGCTCATAAAATTTTTAATATATTTTCCAGGAAAAATCAGCAACGCTTTTTTTGGCCAATTTGGAGAAGGTGTGATTACTCGGGAACGGCTCGTAAGATTTTTGATGTTTTTTCCAGGAAAAATCAGCAACGCTTTTTTTGGCCAATTTGGAGAAGGTGTGATTACTCGGGAACGGCTCGTAAGATTTTTGATGTTTTTTCCAGGAAAAATCAACAACGCTTTTTTTGGCCAATTTGGAGAAGATGGGATTACTCGGGAACGGCTCGTAAGATTTTTAGTGTATTTTCCAGGAAAAATCAGCAACGCTTTTTTTTGGCCAATTTGGAGAAGGTGTGATTACTCGGGAACGGCTCGTAAGATTTTTGATGTATTTTCCAGGAAAAATCAGCAACGCTTTTTTTTGGCCAATTTGGAGAAGGTGTGATTACTCGGGAACGGCTCGTAAGATTTTTAGTGTATTTTTCAGGAAAAATCAACAACGCTTTTTTTGGCCAATTTGGAGAAGATGGGATTACTCGGGAACGGCTCGTAAGATTTTTAGTGTATTTTCCAGGAAAAATCAACAACGCTTTTTTTGGCCAATTCGGAGAAGATGGGATTACTCGGGAACGGCTCGTAGGTTTTTTAGTGTATTTTCCAGGAAAAATCAGCAACGCTTTTTTTTCTAATTTGGAGAAGGTGTGATTACTCGGGAACGGCTCGTAGGTTTTTTAGTGTATTTTCCAGGAAAAATCAGCAAGGTTTTTTTTTGGCCAATTTGGAGATGGTGTGATTACTCGGGAACGGCTCGTAGGATTTTTAGTGTATTTTCCAGGAAAAATCAGCAACGTTTTTTTTTTGGCCAATTTGGAGAAGGTGTGATTACTCGGGAACGGCTCGTAGAATTTTTAATGTATTTTCCAGGAAAAATCAGCAACGCTTTTTTTTTGGCCAATTTGGAGAAGGTGTGATTACTCGGGAACGGCTCGTAAGATTTTTGATGTTTTTTCCAGGAAAAATCAGCAACGCTTTTTTTGGCCAATTTGGAGAAGGTGTGGTTACTCGGGAACGGCTCGTAGAATTTTTAGTGTATTTTCCAGGAAAAATCAACAACGCTTTTTTTTGGCCAATTTGGAGAAGGTGTGATTACTCGGGAACGGCTCGTAAGATTTTTGATGTTTTTTCCAGGAAAAATCAGCAACGCTTTTTTTGGCCAATTTGGAGAAGGTGTGATTACTCGGGAACGGCTCGTAGGATTTTTAGTGTATTTTCCAGGAAAAATCAGCAACGCTTTTTTTTGGTAATTTGGAGAAGGTGTGATTACTCCGGAACGGCTCATAAAATTTTTAATATATTTTCCAGGAAAAATCAGCAACGCTTTTTTTTTGGCCAATTTGGAGAAGGTGTGATTACTCGGGAACTGCTCGTAGGATTTTTAGTGTATTTTCCAGGAAAAATCAGCAACACTTTTTTTGGCCAATTTGGAGAAGGTGTGATTACTCGGAAACTGCTCGTAAGATTTTTGATGTATTTTCCAGGAAAAATCAGCAACGCTTTTTTTTCTAATTTGGAGAAGGTGTGATTACTCGGGAACGGCTCGTAAGATTTTTGATGTTTTTTTCAGGAAAAATCAGCAACGCTTTTTTTGGCCAATTTGGAGAAGGTGTGATTACTCGGGAACGGTTCGTAGGTTTTTTAGTGTATTTTCCAGGAAAAATCAAAAACGCTTTTTTTTGGCCAATTTGGAGAAGGTGTGATTACTCGGGAACGGCTCGTAAGATTTTTGATGTATTTTCCAGGAAAAATCAGCAACGCTTTTTTTTGGCCAATTTGGAGAAGGTGTGATTACTCGGGAACGGCTCATAAAATTTTTAATATATTTTCCAGGAAAAATCAGCAACGCTTTTTTTGGCCAATTTGGAGAAGGTGTGATTACTCGGGAACGGCTCGTAAGATTTTTAGTGTATTTTCCAGGAAAAATCAGCAACGCTTTTTTTGGCCAATTTGGAGAAGGTGTGATTACTCGGGAACGGCTCGTAGGATTTTAAGTGTATTTTCCAGGAAAAATCAGCAACGCTTTTTTTGGCCAATTTTGAGAAGGTGTGATTACTCGGGAACGGCTCGTAGGATTTTTAGTGTAATTTCCAGGAAAAATCAGCAACGCTTTTTTTTTGCCAATTTGGAGAAGATGGGATTACTCGGGAACTGCTCGTAAGATTTTTGATGTATTTTCCAGGAAAAATCAGCAACGCTTTTTTTGGCCAATTTGGAGAAGGTGTGATTACTCGGGAACGGCTCGTAAGATTTTTAGTGTATTTTCCAGGAAAAATCAGCAACGCTTTTTTTCTAATTTAGAGAAGATGGGATTACTCGGGAACTGCTCGTAGGATTTTTAGTGTATTTTCCAGGAAAAATCAGCAACGCTTTTTTTTGGCCAATTTGGAGAAGGTGTGATTACTCGGGAACGGCTCGTAGGATTTTTAGTGTATTTTCCAGGAAAAATCAGCAACGCTTTTTTTTGGCCAATTTGGAGAAGATGGGATTACTCGGGAACGGCTCGTAAGATTTTTAGTGTATTTTCCAGGAAAAATCAACAACGCTTTTTTTTGCCAATTTGGAGAAGGTGTGATTACTCGGGAACGGCTCGTAAGATTTTTAGTGTATTTTCCAGGAAAAATCAACAACGCTTTTTTTGGCCAATTTGGAGAAGATGGGATTACTCGGGAACGGCTCGTAAGATTTTTAGTGTATTTTCCAGGAAAAATCAGCAACGCTTTTTTTTTGGCCAATTTGGATAAGGTGTGATTACTCGGGAACGGCTCGTAGGTTTTTTAGTGTATTTTCCAGGAAAAATCAGCAAGGTTTTTTTTTGGCCAATTTGGAGAAGGTGTGATTACTCGGGAACGGCTCGTAAGATTTTTAGTGTATTTTCCAGGAAAAATCAGCAACGCTTTTTTTTGGCCAATTTGGCGAAGATGGGATTACTCGGGAACGGCTCGTAGGATTTTTAGTGTAATTTCCAGGAAAAATCAGCAACGCTTTTTTTTCTAATTTGGAGAAGGTGTGATTACTCGGGAACGGCTCGTAGGATTTTTAGTGTAATTTCCAGGAAAAATTAACAACGCTTTTTTTTGCCAATTTGGAGAAGGTGTGATTACTCGGGAACGGCTCGTAGGATTTTTAGTGTATTTTCCAGGAAAAATGTGCAACGCTTTTTTTGGCCAATTTGGAGAAGGTGTGATTACTCGGGAACGGCTCGTAGGATTTTTAGTGTATTTTCCAGGAAAAATCAGCAACGCTTTTTTTGGCCAATTTGGATAAGGTGTGATTACTCGGGAACGGCTCGTAGGATTTTTGATGTTTTTTCCAGGAAAAATCAGCAACGCTTTTTTTGGCCAATTTGGAGATGGTGTGATTACTCGGGAACGGCTCGTAGGATTTTTAGTGTATTTTCCAGGAAAAATCAACAACGCTTTTTTTGGCCAATTTGGAGAAGATGGGATTACTCGGGAACGGCTCGTAGGTTTTTTAGTGTATTTTCCAGGAAAAATCAGCAACGCTTTTTTTTCTAATTTGGAGAAGGTGTGATTACTCGGGAACGGCTCGTAAGATTTTTGATGTATTTTCCAGGAAAAATCAACAACGCTTTTTTTGGCCAATTTGGAGAAGGTGTGATTACTCGGGAACGGCTCGTAGGTTTTTTAGTGTATTTTTCAGGAAAAATCAACAACGCTTTTTTTTGCCAATTTGGAGAAGGTGTGATTACTCGGGAACGGCTCGTAAGATTTTTGATGTATTTTCCAGGAAAAATCAGCAACGCTTTTTTTGGCCAATTTGGAGAAGGTGTGATTACTCGGGAACGGCTCGTAGGATTTTTAGTGTATTTTCCAGGAAAAATCAGCAACGCTTTTTTTTGGCCAATTTGGAGAAGATGGGATTACTCGGGAACGGCTCGTAAGATTTTTAGTGTATTTTCCAGGAAAAATCAACAACGCTTTTTTTTGCCAATTTGGAGAAGGTGTGATTACTCGGGAACGGCTCGTAAGATTTTTAGTGTATTTTCCAGGAAAAATCAACAACGCTTTTTTTGGCCAATTTGGAGAAGATGGGATTACTCGGGAACGGCTCGTAAGATTTTTAGTGTATTTTCCAGGAAAAATCAGCAACGCTTTTTTTTTGGCCAATTTGGATAAGGTGTGATTACTCGGGAACGGCTCGTAGGTTTTTTAGTGTATTTTCCAGGAAAAATCAGCAAGGTTTTTTTTTGGCCAATTTGGAGAAGGTGTGATTACTCGGGAACGGCTCGTAAGATTTTTAGTGTATTTTCCAGGAAAAATCAGCAACGCTTTTTTTTGGCCAATTTGGCGAAGATGGGATTACTCGGGAACGGCTCGTAGGATTTTTAGTGTAATTTCCAGGAAAAATCAGCAACGCTTTTTTTTCTAATTTGGAGAAGGTGTGATTACTCGGGAACGGCTCGTAGGATTTTTAGTGTAATTTCCAGGAAAAATTAACAACGCTTTTTTTTGCCAATTTGGAGAAGGTGTGATTACTCGGGAACGGCTCGTAGGATTTTTAGTGTATTTTCCAGGAAAAATGTGCAACGCTTTTTTTGGCCAATTTGGAGAAGGTGTGATTACTCGGGAACGGCTCGTAGGATTTTTAGTGTATTTTCCAGGAAAAATCAGCAACGCTTTTTTTGGCCAATTTGGATAAGGTGTGATTACTCGGGAACGGCTCGTAGGATTTTTGATGTTTTTTCCAGGAAAAATCAGCAACGCTTTTTTTGGCCAATTTGGAGATGGTGTGATTACTCGGGAACGGCTCGTAGGATTTTTAGTGTATTTTCCAGGAAAAATCAACAACGCTTTTTTTGGCCAATTTGGAGAAGATGGGATTACTCGGGAACCGCTCGTAGGTTTTTTAGTGTATTTTCCAGGAAAAATCAGCAACGCTTTTTTTTCTAATTTGGAGAAGGTGTGATTACTCGGGAACGGCTCGTAAGATTTTTGATGTATTTTCCAGGAAAAATCAACAACGCTTTTTTTGGCCAATTTGGAGAAGGTGTGATTACTCGGGAACGGCTCGTAGGTTTTTTAGTGTATTTTTCAGGAAAAATCAACAACGCTTTTTTTTGCCAATTTGGAGAAGGTGTGATTACTCGGGAACGGCTCGTAAGATTTTTGATGTATTTTCCAGGAAAAATCAGCAACGCTTTTTTTGGCCAATTTGGAGAAGGTGTGATTACTCGGGAACGGGTCGTAGGATTTTTAGTGTATTTTCCAGGAAAAATCAACAACGCTTTTTTTGGCCAATTTGGAGAAGGTGTGATTACTCGGGAACGGCTCGTAAGATTTTTAGTGTATTTTCCAGGAAAAATCAGCAACGCTTTTTTTTGGCCAATTTGGAGAAGATGGGATTACTCGGGAACGGCTCATAAAATTTTTAGTGTATTTTCCAGGAAAAATCAGCAACGCTTTTTTTTGGCCAATTTGGAGAAGGTGTGATTACTCGGGAACGGCTCGTAGGTTTTTTAGTGTATTTTCCAGGAAAAATCAGCAACGCTTTTTTTTCTAATTTGGAGAAGGTGTGATTACTCGGGAACGGCTCGTAAGATTTTTGATGTTTTTTCCAGGAAAAATCAGCAACGCTTTTTTTTCTAATTTGGAGAAGATGGGATTACTCGGGAACGGCTCGTAAGATTTTTGATGTATTTTCCAGGAAAAATCAGCAACGCTTTTTTTTCTAATTTGGAGAAGGTGTGATTACTCGGAAACGGCTCGTAAGATTTTTAGTGTATTTTTCAGGAAAAATCAGCAACGCTTTTTTTTGGCCAATTTGGAGAAGATGGGATTACTCGGGAACGGCTCATAAAATTTTTAATATATTTTCCAGGAAAAATCAACAACGCTTTTTTTGGCCAATTTGGAGAAGGTGTGATTACTCGGGAACGGCTCGTAGGATTTTTAGTGTAATTTCCAGGAAAAATCAGCAACGCTTTTTTTTCTAATTTGGAGAAGATGGGATTACTCGGGAACGGCTCGTAAGATTTTTAATATATTTTCCAGGAAAAATCAGCAACGCTTTTTTTTGCCAATTTGGAGAAGGTGTGATTACTCGGGAACGGCTCGTAGGTTTTTTAGTGTATTTTCCAGGAAAAATCAGCAACGCTTTTTTTTGGCCAATTTGGAGAAGGTGTGATTACTCGGGAACGGCTCGTAGGATTTTTAGTGTATTTTCCAGGAAAAATCAACAACGCTTTTTTTGGCCAATTTGGAGAAGATGGGATTACTCGGGAACGGCTCGTAGGTTTTTTAGTGTATTTTCCAGGAAAAATCAGCAACGCTTTTTTTGGCCAATTTGGAGAAGGTGTGATTACTCGGGAACGGCTCATAAGATTTTTGATGTTTTTTCCAGGAAAAATCAACAACGCTTTTTTTTGCCAATTTGGAGAAGGTGTGATTACTCGGGAACGGCTCATAAGATTTTTAGTGTAATTTCCAGGAAAAATCAACAACGCTTTTTTTGGCCAATTTGGAGAAGGTGTGATTACTCGGGAACGGCTCGTAGGTTTTTTAGTGTATTTTCCAGGAAAAATCAGCAACGCTTTTTTTGGCCAATTTGGAGAAGGTGTGATTACTCGGGAACGGCTCGTAGGATTTTAAGTGTATTTTCCAGGAAAAATCAGCAACGCTTTTTTTTCTAATTTGGAGAAGATGGGATTACTCGGGAACGGCTCGTAGGATTTTTAGTGTATTTTCCAGGAAAAATCAGCAACGCTTTTTTTGGCCAATTTGGAGAAGGTGTGATTACTCGGGAACGGCTCATAAAATTTTTAATATATTTTCCAGGAAAAATCAGCAACACTTTTTTTGGCCAATTTGGAGAAGATGGGATTACTCGGGAACTGCTCGTAAGATTTTTAGTGTATTTTCCAGGAAAAATCAGCAACGCTTTTTTTTTGCCAATTTGGAGAAGGTGTGATTACTCGGGAACGGCTCGTAGGATTTTTAGTGTATTTTCCAGGAAAAATCAGCAACGCTTTTTTTTCTAATTTGGAGAAGATGGGATTACTCGGGAACGGCTCGTAGGATTTTTAGTGTATTTTCCAGGAAAAATCAGCAACGCTTTTTTTTGCCAATTTGGAGAAGGTGTGATTACTCGGAAACGGCTCGTAAGATTTTTAGTGTTTTTTCCAGGAAAAATCAGCAACGCTTTTTTTTGGCCAATTTGGAGAAGGTGTGATTACTCGGGAACGGCTCGTAAGATTTTTAGTGTATTTTCCAGGAAAAATCAGCAACGCTTTTTTTGGCCAATTTGGAGAAGGTGTGATTACTCGGGAACGGCTCGTAGGATTTTTAGTGTATTTTCCAGGAAAAATCAGCAACGCTTTTTTTGGCCAATTTGGAGAAGGTGTGATTACTCGGGAACGGCTCGTAGGATTTTTAGTGTATTTTCCAGGAAAAATCAGCAACGCTTTTTTTTGGCCAATTTGGAGAAGGTGTGATTACTCGGGAACGGCTCGTAAGATTTTTGATGTTTTTTCCAGGAAAAATCAGCAACGCTTTTTTTGGCCAATTTGGAGATGGTGTGATTACTCGGGAACGGCTCGTAGGATTTTTAGTGTATTTTCCAGGAAAAATCAACAACGCTTTTTTTGGCCAATTTGGAGAAAGTGTGATTACTCGGGAACGGCTCGTAGGTTTTTTAGTGTATTTTCCAGGAAAAATCAGCAAGGTTTTTTTTTGGCCAATTTGGAGAAGGTGTGATTACTCGGGAACGGCTCGTAGGTTTTTTAGTGTATTTTCCAGGAAAAATCAGCAACGCTTTTTTTTTGGCCAATTTGGAGAAGATGGGATTACTCGGGAACGGCTCGTAGGATTTTTAGTGTATTTTCCAGGAAAAATCAGCAACGCTTTTTTTGGCCAATTTGGAGAAGGTGTGATTACTCGGGAACGGCTCGTAGGATTTTTAGTGTATTTTACAGGAAAAATCAGCAAGGTTTTTTTTTGGCCAATTTGGAGAAGGTGTGATTACTCGGGAACGGCTCGTAGATTTTTAAGTGTAATTTCCAGGAAAAATCAGCAAGGTTTTTTTTTGGCCAATTTGGAGAAGGTGTGATTACTCGGGAACGGCTCGTAGGATTTTTAGTGTATTTTCCAGGAAAAATCAGCAACGCTTTTTTTTGGCCAATTTGGAGAAGGTGTGATTACTCGGGAACGGCTCGTAAGATTTTTAGTGTATTTTCCAGGAAAAATCAGCAACGCTTTTTTTGGCCAATTTGGAGAAGATGGGATTACTCGGGAACGGCTCGTAGGATTTTTAGTGTATTTTCCAGGAAAAATCAGCAACGCTTTTTTTGGCCAATTTGGAGAAGGTGTGATTATTCGGGAACGGCTCGTAGGTTTTTTAGTGTATTTTCCAGGAAAAATCAGCATCGTAGGTTTTTTAGTGTATTTTCCAGGAAAAATCAGCAACACTTTTTTTGGCCAATTTGGAGAAGGTGTGATTACTCGGGAACGGCTCGTAAGATTTTTAGTGTATTTTCCAGGAAAAATCAGCAACGCTTTTTTTTCTAATTTGGAGAAGATGGGATTACTCGGGAACGGCTCGTAGGATTTTTAGTGTAATTTCCAGGAAAAATCAGCAAGGTTTTTTTTTGGCCAATTTGGAGATGGTGTGATTACTCGGGAACGGCTCGTAGGATTTTTAGTGTAATTTCCAGGAAAAATCAACAACGCTTTTTTTGGCCAATTTGGAGAAGGTGTGATTACTCGGGAACGGCTCGTAGGATTTTTAGTGTATTTTCCAGGAAAAATCAGCAACGCTTTTTTTTTGGCCAATTTGGAGAAGATGGGATTACTCGGGAACGGCTCATAAAATTTTTAATATATTTTCCAGGAAAAATCAACAACGCTTTTTTTGGCCAATTTGGAGAAGGTGTGATTACTCGGGAACGGCTCGTAGGATTTTTAGTGTATTTTCCAGGAAAAATCAGCAACGCTTTTTTTTGCCAATTTGGAGAAGGTGTGATTACTCGGGAACTGCTCGTAGGATTTTTAGTGTATTTTCCAGGAAAAATCAGCAACACTTTTTTTGGCCAATTTGGAGAAGGTGTGATTACTCGGGAACGGCTCGTAAGATTTTTAGTGTATTTTCCAGGAAAAATCAGCAACGCTTTTTTTGGCCAATTTGGAGAAGGTGTGATTACTCGGGAACGGCTCGTAGGATTTTTAGTGTATTTTCCAGGAAAAATCAGCAACGCTTTTTTTTCTAATTTGGAGAAGGTGTGATTACTCGGGAACGGCTCGTAAGATTTTTGATGTATTTTTCAGGAAAAATCAGCAACGCTTTTTTTTCTAATTTGGAGAAGATGGGATTACTCGGGAACGGCTCGTAGGATTTTTAGTGTATTTTCCAGGAAAAATCAGCAACGCTTTTTTTGGCCAATTTGGAGAAGGTGTGATTACTCGGGAACGGCTCGTAGGATTTTTAGTGTATTTTCCAGGAAAAATCAGCAACGCTTTTTTTTTGCCAATTTGGAGAAAGTGTGATTACTCCGGAACGGCTCGTAAGATTTTTAGTGTATTTTCCAGGAAAAATCAGCAACGCTTTTTTTTTGCCAATTTGGAGAAGGTGTGATTACTCGGGAACGGCTCGTAGGATTTTTAGTGTATTTTCCAGGAAAAATCAGCAACGCTTTTTTTTCTAATTTGGAGAAGATGGGATTACTCGGGAACGGCTCGTAGGATTTTTAGTGTATTTTCCAGGAAAAATCAGCAACGCTTTTTTTTGCCAATTTGGAGAAGGTGTGATTACTCGGAAACGGCTCGTAAGATTTTTAGTGTTTTTTTCCAGGAAAAATCAGCAACGCTTTTTTTTGGCCAATTTGGAGAAGGTGTGATTACTCGGGAACGGCTCGTAAGATTTTTAGTGTATTTTCCAGGAAAAATCAGCAACGCTTTTTTTGGCCAATTTGGAGAAGGTGTGATTACTCGGGAACGGCTCGTAGGATTTTTAGTGTATTTTCCAGGAAAAATCAGCAACGCTTTTTTTGGCCAATTTGGAGAAGGTGTGATTACTCATGAACGGCTCGTAGGATTTTTAGTGTATTTTACAGGAAAAATCAGCAACGCTTTTTTTTGGCCAATTTGGAGAAGGTGTGATTACTCGGGAACGGCTCGTAAGATTTTTGATGTTTTTTCCAGGAAAAATCAGCAACGCTTTTTTTGGCCAATTTGGAGATGGTGTGATTACTCGGGAACGGCTCGTAGGATTTTTAGTGTATTTTCCAGGAAAAATCAACAACGCTTTTTTTTGGCCAATTTGGAGAAAGTGTGATTACTCGGGAACGGCTCGTAGGTTTTTTAGTGTATTTTCCAGGAAAAATCAGCAAGGTTTTTTTTTGGCCAATTTGGAGAAGGTGTGATTACTCGGGAACGGCTCGTAGGTTTTTTAGTGTATTTTCCAGGAAAAATCAGCAACGCTTTTTTTTTTGCCAATTTGGAGAAGATGGGATTACTCGGGAACGGCTCGTAGGATTTTTAGTGTATTTTCCAGGAAAAATCAGCAACGCTTTTTTTGGCCAATTTGGAGAAGGTGTGATTACTCGGGAACGGCTCGTAGGATTTTTAGTGTATTTTACAGGAAAAATCAGCAAGGTTTTTTTTTGGCCAATTTGGAGAAGGTGTGATTACTCGGGAACGGCTCGTAGGTTTTTAAGTGTAATTTCCAGGAAAAATCAGCAAGGTTTTTTTTTGGCCAATTTGGAGAAGGTGTGATTACTCGGGAACGGCTCGTAGGATTTTTAGTGTATTTTCCAGGAAAAATCAGCAACGCTTTTTTTTGGCCAATTTGGAGAAGGTGTGATTACTCGGGAACGGCTCGTAAGATTTTTAGTGTATTTTCCAGGAAAAATCAGCAACGCTTTTTTTGGCCAATTTGGAGAAGATGGGATTACTCGGGAACGGCTCGTAGGATTTTTAGTGTATTTTCCAGGAAAAATCAGCAACGCTTTTTTTGGCCAATTTGGAGAAGGTGTGATTACTCGGGAACGGCTCGTAGGATTTTTAGTGTATTTTCCAGGAAAAATCAGCAACGCTTTTTTTTGCCAATTTGGAGAAGGTGTGATTACTCGGGAACTGCTCGTAGGATTTTTAGTGTATTTTCCAGGAAAAATCAGCAACACTTTTTTTGGCCAATTTGGAGAAGGTGTGATTACTCGGGAACGGCTCGTAAGATTTTTAGTGTATTTTCCAGGAAAAATCAGCAACGCTTTTTTTGGCCAATTTGGAGAAGGTGTGATTACTCGGGAACGGCTCGTAGGATTTTTAGTGTATTTTCCAGGAAAAATCAGCAACGCTTTTTTTTCTAATTTGGAGAAGGTGTGATTACTCGGGAACGGCTCGTAAGATTTTTGATGTATTTTTCAGGAAAAATCAGCAACGCTTTTTTTTCTAATTTGGAGAAGATGGGATTACTCGGGAACGGCTCGTAGGATTTTTAGTGTATTTTCCAGGAAAAATCTGCAACGCTTTTTTTGGCCAATTTGGAGAAGGTGTGATTACTCGGGAACGGCTCGTAAGATTTTTAGTGTATTTTTCAGGAAAAATCAGCAACGCTTTTTTTGGCCAATTTGGAGAAGGTGTGATTACTCGGGAACGGCTCGTAGGATTTTTAGTGTATTTTCCAGGAAAAATCAGCAACGCTTTTTTTTCTAATTTGGAGAAGGTGTGATTACTCGGGAACGGCTCGTAAGATTTTTGATGTATTTTTCAGGAAAAATCAGCAACGCTTTTTTTTCTAATTTGGAGAAGATGGGATTACTCGGGAACGGCTCGTAGGATTTTTAGTGTATTTTCCAGGAAAAATCAGCAACGCTTTTTTTGGCCAATTTGGAGAAGGTGTGATTACTCGGGAACGGCTCGTAGGATTTTTAGTGTATTTTCCAGGAAAAATCAGCAACGCTTTTTTTTTGCCAATTTGGAGAAAGTGTGATTACTCCGGAACGGCTCGTAAGATTTTTAGTGTATTTTCCAGGAAAAATCAGCAACGCTTTTTTTGGCCAATTTGGAGAAGGTGTGATTACTCGGGAACGGCTCGTAGGATTTTTAGTGTATTTTCCAGGAAAAATCAGCATCGCTTTTTTTTGGCCAATTTGGAGAAGGTGTGATTACTCGGGATTGGCTCGTAAGATTTTTGATATATTTTCCAGGAAAAATCAGCAACGTTTTTTTTTGGCCAATTTGGAGAAGATGTGATTACTCGGGAACGGCTCGTAAGATTTTTAGTGTATTTTCCAGGAAAAATCAGCAACGCTTTTTTTTGGCCAATTTGGAGAAGATGGGATTACCCGGGAACGGGTCGTAGGTTTTTTAGTGTATTTTCCAGGAAAAATCAACAACGCTTTTTTTGGCCAATTTGGAGAAGGTGTGATTACTCGGGAACGGCTCGTAGGTTTTTTAGTGTATTTTCCAGGAAAAATCAACAACGCTTTTTTTTGGCCAATTTGGAGAAGGTGTGATTACTCGGGAACGGCTCGTAGGTTTTTTAGTGTATTTTCCAGGAAAAATCAACAACGCTTTTTTTTGGCCAATTTGGAGAAGGTGTGATTACTCGGGAACGGCTCGTAGGATTTTTGATGTTTTTTCCAGGAAAAATCAGCAACGCTTTTTTTTGGCCAATTTGGAGAAGGTGTGATTACTCGGGAACGGCTCGTAGGATTTTTAGTGTATTTTCCAGGAAAAATCAGCAACGCTTTTTTTTTGGCCAATTTGGAGAAGGTGTGATTACTCGGGAACGGC
The DNA here is from genome assembly GCA_947311025.1 of Lypha dubia. Lineage (NCBI taxonomy): Eukaryota > Metazoa > Arthropoda > Insecta > Diptera > Tachinidae > Lypha > Lypha dubia. Next base: position 121,018 of record CAMZJU010000069.1, read on the forward strand.
TCGTAGGATTTTAAGTGTATTTTCCAGGAAAAATTAGCAACGCTTTTTTTTGCCAATTTGGAGAAGGTGTGATTACTCGGGAACTGCTCGTAGGATTTTTAGTGTATTTTCCAGGAAAAATCAGCAAGGTTTTTTTTTGGCCAATTTGGAGAAGGTATGATTACTCGGGAACGGCTCGTAGGATTTTTAGTGTATGTTCCAGGAAAAATCAACAACGCTTTTTTTGGCCAATTTGGAGAAGGTGTGATTACTCGGGAACGGCTCGTAAGATTTTTGATGTTTTTTCCAGGAAAAATCAGCAACGCTTTTTTTGGCCAATTTGGAGAAGGTGAAATTACTCGGGAACGGCTCGTAGGTTTTTTAGTGTATTTTCCAGGAAAAATGTGCAACGCTTTTTTTGGCCAATTTGGAGAAGGTGTGATTACTCGGGAACGGCTCGTAGGATTTTTAGTGTTTTTTCCAGGAAAAATCAGCAACGCTTTTTTTTGCCAATTTGGAGAAGGTGTGATTACTCGGGAACGGCTCGTAGGATTTTTAGTGTATTTTCCAGGAAAAATCAGCAACGCTTTTTTTGGCCAATTTGGAGAAGGTGTGATTACTCGGGAACGGCTCGTAGGATTTTTAGTGTATTTTCCAGGAAAAATGTGCAACGCTTTTTTTGGCCAATTTGGAGAAGGTGTGATTACTCGGGAACGGCTCGTAGGATTTTTAGTGTATTTTCCAGGAAAAATCAGCAACGCTTTTTTTTTGCCAATTTGGAGAAGATGGGATTACTCGGGAACTGCTCGTAGGATTTTTAGTGTAATTTCCAGGAAAAATCAAAAACGCTTTTTTTGGCCAATTTGGAGAAGGTGTGATTACTCGGGAACGGCTCGTAGGATTTTTAGTGTATTTTCCAGGAAAAATCAGCAACGCTTTTTTTGGCCAATTTGGAGAAGATGGGATTACTCGGGAACTGCTCGTAGGATTTTTAGTGTATTTTCCAGGAAAAATCAGCAACGCTTTTTTTTGGCCAATTTGGAGAAGGTGTGATTACTCGGGAACGGCTCGTAAGATTTTTGATGTATTTTCCAGGAAAAATCAGCAACGCTTTTTTTTGGCCAATTTGGAGAAGGTGTGATTACTCGGGAACGGCTCGTAGGATTTTTAGTGTATTTTCCAGGAAAAATCAGCAACGCTTTTTTTTCTAATTTGGAGAAGATGGGATTACTCGGGAACGGCTCGTAGGTTTTTTAGTGTATTTTCCAGGAAAAATCAGCAACGCTTTTTTTGGCCAATTTGGAGAAGGTGTGATTACTCGGGAACGGCTCGTAAGATTTTTAGTGTATTTTCCAGGAAAAATCAGCAACGCTTTTTTTGGCCAATTTGGAGAAGGTGTGATTACTCGGGAACGGCTCGTAGGATTTTTGATGTTTTTTCCAGGAAAAATCAACAACGCTTTTTTTGGCCAATTTGGAGAAGCTGTGATTACTCGGGAACGGCTCGTAGGATTTTTAGTGTATTTTCCAGGAAAAATCAGCAACGCTTTTTTTGGCCAATTTTGAGAAGGTGTGATTACTCGGGAACGGCTCGTAGGTTTTTTAGTGTATTTTCCAGGAAAAATCAGCAACGCTTTTTTTGGCCAATTTGGAGAAGGTGTGATTACTCGGGAACGGCTCGTAAGATTTTTAGTGTATTTTCCAGGAAAAATCAGCAACGCTTTTTTTGGCCAATTTGGAGAAGGTGTGATTACTCGGGAACGGCTCGTAGGATTTTAAGTGTATTTTCCAGGAAAAATCAGCAAGGTTTTTTTTTGGCCAATTTGGAGAAGGTGTGATTACTCGGGAACGGCTCGTAGGTTTTTTAGTGTATTTTCCAGGAAAAATCAGCAACGCTTTTTTTTTGGCCAATTTGGAGAAGATGGGATTACTCGGGAACGGCTCGTAGGATTTTTAGTGTATTTTCCAGGAAAAATCAGCAACGCTTTTTTTGGCCAATTTGGAGAAGGTGTGATTACTCGGGAACGGCTCGTAGGATTTTTTATTTTTTTTTACAGGAAAAATCAGCAAGGTTTTTTTTTGGCCAATTTGGAGAAGGTGTGATTACTCGGGAACGGCTCGTAGGTTTTTAAGTGTAATTTCCAGGAAAAATCAGCAAGGTTTTTTTTTGGCCAATTTGGAGAAGGTGTGATTACTCGGGAACGGCTCGTAGGATTTTTAGTGTATTTTCCAGGAAAAATCAGCAACGCTTTTTTTTGGCCAATTTGGAGAAGGTGTGATTACTCGGGAACGGCTCGTAAGATTTTTAGTGTATTTTCCAGGAAAAATCAGCAACGCTTTTTTTGGCCAATTTGGAGAAGATGGGATTACTCGGGAACGGCTCGTAGGATTTTTAGTGTATTTTCCAGGAAAAATCAGCAACGCTTTTTTTGGCCAATTTGGAGAAGGTGTGATTATTCGGGAACGGCTCGTAGGTTTTTTAGTGTATTTTCCAGGAAAAATCAGCATCGTAGGTTTTTTAGTGTATTTTCCAGGAAAAATCAGCAACACTTTTTTTGGCCAATTTGGAGAAGGTGTGATTACTCGGGAACGGCTCGTAAGATTTTTAGTGTATTTTCCAGGAAAAATCAGCAACGCTTTTTTTTCTAATTTGGAGAAGATGGGATTACTCGGGAACGGCTCGTAGGATTTTTAGTGTAATTTCCAGGAAAAATCAGCAAGGTTTTTTTTTGGCCAATTTGGAGATGGTGTGATTACTCGGGAACGGCTCGTAGGATTTTTAGTGTAATTTCCAGGAAAAATCAACAACGCTTTTTTTGGCCAATTTGGAGAAAGTGTGATTACTCGGGAACGGCTCGTAGGATTTTTAGTGTATTTTCCAGGAAAAATCAGCAACGCTTTTTTTTTGGCCAATTTGGAGAAGATGGGATTACTCGGGAACGGCTCATAAAATTTTTAATATATTTTCCAGGAAAAATCAACAACGCTTTTTTTGGCCAATTTGGAGAAGGTGTGATTACTCGGGAACGGCTCGTAGGATTTTTAGTGTATTTTCCAGGAAAAATCAGCAACGCTTTTTTTTGCCAATTTGGAGAAGGTGTGATTACTCGGGAACTGCTCGTAGGATTTTTAGTGTATTTTCCAGGAAAAATCAGCAACACTTTTTTTGGCCAATTTGGAGAAGGTGTGATTACTCGGGAACGGCTCGTAAGATTTTTAGTGTATTTTCCAGGAAAAATCAGCAACGCTTTTTTTGGCCAATTTGGAGAAGGTGTGATTACTCGGGAACGGCTCGTAGGATTTTTAGTGTATTTTCCAGGAAAAATCAGCAACGCTTTTTTTTCTAATTTGGAGAAGGTGTGATTACTCGGGAACGGCTCGTAAGATTTTTGATGTATTTTTCAGGAAAAATCAGCAACGCTTTTTTTTTCTAATTTGGAGAAGATGGGATTACTCGGGAACGGCTCGTAGGATTTTGAGTGTATTTTCCAGGAAAAATCAGCAACGCTTTTTTTGGCCAATTTGGAGAAGGTGTGATTACTCGGGAACGGCTCGTAGGATTTTTAGTGTATTTTCCAGGAAAAATCAGCAACGCTTTTTTTTGCCAATTTGGAGAAAGTGTGATTACTCCGGAACGGCTCGTAAGATTTTTAGTGTATTTTCCAGGAAAAATCAGCAACGCTTTTTTTGGCCAATTTGGAGAAGGTGTGATTACTCGGGAACGGCTCGTAGGATTTTTAGTGTATTTTCCAGGAAAAATCAGCAACGCTTTTTTTTGGCCAATTTGGAGAAGGTGTGATTACTCGGGATTGGCTCGTAAGATTTTTGATATATTTTCCAGGAAAAATCAGCAACGTTTTTTTTTGGCCAATTTGGAGAAGATGTGATTACTCGGGAACGGCTCGTAAGATTTTTAGTGTATTTTCCAGGAAAAATCAGCAACGCTTTTTTTTGGCCAATTTGGAGAAGGTGTGATTACTCGGGAACGGCTCGTAGGTTTTTTAGTGTATTTTCCAGGAAAAATCAACAACGCTTTTTTTTGGCCAATTTGGAGAAGATGTGATTACTCGGGAACGGCTCGTAGGTTTTTTAGTGTATTTTCCAGGAAAAATGTGCAACGCTTTTTTTGGCCAATTTGGAGAAGGTGTGATTACTCGGGAACGGCTCGTAGGATTTTTAGTGTTTTTTCCAGGAAAAATCAGCAACGCTTTTTTTTGCCAATTTGGAGAAGGTGTGATTACTCGGGAACGGCTCGTAGGATTTTTAGTGTATTTTCCAGGAAAAATCAGCAACGCTTTTTTTGGCCAATTTGGAGAAGGTGTGATTACTCGGGAACGGCTCGTAGGATTTTTAGTGTATTTTCCAGGAAAAATGTGCAACGCTTTTTTTGGCCAATTTGGAGAAGGTGTGATTACTCGGGAACGGCTCGTAGGATTTTTAGTGTATTTTCCAGGAAAAATCAGCAACGCTTTTTTTTTTGCCAATTTGGAGAAGATGGGATTACTCGGGAACTGCTCGTAGGATTTTTAGTGTAATTTCCAGGAAAAATCAACAACGCTTTTTTTGGCCAATTTGGAGAAGGTGTGATTACTCGGGAACGGCTCGTAGGATTTTTAGTGTATTTTCCAGGAAAAATCAGCAACGCTTTTTTTGGCCAATTTGGAGAAGATGGGATTACTCGGGAACTGCTCGTAGGATTTTTAGTGTATTTTCCAGGAAAAATCAGCAACGCTTTTTTTTGGCCAATTTGGAGAAGGTGTGATTACTCGGGAACGGCTCGTAAGATTTTTGATGTATTTTCCAGGAAAAATCAGCAACGCTTTTTTTTGGCCAATTTGGAGAAGGTGTGATTACTCGGGAACGGCTCGTAGGATTTTTAGTGTATTTTCCAGGAAAAATCAGCAACGCTTTTTTTTCTAATTTGGAGAAGATGGGATTACTCGGGAACGGCTCGTAGGTTTTTTAGTGTATTTTCCAGGAAAAATCAGCAACGCTTTTTTTTGCCAATTTGGAGAAGGTGTGATTACTCGGGAACGGCTCGTAAGATTTTTAGTGTATTTTCCAGGAAAAATCAGCAACGCTTTTTTTGGCCAATTTGGAGAAGGTGTGATTACTCGGGAACGGCTCGTAGGATTTTTGATGTTTTTTCCAGGAAAAATCAACAACGCTTTTTTTGGCCAATTTGGAGAAGCTGTGATTACTCGGGAACGGCTCGTAGGATTTTTAGTGTATTTTCCAGGAAAAATCAGCAACGCTTTTTTTGGCCAATTTGGAGAAGGTGTGATTACTCGGGAACGGCTCGTAGGTTTTTTAGTGTATTTTCCAGGAAAAATCAGCAACGCTTTTTTTGGCCAATTTTGAGAAGGTGTGATTACTCGGGAACGGCTCGTAAGATTTTTAGTGTATTTTCCAGGAAAAATCAGCAAAGCTTTTTTTGGCCAATTTGGAGAAGGTGTGATTACTCGGGAACGGCTCGTAGGATTTTAAGTGTATTTTCCAGGAAAAATCAGCAACGCTTTTTTTTTTGCCAATTTGGAGAAGGTGTGATTACTCGGGAACTGCTCGTAGGATTTTTAGTGTATTTTCCAGGAAAAATCAGCAACGCTTTTTTTTGGCCAATTTGGAGAAGATGGGATTACTCGGGAACGGCTCATAAAATTTTTAATATATTTTCCAGGAAAAATCAGCAACACTTTTTTTGGCCAATTTGGAGAAGGTGTGATTACTCGGGAACGGCTCGTAAGATTTTTAGTGTATTTTCCAGGAAAAATCAGCAACGCTTTTTTTTGGCCAATTTGGAGAAGGTGTGATTACTCGGGAACGGCTCGTAAGATTTTTAGTGTATTTTCCAGGAAAAATCAGCAACGCTTTTTTTTGCCAATTTGGAGAAAGTGTGATTACTCCGGAACGGCTCGTAAGATTTTTAGTGTATTTTCCAGGAAAAATGTGCAACGCTTTTTTTTGCCAATTTGGAGAAGGTGTGATTACTCGGGAACGGCTCGTAGGATTTTAAGTGTATTTTCCAGGAAAAATTAGCAACGCTTTTTTTTGCCAATTTGGAGAAGGTGTGATTACTCGGGAACTGCTCGTAGGATTTTTAGTGTATTTTCCAGGAAAAATCAGCAACGCTTTTTTTTCTAATTTGGAGAAGGTGTGATTACTCGGGAACGGCTCGTAGGATTTTAAGTGTAATTTCCAGGAAAAATCAGCAACGCTTTTTTTTGGCCAATTTGGAGAAGATGGGATTACTCGGGAACGGCTCGTAAGATTTTTGATGTTTTTTCCAGGAAAAATCAGCAACGCTTTTTTTTGGCCAATTTGGAGAAGGTGTGATTACTCGGGAACGGCTCGTAGGTTTTTAAGTGTATTTTCCAGGAAAAATCAGCAACGCTTTTTTTTGGCCAATTTGGAGAAGGTGTGATTACTCGGGAACTGCTCGTAGGATTTTTAGTGTATTTTCCAGGAAAAATCAGCAACGCTTTTTTTTCTAATTTGGAGAAGGTGTGATTACTCGGGAACGGCTCGTAGGATTTTAAGTGTAATTTCCAGGAAAAATCAGCAACGCTTTTTTTGGCCAATTTGGAGAAGGTGTGATTACTCGGGAACGGCTCGTAGGTTTTTTAGTGTATTTTCCAGGAAAAATCAGCAACGCTTTTTTTTGGCCAATTTGGAGAAGGTGTGATTACTCGGGAACTGCTCGTAGGATTTTTAGTGTATTTTCCAGGAAAAATCAACAACGCTTTTTTTGGCCAATTTGGAGAAGCTGTGATTACTCGGGAACGGCTCGTAGGATTTTTAGTGTATTTTCCAGGAAAAATCAGCAACGCTTTTTTTTGCCAATTTGGAGAAAGTGTGATTACTCGGGAACTGCTCGTAGGTTTTTTAGTGTATTTTTCAGGAAAAATCAGCAACGCTTTTTTTTGGCCAATTTGAAGAAGGTGTGATTACTCGGGAACGGCTCGTAGGATTTTTAGTGTATTTTCCAGGAAAAATCAGCAAGGTTTTTTTTTGGCCAATTTGGAGAAGGTGTGATTACTCGGGAACGGCTCGTAGGATTTTTAGTGTATTTTCCAGGAAAAATCAGCAACGCTTTTTTTGGCTAATTTGGAGAAGGTGTGATTACTCGGGAACGGCTCGTAGGATTTTAAGTGTATTTTCCAGGAAAAATCAGCAACGCTTTTTTTTGGCCAATTCGGAGAAGATGGGATTACTCGGGAACGGCTCGTAAAATTTTTAATATATTTTCCAGGAAAAATCAGCAACGCTTTTTTTTGCTAATTTGGAGAAGATGGGATTACTCCGGAACGGCTCGTAAAATTTTTAATATATTTTCCAGGAAAAATCAGCAACGCTTTTTTTTGCTAATTTGGAGAAGATGGGATTACTCCGGAACGGCTCGTAGGATTTTTGATGTTTTTTCCAGGAAAAATGTGCAACGCTTTTTTTTCTAATTTGGAGAAGATGGGATTACTCGGGAACGGCTCGTAGGATTTAAAGTGTAATTTCCAGGAAAAATCAGCAACGCTTTTTTTTTGGCCAATTTGGAGAAGGTGTGATTACTCCGGAACGGCTCGTAGTATTTTTGATGTTTTTTCCAGGAAAAATGTGCAACGCTTTTTTTTCTAATTTGGAGAAGATGGGATTACTCGGGAACGGCTCATAGGTTTTTTAGTGTATTTTCCAGGAAAAATCAGCAACGCTTTTTTGGCCAATTTGGAGAAGATGGGATTACTCGGGAACGGCTCGTAGGTTTTTTAGTGTATTTTCCAGGAAAAATCAGCAACGCTTTTTTTGGCCAATTTGGAGAAGGTGTGATTACTCGGGAACGGCTCGTAAGATTTTTAGTGTATTTTCCAGGAAAAATCAGCAACGCTTTTTTTTTGCCAATTTGGAGAAGGTGTGATTACTCGGGAACGGCTCGTAGGAGTTTTAGTGTATTTTCCAGGAAAAATCAGCAACGCTTTTTTTGGCCAATTTGGAGATGGTGTGATTACTCGGGAACGGCTCGTCGGATTTTTAGTGTATTTTCCAGGAAAAATCAGCAACGCTTTTTTTTTCTAATTTGGAGAAGGTGTGATTACTCGGGAACGGCTCGTAGGTTTTTTAGTGTATTTTCCAGGAAAAATCAGCAACGCTTTTTTTGGCCAATTTGGAGAAGGTGTGATTACTCGGGAACGGCTCGTAGGATTTTTAGTGTATTTTCCAGGAAAAATCAACAACGCTTTTTTGGCCAATTTGGAGAAGGTGTGATTACTCGGGAACGGCTCATAAAATTTTTAATATATTTTCCAGGAAAAATCAGCAACGCTTTTTTTTGCTAATTTGGAGAAGGTGTGATTACTCGGGAACGGCTCGTAGGATTTTAAGTGTAATTTCCAGGAAAAATCAACAACGCTTTTTTTTGCCAATTTGGAGAAGGTGTGATTACTCGGGAACGGCTCGTAGGATTTTTAGTGTATTTTCCAGGAAAAATCAGCAACGCTTTTTTTGGCCAATTTGGAGAAGGTGTGATTACTCGGGAACTGCTCGTAGAATTTTTAGTGTATTTTCCAGGAAAAATCAGCAACGCTTTTTTTGGCCAATTTGGAGAAGATGGGATTACTCGGGAACGGCTCGTAAGTTTTTTAGTGTATTTTCCAGGAAAAATCAGCAACGCTTTTTTTTCTAATTTGGAGAAGATGGGATTACTCGGGAACTGCTCGTAGGATTTTTAGTGTATTTTCCAGGAAAAATCAACAACGCTTTTTTTGGCCAATTTGGAGAAGATGGGATTACTCGGGAACGGCTCGTAGGTTTTTTAGTGTATTTTCCAGGAAAAATCAGCAACGCTTTTTTTTGGCCAATTTGGAGAAGGTGTGATTACTCGGAAACGGCTCGTAAGATTTTTGATGTTTTTTCCAGGAAAAATCAGCAACGCTTTTTTTGGCCAATTTGGAGAAGGTGTGATTACTCGGAAACGGCTCGTAAGATTTTTAGTGTATTTTCCAGGAAAAATCAGCAACGCTTTTTTTGGCCAATTTGGAGAAGGTGTGATTACTCGGGAACGGCTCGTAGGATTTTAAGTGTATTTTCCAGGAAAAATCAGCAACGCTTTTTTTGGCCAATTTGGAGAAGGTGTGATTACTCGGGAACGGCTCGTAAGATTTTTGATGTTTTTTCCAGGAAAAATCAGCAACGCTTTTTTTGGCCAATTTGGAGAAGGTGTGATTACTCGGGAACGGCTCGTAAGATTTTTGATGTTTTTTCCAGGAAAAATCAGCAACGCTTTTTTTGGCCAATTTGGAGAAGGTGTGATTACTCGGGAACGGCTCGTAGGATTTTTAGTGTATTTTCCAGGAAAAATCAGCAACGCTTTTTTTGGCCAATTTGGAGAAGATGGGATTACTCGGGAACGGCTCGTAAGATTTTTGATGTTTTTTCCAGGAAAAATAAACAACGCTTTTTTTTCTAATTTGGAGAAGGTGTGATTACTCGGGAACGGCTCGTAGGATTTTAAGTGTAATTTCCAGGAAAAATCAGCAACGCTTTTTTTTGGCCAATTTGGAGAAGGTGGGATTACTCGGGAACGGCTCGTAAGATTTTTAGTGTATTTTCCAGGAAAAATCAGCAACGCTTTTTTTGGCCAATTTGGAGAAGGTGTGATTACTCGGGAACGGCTCGTAAGATTTTTAGTGTATTTTCCAGGAAAAATCAGCAACGCTTTTTTTTGGCCAATTTGGAGAAGATGGGATTACTCGGGAACGGCTCGTAGGATTTTTAGTGTATTTTCCAGGAAAAATCAGCAACGCTTTTTTTGGCCAATTTGGAGAAGGTGTGATTACTCGGGAACTGCTCGTAGGATTTTTAGTGTATTTTCCAGGAAAAATCAACAACGCTTTTTTTTGGCCAATTTGGAGAAGGTGTGATTACTCGGGAACGGCTCGTAGGTTTTTTAGTGTATTTTTCAGGAAAAATCAGCAACGCTTTTTTTTGGCCAATTTGGAGAAGGTGTGATTACTCGGGAACGGCTCGTAAGATTTTTAGTGTATTTTCCAGGAAAAATCAGCAACGCTTTTTTTGGCCAATTTGGAGAAGGTGTGATTGCTCGGGAACGGCTCGTAGGATTTTTAGTGTATTTTCCAGGAAAAATCAACAACGCTTTTTTTTGGCCAATTTGGAGAAGGTGTGATTACTCGGGAACGGCTCGTAGGATTTTTAGTGTATTTTCCAGGAAAAATCAGCAACGCTTTTTTTGGCCATTTTGGAGAAGGTGTGATTACTCGGGAACGGCTCATAAAATTTTTAATATATTTTCCAGGAAAAATCAGCAACACTTTTTTTGGCCAATTTGGAGAAGATGGGATTACTCGGGAACGGCTCGTAAGATTTTTAGTGTATTTTCCAGGAAAAATCAGCAAGGTTTTTTTTTGGCCAATTTGGAGAAGGTGTGATTACTCGGGAACGGTTTGTAAGATTTTTGATGCTTTTTCCAGGAAAAATCAGCAACGCTTTTTTTTTGTCAATTTGGAGAAGGTGTGATTACTCGGGAACGGCTCGTAGGATTTTTAGTGTATTTTCCAGGAAAAATCAACAACGCTTTTTTTGGCCAATTTGGAGAAGGTGTGATTACTCGGGAACGGCTCGTAGGATTTTAAGTGTATTTTCCAGGAAAAATTAGCAACGCATTTTTTTGCCAATTTGGAGAAGGTGTGATTACTCGGGAACTGCTCGTAGGATTTTTAGTGTATTTTCCAGGAAAAATCAGCAACGCTTTTTTTGGCCAATTTGGAGAAGGTGTGATTACTCGGGAACGGCTCGTAGGATTTTTAGTGTATTTTCCAGGAAAAATCAGCAACGCTTTTTTTTCTAATTTGGAGAAGGTGTGATTACTCGGGAACGGCTCGTAAGATTTTTGATGTATTTTTCAGGAAAAATCAGCAACGCTTTTTTTTCTAATTTGGAGAAGATGGGATTACTCGGGAACGGCTCGTAGGTTTTTTAGTGTATTTTTCAGGAAAAATCAGCAACGCTTTTTTTTGGCCAATTTGGAGAAGGTGTGATTACTCGGGAACGGCTCGTAGGATTTTTAGTGTATTTTCCAGGAAAAATCAGCAACGCTTTTTTTTGGCCAATTTGGAGAAGGTGTGATTACTCGGGAACTGCTCGTAGGATTTTTAGTGTATTTTCCAGGAAAAATCAGCAACGCTTTTTTTTCTAATTTGGAGAAGATGGGATTACTCGGGAACGGCTCGTAGGTTTTTTAGTGTATTTTTCAGGAAAAATCAGCAACGCTTTTTTTTGGCCAATTTGGAGAAGGTGTGATTACTCGGGAACGGCTCGTAAGATTTTTAGTGTATTTTCCAGGAAAAATCAGCAACGCTTTTTTTTGGCCAATTTGGAGAAGGTGTGATTACTCGGGAACGGCTCGTAAGATTTTTAGTGTATTTTCCAGGAAAAATCAGCAACGCTTTTTTTGGCCAATTTGGAGAAGGTGTGATTACTCGGGAACGGCTCGTAGGATTTTTAGTGTATTTTCCAGGAAAAATCAGCAACGCTTTTTTTTCTAATTTGGAGAAGATGGGATTACTCGGGAACGGCTCGTAAGATTTTTAGTGTATTTTCCAGGAAAAATCAGCAACGCTTTTTTTTGGCCAATTTGGAGAAGGTGTGATTACTCGGGAACGGCTCGTAAGATTTTTGATGTTTTTTCCAGGAAAAATCAGCAACGCTTTTTTTTGCCAATTTGGAGAAGGTGTGATTACTCGGGAACGGCTCGTAGGATTTTAAGTGTAATTTCCAGGAAAAATCAACAACGCTTTTTTTTGCCAATTTGGAGAAGGTGTGATTACTCGGGAACGGCTCGTAGGAGTTTTAGTGTATTTTCCAGGAGAAGGTGTGATTACTCGGGAACGGCTCGTAGGATTTTTAGTGTATTTTCCAGGAAAAATCAACAACGCTTTTTTTGGCCAATTTGGAGAAGGTGTGATTACTCGGGAACGGCTCATAAAATTTTTAATATATTTTCCAGGAAAAATCAGCAACGCTTTTTTTTGCTAATTTGGAGAAGGTGTGATTACTCGGGAACGGCTCGTAGGATTTTAAGTGTAATTTCAGGGAAAAATCAACAACGCTTTTTTTTGCCAATTTGGAGAAGGTGTGATTACTCGGGAACGGCTCGTAGGATTTTTAGTGTATTTTCCAGGAAAAATCAGCAACGCTTTTTTTGGCCAATTTGGAGAAGGTGTGATTACTCGGGAACTGCTCGTAGAATTTTTAGTGTATTTTCCAAGAAAAATCAGCAACGCTTTTTTTGGCCAATTTGGAGAAGATGGGATTACTCGGGAACGGCTCGTAGGTTTTTTAGTGTATTTTCCAGGAAAAATCAGCAACGCTTTTTTTTCTAATTTGGAGAAGATGGGATTACTCGGGAACTGATCGTAGGATTTTTAGTGTATTTTCCAGGAAAAATCAACAACGCTTTTTTTTGCCAATTTGGAGAAGGTGTGATTACTCGGGAACGGCTCGTAGGATTTTTAGTGTATTTTCCAGGAAAAATCAGCAACGCTTTTTTTGGCCAATTTGGAGAAGGTGTGATTACTCGGGAACTGCTCGTAGAATTTTTAGTGTATTTTCCAGGAAAAATCAGCAACGCTTTTTTTGGCCAATTTGGAGAAGATGGGATTACTCGGGAACGGCTCGTAGGTTTTTTAGTGTATTTTCCAGGAAAAATCAGCAACGCTTTTTTTTGCCAATTTGGAGAAGGTGTGATTACTCGGGAACGGCTCGTAGGATTTTAAGTGTAATTTCCAGGAAAAATCAACAACGCTTTTTTTTGCCAATTTGGAGAAGGTGTGATTACTCGGGAACGGCTCGTAGGATTTTAAGTGTAATTTCCAGGAAAAATCAACAACGCTTTTTTTTGCCAATTTGGAGAAGGTGTGATTACTCGGGAACGGCTCGTAGGATTTTTAGTGTATTTTCCAGGAAAAATCAGCAACGCTTTTTTTGGCCAATTTGGAGAAGGTGTGATTACTCGGGAACGGCTCGTAGGATTTTTAGTGTATTTTCCAGAAAAAATCAACAACGCTTTTTTTGGCCAATTTGGAGAAGGTGTGATTACTCGGGAACGGCTCATAAAATTTTTAATATATTTTCCAGGAAAAATCAGCAACGCTTTTTTTTGCTAATTTGGAGAAGGTGTGATTACTCGGGAACGGCTCGTAGGATTTTAAGTGTAATTTCCAGGAAAAATCAACAACGCTTTTTTTTGCCAATTTGGAGAAGGTGTGATTACTCGGGAACGGCTCGTAGGATTTTTAGTGTATTTTCCAGGAAAAATCAGCAACGCTTTTTTTGGCCAATTTGGAGAAGGTGTGATTACTCGGGAACTGCTCGTAGAATTTTTAGTGTATTTTCCAGGAAAAATCAGCAACGCTTTTTTTGGCCAATTTGGAGAAGATGGGATTACTCGGGAACGGCTCGTAGGTTTTTTAGTGTATTTTCCAGGAAAAATCAGCAACGCTTTTTTTTCTAATTTGGAGAAGATGGGATTACTCGGGAACTGCTCGTAGGATTTTTAGTGTATTTTCCAGGAAAAATCAACAACGCTTTTTTTGGCCAATTTGGAGAAGATGGGATTACTCGGGAACGGCTCGTAGGTTTTTTAGTGTATTTTCCAGGAAAAATCAGCAACGCTTTTTTTTTGCCAATTTGGAGAAGGTGTGATTACTCGGAAACGGCTCGTAAGATTTTTGATGTTTTTTCCAGGAAAAATCAGCAACGCTTTTTTTGGCCAATTTGGAGAAGGTGTGATTACTCGGAAACGGCTCGTAAGATTTTTAGTGTATTTTCCAGGAAAAATCAGCAACGCTTTTTTTGGCCAATTTGGAGAAGGTGTGATTACTCGGGAACGGCTCGTAGGATTTTAAGTGTATTTTCCAGGAAAAATCAGCAACGCTTTTTTTGGCCAATTTGGAGAAGGTGTGATTACTCGGGAACGGCTCGTAAGATTTTTGATGTTTTTTCCAGGAAAAATCAGCAACGCTTTTTTTGGCCAATTTGGAGAAGGTGTGATTACTCGGGAACGGCTCGTAAGATTTTTGATGTTTTTTCCAGGAAAAATCAGCAACGCTTTTTTTGGCCAATTTGGAGAAGGTGTGATTACTCGGGAACGGCTCGTAGGATTTTTAGTGTATTTTCCAGGAAAAATCAGCAACGCTTTTTTTGGCCAATTTGGAGAAGATGGGATTACTCGGGAACGGCTCGTAAGATTTTTGATGTTTTTTCCAGGAAAAATCAACAACGCTTTTTTTTCTAATTTGGAGAAGGTGTGATTACTCGGGAACGGCTCGTAGGATTTTAAGTGTATTTTCCAGGAAAAATCAGCAACGCTTTTTTTGGCCAATTTGGAGAAGATGGGATTACTCGGGAACGGCTCGTAGGTTTTTTAGTGTATTTTCCAGGAAAAATCAGCAACGCTTTTTTTTCTAATTTGGAGAAGATGGGATTACTCGGGAACTGCTCGTAGGATTTTTAGTGTATTTTCCAGGAAAAATCAACAACGCTTTTTTTTGCCAATTTGGAGAAGGTGTGATTACTCGAGAACGGCTCGTAGGATTTTTAGTGTATTTTCCAGGAAAAATCAGCAACGCTTTTTTTGGCCAATTTGGAGAAGGTGTGATTACTCGGGAACTGCTCGTAGAATTTTTAGTGTATTTTCCAGGAAAAATCAGCAACGCTTTTTTTGGCCAATTTGGAGAAGATGGGATTACTCGGGAACGGCTCGTAGGTTTTTTAGTGTATTTTCCAGGAAAAATCAGCAACGCTTTTTTTTGCCAATTTGGAGAAGGTGTGATTACTCGGGAACGGCTCGTAGGATTTTAAGTGTAATTTCCAGGAAAAATCAACAACGCTTTTTTTTGCCAATTTGGAGAAGGTGTGATTACTCGGGAACGGCTCGTAGGATTTTAAGTGTAATTTCCAGGAAAAATCAACAACGCTTTTTTTTGCCAATTTGGAGAAGGTGTGATTACTCGGGAACGGCTCGTAGGATTTTTAGTGTATTTTCCAGGAAAAATCAGCAACGCTTTTTTTGGCCAATTTGGAGAAGGTGTGATTACTCGGGAACGGCTCGTAGGATTTTTAGTGTATTTTCCAGGAAAAATCAACAACGCTTTTTTTGGCCAATTTGGAGAAGGTGTGATTACTCGGGAACGGCTCATAAAATTTTTAATATATTTTCCAGGAAAAATCAGCAACGCTTTTTTTTGCTAATTTGGAGAAGGTGTGATTACTCGGGAACGGCTCGTAGGATTTTAAGTGTAATTTCCAGGAAAAATCAACAACGCTTTTTTTTGCCAATTTGGAGAAGGTGTGATTACTCGGGAACGGCTCGTAGGATTTTTAGTGTATTTTCCAGGAAAAATCAGCAACGCTTTTTTTGGCCAATTTGGAGAAGGTGTGATTACTCGGGAACTGCTCGTAGAATTTTTAGTGTATTTTCCAGGAAAAATCAGCAACGCTTTTTTTGGCCAATTTGGAGAAGATGGGATTACTCGGGAACGGCTCGTAGGTTTTTTAGTGTATTTTCCAGGAAAAATCAGCAACGCTTTTTTTTCTAATTTGGAGAAGATGGGATTACTCGGGAACTGCTCGTAGGATTTTTAGTGTATTTTCCAGGAAAAATCCACAACGCTTTTTTTGGCCAATTTGGAGAAGATATGATTACTCGGGAACGGCTCGTAGGTTTTTTAGTGTATTTTCCAGGAAAAATCAGCAACGCTTTTTTTTGGCCAATTTGGAGAAGGTGTGATTACTCGGAAACGGCTCGTAAGATTTTTGATGTTTTTTCCAGGAAAAATCAGCAACGCTTTTTTTGGCCAATTTGGAGAAGGTGTGATTACTCGGAAACGGCTCGTAAGATTTTTAGTGTATTTTCCAGGAAAAATCAGCAACGCTTTTTTTGGCCAATTTGGAGAAGGTGTGATTACTCGGGAACGGCTCGTAGGATTTTAAGTGTATTTTCCAGGAAAAATCAGCAACGCTTTTTTTGGCCAATTTGGAGAAGGTGTGATTACTCGGGAACGGCTCGTAAGATTTTTGATGTTTTTTCCAGGAAAAATCAGCAACGCTTTTTTTGGCCAATTTGGAGAAGGTGTGATTACTCGGGAACGGCTCGTAGGATTTTTAGTGTATTTTCCAGGAAAAATCAGCAACGCTTTTTTTGGCCAATTTGGAGAAGATGGGATTACTCGGGAACGGCTCGTAAGATTTTTGATGTTTTTTCCAGGAAAAATCAACAACGCTTTTTTTTCTAATTTGGAGAAGGTGTGATTACTCGGGAACGGCTCGTAGGATTTTAAGTGTAATTTCCAGGAAAAATCAGCAACGCTTTTTTTTGGCCAATTTGGAGAAGGTGGGATTACTCGGGAACGGCTCGTAAGATTTTTAGTGTATTTTCCAGGAAAAATCAGCAACGCTTTTTTTGGCCAATTTGGAGAAGGTGTGATTACTCGGGAACGGCTCGTAAGATTTTTAGTGTATTTTCCAGGAAAAATCAGCAACGCTTTTTTTTGGCCAATTTGGAGAAGATGGGATTACTCGGGAACGGCTCGTAGGATTTTTAGTGTATTTTCCAGGAAAAATCAGCAACGCTTTTTTTGGCCAATTAGGAGAAGGTGTGATTACTCGGGAACTGCTCGTAGGATTTTTAGTGTATTTTCCAGGAAAAATCAACAACGCTTTTTTTTGGCCAATTTGGAGAAGGTGTGATTACTCGGGAACGGCTCGTAAGATTTTTAGTGTATTTTCCAGGAAAAATCAGCAACGCTTTTTTTGGCCAATTTGGAGAAGGTGTGATTACTCGGGAACGGCTCGTAGGATTTTTAGTGTATTTTCCAGGAAAAATCAACAACGCTTCTTTTTGGCCAATTTGGAGAAGGTGTGATTACTCGGGAACGGCTCGTAGGATTTTTAGTGTATTTTCCAGGAAAAATCAGCAACGCTTTTTTTGGCCATTTTGGAGAAGGTGTGATTACTCGGGAACGGCTCATAAAATTTTTAATATATTTTCCAGGAAAAATCAGCAACACTTTTTTTGGCCAATTTGGAGAAGATGGGATTACTCGGGAACGGCTCGTAAGATTTTTAGTGTATTTTCCAGGAAAAATCAGCAAGGTTTTTTTTTGGCCAATTTGGAGAAGGTGTGATTACTCGGGAACGGCTCGTAAGATTTTTGATGTTTTTTCCAGGAAAAATCAGCAACGCTTTTTTTTGCCAATTTGGAGAAGGTGTGATTACTCGGGAACGGCTCGTAGGATTTTTAGTGTATTTTCCAGGAAAAATCAACAACGCATTTTTTGGCCAATTTGGAGAAGGTGTGATTACTCGGGAACGGCTCGTAGGATTTTAAGTGTATTTTCCAGGAAAAATTAGCAACGCTTTTTTTTGCCAATTTGGAGAAGGTGTGATTACTCGGGAACTGCTCGTAGGATTTTTAGTGTATTTTCCAGGAAAAATCAGCAACGCTTTTTTTGGCCAATTTGGAGAAGGTGTGATTACTCGGGAACGGCTCGTAGGATTTTTAGTGTATTTTCCAGGAAAAATCAGCAACGCTTTTTTTTCTAATTTGGAGAAGGTGTGATTACTCGGGAACGGCTCGTAAGATTTTTGATGTATTTTTCAGGAAAAATCAGCAATGCTTTTTTTTCTAATTTGGAGAAGATGGGATTACTCGGGAACGGCTCGTAGGTTTTTTAGTGTATTTTTCAGGAAAAATCAGCAACGCTTTTTTTTGGCCAATTTGGAGAAGGTGTGATTACTCGGGAACGGCTCGTAGGATTTTTAGTGTATTTTCCAGGAAAAATCAGCAACGCTTTTTTTTGGCCAATTTGGAGAAGGTGTGATTACTCGGGAACTGCTCGTAAGATTTTTAGTGTATTTTCCAGGAAAAATCAGCAACGCTTTTTTTTCTAATTTGGAGAAGATGGGATTACTCGGGAACGGCTCGTAGGTTTTTTAGTGTATTTTTCAGGAAAAATCAGCAACGCTTTTTTTTGGCCAATTTGGAGAAGGTGTGATTACTCGGGAACGGCTCGTAAGATTTTTAGTGTATTTTCCAGGAAAAATCAGCAACGCTTTTTTGGCCAATTTGGAGAAGGTGTGATTACTCGGGAACGGCTCGTAGGATTTTTAGTGTATTTTCCAGGAAAAATCAGCAACGTTTTTTTTTCTAATTTGGAGAAGATGGGATTACTCGGGAACGGCTCGTAGGTTTTTTAGTGTAATTTCCAGGAAAAATCAGCAACGCTTTTTTTTGGCCAATTTGGAGAAGATGGGATTACTCGGGAACGGCTCATAAAATTTTTAATATATTTTCCAGGAAAAATCAGCAACACTTTTTTTGGCCAATTTGGAGAAGGTGTGATTACTCGGGAACGGCTCGTAAGATTTTTGATGTTTTTTCCAGGAAAAATCAGCAACGCTTTTTTTTTTGCCAATTTGGAGAAGGTGTGATTACTCGGGAACGGCTCGTAGGATTTTTAGTGTATTTTCCAGGAAAAATCAACAACGCTTTTTTTGGCCAATTTGGAGAAGGTGTGATTACTCGGGAACGGCTCGTAGGATTTTTAGTGTATTTTACAGGAAAAATTAGCAACGCTTTTTTTGCCAATTTGGAGAAGGTGTGATTACTCGGGAACTGCTCGTAGGATTTTTAGTGTATTTTCCAGGAAAAATCAGCAACGCTTTTTTTGGCCAATTTGGAGAAGGTGTGATTACTCGGGAACGGCTCGTAGGTTTTTTAGTGTATTTTCCAGGAAAAATCAACAACGCTTTTTTTTGCCAATTTGGAGAAGGTGTGATTACTCGGGAACGGCTCGTAGGATTTTTAGTGTATTTTCCAGGAAAAATCAGCAACGCTTTTTTTGGCCAATTTGGAGAAGGTGTGATTACTCGGGAACGGCTCGTAGGATTTTTAGTGTATTTTTCAGGAAAAATCAGCAACGCTTTTTTTTGGCCAATTTGGAGAAGGTGTGATTACTCGGAAACGGCTCGTAAGATTTTTAGTGTATTTTCCAGGAAAAATCAGCAACGTTTTTTTTTTGGCCAATTTGGAGAAGATGTGATTACTCGGGAACGGCTCGTAAGATTTTTGATGTTTTTTCCAGGAAAAATCAGCAACGCTTTTTTTGGCCAATTTGGAGAAGGTGTGATTACTCGGGAACTGCTCGTAGGATTTTTAGTGTATTTTCCAGGAAAAATGTGCAACGCTTTTTGTGGCCAATTTGGAGAAGGTGTGATTACTCGGGAACTGCTCGTAGGATTTTTAGTGTATTTTCCAGGAAAAATCAACAACGCTTTTTTTGGCCAATTTGGAGAAAGTGTGATTACTCGGGAACGGCTCGTAGGTTTTTTAGTGTATTTTAAAGGAAAAATCAGCAACGCTTTTTTTTGGCCAATTTGGAGAAGATGGGATTACTCGGGAACGGCTCGTAGGATTTTTAGTGTATTTTCCAGGAAAAATCAACAACGCTTTTTTTGGCCAATTTGGAGAAGGTGTGATTACTCGGGAACGGCTCGTAGGATTTTTGATGTTTTTTCCAGGAAAAATCAGCAACGCTTTTTTTTGCCAATTTGGAGAAGGTGTGATTACTCGGGAACGGCTCGTAGGTTTTTTAGTGTATTTTCCAGGAAAAATCAGCAACGCTTTTTTTTGGAAAATTTGGAGAAGGTGTGATTACTCGGGAACGGCTCGTAGGTTTTTTAGTGTATTTTCCAGGAAAAATCAGCAACGCTTTTTTTGGCCAATTTGGAGAAGGTGGGATTACTCGGGAACTGCTCGT
The DNA here is from genome assembly GCA_947311025.1 of Lypha dubia. Lineage (NCBI taxonomy): Eukaryota > Metazoa > Arthropoda > Insecta > Diptera > Tachinidae > Lypha > Lypha dubia. The sequence goes on from CAMZJU010000069.1 coordinate 140,816, forward strand.
AGGATTTTTAGTGTATTTTCCAGGAAAAATCAGCAACGCTTTTTTTTGCCAATTTGGAGAAGATGGGATTACTCGGGAACGGCTCGTAGGATTTTTAGTGTATTTTCCAGGAAAAATCAGCAACGCTTTTTTTGGCCAATTTGGAGAAGGTGTGATTACTCGGGAACGGCTCGTAGGATTTTTAGTGTATTTTCCAGGAAAAATCAGCAACGCTTTTTTTTGGCCAATTTGGAGAAGGTGTGATTACTCGGGAACGGCTCATAAAATTTTTAATATATTTTCCAGGAAAAATCAGCAACGCTTTTTTTTGCCAATTTGGAGAAGGTGTGATTACTGGGGACCGGCTCGTAGGATTTTTAGTGTATTTTCCAGGAAAAATCAGCAACGCTTTTTTTTGGCCAATTTGGAGAAGGTGTGATTACTCGGGAACGGCTCGTAAGATTTTTGATGTTTTTTCCAGGAAAAATCAGCAACGCTTTTTTTTTGGCCAACTTGGAGAAGGTGTGATTACTCGGGAACTGCTCGTAGGATTTTTAGTGTATTTTCCAGGAAAAATCAGCAACGCTTTTTTTGGCCAATTTGGAGAAGGTGTGATTACTCGGGAATGGCTCGTAGGATTTTTAGTGTATTTTCCAGGAAAAATCAGCAAGGTTTTTTTTTCTAATTTGGAGAAGATGTGATTACTCGGGAACGGCTCGTAGGTTTTTTAGTGTATTTTCCAGGAAAAATCAACAACGCTTTTTTTGGCCAATTTGGAGAAGGTGTGATTACTCGGAAACGGCTCGTAGGTTTTTTAGTGTATTTTCCAGGAAAAATCAACAACGCTTTTTTTGGCCAATTTGGAGAAGGTGTGATTACTCGGGAACGGCTCGTAGGTTTTTTAGTGTATTTTCAAGGAAAAATCAGCAACGCTTTTTTTGGCCAATTTGGAGAAGGTGTGATTACTCGGGAACGGCTCGTAAGATTTTTAGTGTATTTTCCAGGAAAAATCAGCAACGCTTTTTTTTGGCCAATTTGGAGAAGGTGTGATTACTCGGGAACGGCTCGTAGGTTTTTTAGTGTATTTTCCAGGAAAAATCAGCAACGCTTTTTTTTGGCCAATTTGGAGAAGGTGTGATTACTCGGGAACTGCTCGTAGGATTTTTAGTGTATTTTCCAGGAAAAATCAGCAACGCTTTTTTTTCTAATTTGGAGAAGGTGTGATTACTCGGGAACGGCTCGTAGGATTTTTAGTGTATTTTCCAGGAAAAATCAGCAACGCTTTTTTTTTGCCAATTTGGAGAAGGTGTGATTACTCGGGAACTGCTCGTAGGATTTTTAGTGTATTTTCCAGGAAAAATCAGCAACGCTTTTTTTGGCCAATTTGGAGAAGGTGTGATTACTCGGGAACGGCTCGTAGGATTTTTAGTGTAATTTCCAGGAAAAATCAGCAACGCTTTTTTTGGCCAATTTGGAGAAGGTGTGATTACTCGGGAACGGCTCGTAAGATTTTTGATGTTTTTTCCAGGAAAAATCAGCAACGCTTTTTTTTGGCCAATTTGGAGAAGATGGGATTACTCGGGAACGGCTCGTAAGATTTTAAGTTTATTTTCCAGGAAAAATTAGCTACGCTTTTTTTTGGCCAATTTGGAGAAGGTGTGATTACTCGGGAACGGCTCGTAAGATTTTTAGTGTATTTTCCAGGAAAAATCAACAACGCTTTTTTTGGCCAATTTGGAGAAGATGGGATTACTCGGGAACGGCTCGTAAGATTTTTAGTGTATTTTCCAGGAAAAATCAACAAGGTTTTTTTTTGGCCAATTTGGAGAAGGTGTGATTACTCGGGAACGGCTCGTAGGTTTTTTAGTGTATTTTCCAGGAAAAATCAGCAACGCTTTTTTTTCTAATTTGGAGAAGATGGGATTACTCGGGAACGGCTCGTAGGATTTTTAGTGTATTTTCCAGGAAAAATCAGCAACGCTTTTTTTTGGCCAATTTGGAGAAGGTGTGATTACTCGGGAACGGCTCGTAGGATTTTTAGTGTAATTTCCAGGAAAAATCAGCAACACTTTTTTTGGCCAATTTGGAGAAGATGGGATTACTCGGGAACGGCTCGTAGGATTTTTGATGTTTTTTCCAGGAAAAATCAGCAACGCTTTTTTTGGCCAATTTGGAGAAGATGGGATTACTCGGGAACGGCTCGTAAGATTTTTAGTGTATTTTCCAGGAAAAATCAACAAGGTTTTTTTTTGGCCAATTTGGAGAAGGTGTGATTACTCGGGAACGGCTCGTAGGTTTTTTAGTGTATTTTCCAGGAAAAATCAGCAACGCTTTTTTTTCTAATTTGGAGAAGATGGGATTACTCGGGAACGGCTCGTAGGATTTTTAGTGTATTTTCCAGGAAAAATCAGCAACGCTTTTTTTTGGCCAATTTGGAGAAGGTGTGATTACTCGGGAACGGCTCGTAGGATTTTTAGTGTAATTTCCAGGAAAAATCAGCAACACTTTTTTTGGCCAATTTGGAGAAGATGGGATTACTCGGGAACGGCTCGTAGGATTTGTGATGTTTTTTCCAGGAAAAATCAGCAACGCTTTTTTTGGCCAATTTGGAGAAGGTGTGATTACTCGGGAACGGCTCGTAAGATTTTTGATGTTTTTTCCAGGAAAAATCAGCAACGCTTTTTTTGGCCAATTTGGAGAAGGTGTGATTACTCGGGAACTGCTCGTAGGTTTTTTAGTGTATTTTCCAGGAAAAATCAGCAACGCTTTTTTTTCTAATTTGGAGAAGGTGTGATTACTCGGGAACGGCTCGTAAGATTTTTGATGTTTTTTCCAGGAAAAATCAGCAACGCTTTTTTTTGCCAATTTGGAGAAGGTGTGATTACTCGGGAACGGCTCGTAGGATTTTTAGTGTATTTTCCAGGAAAAATCAGCAACGCTTTTTTTTGGCCAATTTGGAGAAGGTGTGATTACTCGGGAACGGCTCGTAGGATTTTTAGTGTATTTTCCAGGAAAAATGTGCAACGCTTTTTTTGGCCAATTTGGAGAAGGTGTGATTACTCGGGAACGGCTCGTAGAATTTTTAGTGTATTTTCCAGGAAAAATCAACAACGCTTTTTTTGGCCAATTTGGAGAAGGTGTGATTACTCGGGAACGGCTCGTAAGATTTTTAGTGTATTTTCCAGGAAAAATCAGCAACGCTTTTTTTTGCCAATTTGGAGAAAGTGTGATTACTCGGGAACGGCTCGTAGGTTTTTTAGTGTATTTTCCAGGAAAAATCAGCAACGCTTTTTTTTGCCAATTTGGAGAAGGTGTGATTACTCGGGAACGGCTCGTAGGTTTTTTAGTGTATTTTCCAGGAAAAATCAGCAACGCTTTTTTTGGCCAATTTGGAGAAGGTGTGATTACTCGGGAACGGCTCGTAGGTTTTTTAGTGTATTTTCCAGGAAAAATCAGCAACGCTTTTTTTGGCCAATTTGGAGAAGATGGGATTACTCGCGAACGGCTCGTAGGATTTTTAGTGTATTTTCCAGGAAAAATCAGCAACGCTTTTTTTTGGTAATTTGGAGAAGGTGTGATTACTCGGGAACGGCTCGTAGGATTTTTAGTGTATTTTCCAGGAAAAATCAGCAAGGTTTTTTTTTGGCCAATTTGGAGAAGGTGTGATTACTCGGGAACGGCTCGTAGGATTTTTAGTGTATTTTCCAGGAAAAATCAACAACGCTTTTTTTGGCCAATTTGGAGAAGCTGTGATTACTCGGGAACGGCTCGTAGGATTTTTAGTGTATTTTTCAGGAAAAATCAGCAACGCTTTTTTTGGCCAATTTGGAGAAGGTGTGATTACTCGGGAACGGCTCGTAAGATTTTTAGTGTATTTTCCAGGAAAAATGTGCAACGCTTTTTTTGGCCAATTTGGAGAAGCTGTGATTACTCGGGAACGGCTCGTAGGATTTTTAGTGTATTTTTCAGGAAAAATCAGCAACGCTTTTTTTGGCCAATTTGGAGAAGGTGTGATTACTCGGGAACGGCTCGTAAGATTTTTAGTGTATTTTCCAGGAAAAATCAGCAACGCTTTTTTTTGCCAATTTGGAGAAAGTGTGATTACTCCGGAACGGCTCGTAAGATTTTTAGTGTATTTTCCAGGAAAAATGTGCAACGCTTTTTTTTGGCCAATTTGGAGAAGGTGTGATTACTCGGGAACGGCTCGTAAGATTTTTAGTGTATTTTCCAGGAAAAATCAGCAACGCTTTTTTTGGCCAATTTGGAGAAGGTGTGATTACTCGGGAACGGCTCGTAAGATTTTTAGTGTATTTTCCAGGAAAAATCAACAAGGTTTTTTTTTGGCCAATTTGGAGAAGGTGTGATTACTCGGGAACGGCTCGTAGGTTTTTTAGTGTATTTTCCAGGAAAAATCAGCAACGCTTTTTTTTCTAATTTGGAGAAGATGGGATTACTCGGAAACGGCTCGTAGGATTTTTAGTGTATTTTCCAGGAAAAATCAGCAACGCTTTTTTTTTGGCCAATTTGGAGAAGGTGTGATTACTCGGGAACGGCTCGTAGGATTTTTAGTGTAATTTCCAGGAAAAATCAGCAACACTTTTTTTGGCCAATTTGGAGAAGATGGGATTACTCGGGAACGGCTCGTAGGATTTTTGATGTTTTTTCCAGGAAAAATCAGCAACGCTTTTTTTGGCCAATTTGGAGAAGGTGTGATTACTCGGGAACGGCTCGTAAGATTTTTGATGTTTTTTCCAGGAAAAATCAGCAACGCTTTTTTTGGCCAATTTGGAGAAGGTGTGATTACTCGGGAACTGCTCGTAGGTTTTTTAGTGTATTTTCCAGGAAAAATCAGCAACGCTTTTTTTTCTAATTTGGAGAAGGTGTGATTACTCGGGAACGGCTCGTAAGATTTTTGATGTTTTTTCCAGGAAAAATCAGCAACGCTTTTTTTTTGCCAATTTGGAGAAGGTGTGATTACTCGGGAACGGCTCGTAGGATTTTTAGTGTATTTTCCAGGAAAAATCAGCAACGCTTTTTTTTGGCAAATTTGGAGAAGGTGTGATTACTCGGGAACGGCTCGTAGGATTTTTAGTGTATTTTCCAGGAAAAATGTGCAACGCTTTTTTTGGCCAATTTGGAGAAGGTGTGATTACTCGGGAACGGCTCGTAGAATTTTTAGTGTATTTTCCAGGAAAAATCAACAACGCTTTTTTTGGCCAATTTGGAGAAGGTGTGATTACTCGGGAACGGCTCGTAAGATTTTTAGTGTATTTTCCAGGAAAAATCAGCAACGCTTTTTTTTTGCCAATTTGGAGAAAGTGTGATTACTCGGGAACGGCTCGTAGGTTTTTTAGTGTATTTTCCAGGAAAAATCAGCAACGCTTTTTTTAGCCAATTTGGAGAAGGTGTGATTACTCGGGAACGGCTCGTAGGTTTTTTAGTGTATTTTCCAGGAAAAATCAGCAACGCTTTTTTTGGCCAATTTGGAGAAGGTGTGATTACTCGGGAACGGCTCGTAGGTTTTTTAGTGTATTTTCCAGGAAAAATCAGCAACGCTTTTTTTGGCCAATTTGGAGAAGATGGGATTACTCGGGAACGGCTCGTAGGATTTTTAGTGTATTTTCCAGGAAAAATCAGCAACGCTTTTTTTTGGTAATTTGGAGAAGGTGTGATTACTCGGGAACGGCTCGTAGGATTTTTAGTGTATTTTCCAGGAAAAATCAGCAAGGTTTTTTTTTGGCCAATTTGGAGAAGGTGTGATTACTCGGGAACGGCTCGTAGGATTTTTAGTGTATTTTCCAGGAAAAATCAACAACGCTTTTTTTGGCCAATTTGGAGAAGCTGTGATTACTCGGGAACGGCTCGTAGGATTTTTAGTGTATTTTTCAGGAAAAATCAGCAACGCTTTTTTTGGCCAATTTGGAGAAGGTGTGATTACTCGGGAACGGCTCGTAAGATTTTTAGTGTATTTTCCAGGAAAAATGTGCAACGCTTTTTTTGGCCAATTTGGAGAAGCTGTGATTACTCGGGAACGGCTCGTAGGATTTTTAGTGTATTTTTCAGGAAAAATCAGCAACGCTTTTTTTGGCCAATTTGGAGAAGGTGTGATTACTCGGGAACGGCTCGTAAGATTTTTAGTGTATTTTCCAGGAAAAATCAGCAACGCTTTTTTTTGCCAATTTGGAGAAAGTGTGATTACTCCGGAACGGCTCGGAAGATTTTTAGTGTATTTTCCAGGAAAAATGTGCAACGCTTTTTTTTGGCCAATTTGGAGAAGGTGTGATTACTCGGGAACGGCTCGTAAGATTTTTAGTGTATTTTCCAGGAAAAATCAGCAACGCTTTTTTTGGCCAATTTGGAGAAGGTGTGATTACTCGGGAACGGCTCGTAGGATTTTTAGTGTTTTTTCCAGGAAAAATCAGCAACACTTTTTTTGGCCAATTTGGAGAAGGTGTGATTACTCGGGAACGGCTCGTAGGTTTTTTAGTGTATTTTCCAGGAAAAATCAGCAACTCTTTTTTTTGCCAATTTGGAGAAGGTGTGATTACTCGGGAACGGCTCGTAGGATTTTTAGTGTATTTTCCAGGAAAAATCAACAACGCTTTTTTTGGCCAATTTGGAGAAGCTGTGATTACTCGGGAACGGCTCGTAGGATTTTTAGTGTATTTTTCAGGAAAAATCAGCAACGCTTTTTTTGGCCAATTTGGAGAAGCTGTGATTACTCGGGAACGGCTCGTAGGATTTTTAGTGTATTTTTCAGGAAAAATCAGCAACGCTTTTTTTGGCCAATTTGGAGAAGGTGTGATTACTCGGGAACGGCTCGTAAGATTTTTAGTGTATTTTCCAGGAAAAATCAGCAACGCTTTTTTTTTGCCAATTTGGAGAAAGTGTGATTACTCCGGAACGGCTCGTAAGATTTTTAGTGTATTTTCCAGGAAAAATGTGCAACGCTTTTTTTTTCTAATTTGGAGAAGGTGTGATTACTCGGGAACGGCTCGTAGGATTTTTAGTGTATTTTCCAGGAAAAATCAGCAACGCTTTTTTTGGCCAATTTGGAGAAGATGGGATTACTCGGGAACGGCTCGTAGGTTTTTTAGTGTAATTTCCAGGAAAAATCAGCAAGGTTTTTTTTTGGCCAATTTGGAGATGGTGTGATTACTCGGGAACGGCTCGTAGGATTTTTGATGTTTTTTCCAGGAAAAATCAGCAACGCTTTTTTTGGCCAATTTGGAGAAGGTGTGATTACTCGGGAACGGCTCGTAGAATTTTTAGTGTATTTTCCAGGAAAAATCAGCAACGCTTTTTTTTGGCCAATTTGGAGAAGGTGTGATTACTCGGGAACGGCTCGTAGGATTTTTAATATATTTTCCAGGAAAAATCAGCAACGCTTTTTTTGGCCAATTTGGATAAGGTGTGATTACTCGGGAACGGCTCGTAGGTTTTTTAGTGTATTTTTCAGGAAAAATCAGCAACGCTTTTTTTTTGCCAATTTGGAGAAGATGGGATTACTCGGGAACTGCTCGTAAGATTTTTGATGTATTTTCCAGGAAAAATCAGCAACGCTTTTTTTGGCCAATTTGGAGAAGGTGTGATTACTCCGGAACGGCTCGTAGGATTTTTAGTGTATTTTCCAGGAAAAATCAGCAACGCTTTTTTTTTGCCAATTTGGAGAAGGTGTGATTACTCGGGAACGGCTCGTAAGATTTTTAGTGTTTTTTCCAGGAAAAATCAGCAACGCTTTTTTTTGGCCAATTTGGAGAAGGTGTGATTACTCGGGAACGGCTCGTAAGATTTTTAGTGTATTTTCCAGGAAAAATCAGCAACGCTTTTTTTGGCCAATTTGGA
>CAMZJU010000070.1:0-146042 GCA_947311025.1 Lypha dubia
AATGGCTCGTAGGATTTTTAGTGTATTTTCCAGGAAAAATCAGCAACGCTTTTTTTGGCCAATTTGGAGAAGGTGTGATTACTCGGGAACTGCTCGTAGGATTTTTAGTGTATTTTCCAGGAAAAATCAACAACGCTTTTTTTGGCCAATTTGGAGAAGGTGTGATTACTCGGGAACGGCTCGTAGGATTTTTTAGTGTATTTTCCAGGAAAAATCAGCAACGCTTTTTTTTGCCAATTTGGAGAAGGTGTGATTACTCGGGAACGGCTGGTAGGATTTTTAGTGTATTTTCCAGGAAAAATCAGCAACGCTTTTTTTTGGCCAATTTGGAGAAGGTGTGATTACTCGGGAACTGCTCGTAGGATTTTTAGTGTATTTTCCAGGAAAAATCAGCAACGCTTTTTTTTCTAATTTGGAGAAGATGGGATTACTCGGGAACGGCTCGTAGGTTTTTTAGTGTATTTTCCAGGAAAAATCAGCAACGCTTTTTTTTGGCCAATTTGGAGAAGGTGTGATTACTCGGGAACGGCTCGTAAGATTTTTAGTGTATTTTCCAGGAAAAATCAGCAACGCTTTTTTTGGCCAATTTGGAGAAGGTGTGATTACTCGGGAACGGCTCGTAGAATTTTTAGTGTATTTTCCAGGAAAAATCAACAACGCTTTTTTTGGCCAATTTGGAGAAGGTGTGATTACTCGGGAACGGCTCGTAGGATTTTTAGTGTAATTTCCAGGAAAAATCAACAACGCTTTTTTTTTGCCAATTTGGAGAAGGTGTGATTACTCGGGAACGGCTCGTAGGATTTTTAGTGTATTTTCCAGGAAAAATGTGCAACGCTTTTTTTTGCCAATTTGGAGAAGGTGTGATTACTCCGGAACGGCTCGTAGGATTTTTAGTGTATTTTCAAGGAAAAATCAGCAACGCTTTTTTTTGCCAATTTGGAGAAAGTGTGATTACTCCGGAACGGCTCGTAAGATTTTTGATGTTTTTTCCAGGAAAAATCAGCAACGCTTTTTTTGGCCAATTTGGAGAAGGTGTGATTACTCGGGAACGGCTCGTAAGATTTTTGATGTTTTTTCCAGGAAAAATCAACAACGCTTTTTTTTGGCCAATTTGGAGAAGGTGTGATTACTCGGGAACGGCTCGTAGGATTTTTAGTGTATTTTCCAGGAAAAATGTGCAACGCTTTTTTTTGCCAATTTGGAGAAGGTGTGATTACTCCGGAACGGCTCGTAGGATTTTTAGTGTATTTTCCAGGAAAAATCAGCAACGCTTTTTTTGGCCAATTTGGAGAAGGTGTGATTACTCGGGAACGGCTCGTAAGATTTTTAGTGTATTTTCCAGGAAAAATCAGCAACGCTTTTTTTGGCCAATTTGGAGAAGGTGTGATTACTCGGGAACGGCTCGTAAGATTTTTAGTGTATTTTCCAGGAAAAATCAGCAACACTTTTTTTGGCCAATTTGGAGAAGGTGTGATTACTCGGGAACGGCTCGTAGGTTTTTTAGTGTATTTTCCAGGAAAAATCAGCAACGCTTTTTTTTGGCCAATTTGGAGAAGGTGTGATTACTCGGAAACGGCTCGTAAGATTTTTGATGTTTTTTCCAGGAAAAATGTGCAACGCTTTTTTTGGCCAATTTGGAGAAGATGGGATTACTCGGGAACGGCTCGTAAGATTTTTAGTGTTTTTTCCAGGAAAAATCAGCAACGCTTTTTTTTGGGCCAATTTGGAGAAGGTGTGATTACTCGGGAACGGCTCGTAGGATTTTTAGTGTATTTTCCAGGAAAAATCAGCAACGCTTTTTTTGGCCAATTTGGAGAAGGTGTGATTACTCGGGAACGGCTCGTAGGATTTTTAGTGTATTTTCCAGGAAAAATCAGCAACGCTTTTTTTTGGTAATTTGGAGAAGGTGTGATTACTCGGGAATGGCTCGTAGGATTTTTAGTGTATTTTCCAGGAAAAATCAGCAACGCTTTTTTTGGCCAATTTGGAGAAGGTGTGATTACTCGGGAACTGCTCGTAGGATTTTTAGTGTATTTTCCAGGAAAAATCAACAACGCTTTTTTTGGCCAATTTGGAGAAGGTGTGATTACTCGGGAACGGCTCGTAGGATTTTTAGTGTATTTTCCAGGAAAAATCAGCAACGCTTTTTTTTGCCAATTTGGAGAAGGTGTGATTACTCGGGAACGGCTGGTAGGATTTTTAGTGTATTTTCCAGGAAAAATCAGCAACGCTTTTTTTTGGCCAATTTGGAGAAGGTGTGATTACTCGGGAACTGCTCGTAGGATTTTTAGTGTATTTTCCAGGAAAAATCATCAACGCTTTTTTTTCTAATTTTGAGAAGATGGGATTACTCGGGAACGGCTCGTAGGTTTTTTAGTGTATTTTCCAGGAAAAATCAGCAACGCTTTTTTTTGGCCAATTTGGAGAAGGTGTGATTACTCGGGAACGGCTCGTAAGATTTTTAGTGTATTTTCCAGGAAAAATCAGCAACGCTTTTTTTTTGCCAATTTGGAGAAGGTGTGATTACTCGGGAACGGCTCGTAGGATTTTTAGTGTATTTTCCAGGAAAAATCAGCAACGCTTTTTTTGGCCAATTTGGAGAAGGTGTGATTACTCGGGAACGGCTCGTAAGATTTTTGATGTATTTTCCAGGAAAAATCAGCAACGCTTTTTTTGGCCAATTTGGAGAAGGTGTGATTACTCGGGAACGGCTCGTAGAATTTTTAGTGTATTTTCCAGGAAAAATCAACAACGCTTTTTTTGGCCAATTTGGAGAAGGTGTGATTACTCGGGAACGGCTCGTAGGATTTTTAGTGTAATTTCCAGGAAAAATCAACAACGCTTTTTTTTTGGCCAATTTGGAGAAGGTGTGATTACTCGGGAACGGCTCATAGGATTTTTAGTGTATTTTCCAGGAAAAATGTGCAACGCTTTTTTTTGCCAATTTGGAGAAGGTGTGATTACTCGGGAACGGCTCGTAGGATTTTTAGTGTATTTTCAAGGAAAAATCAGCAACGCTTTTTTTGCCAATTTGGAGAAAGTGTGATTACTCCGGAACGGCTCGTAAGATTTTTGATATTTTTTCCAGGAAAAATCAGCAACGCTTTTTTTGGCCAATTTGGAGAAGGTGTGATTACTCGGGAACGGCTCGTAGGATTTTTAGTGTAATTTCCAGGAAAAATCAACAACGCTTTTTTTTGGCCAATTTGGAGAAGGTGTGATTACTCGGGAACGGCTCGTAGGATTTTTAGTGTATTTTCCAGGAAAAATGTGCAACGCTTTTTTTGGCCAATTTGGAGAAGGTGTGATTACTCGGGAACGGCTCGTAGGATTTTTAGTGTATTTTCCAGGAAAAATCAGCAACGCTTTTTTTGGCCAATTTGGAGAAGGTGTGATTACTCGGGAACTGCTCGTAGGATTTTTAGTGTATTTTCCAGGAAAAATCAACAACGCTTTTTTTGGCCAATTTGGAGAAGGTGTGATTACTCGGGAACGGCTCGAAGGATTTTTAGTGTATTTTCCAGGAAAAATCAGCAACGCTTTTTTTTGCCAATTTGGAGAAGGTGTGATTACTCGGGAACGGCTGGTAGGATTTTTAGTGTATTTTCCAGGAAAAATCAGCAACGCTTTTTTTTGGCCAATTTGGAGAAGGTGTGATTACTCGGGAACTGCTCGTAGGATTTTTAGTGTATTTTCCAGGAAAAATCAGCAACGCTTTTTTTTCTAATTTGGAGAAGATGGGATTACTCGGGAACGGCTCGTAGGTTTTTTAGTGTATTTTCCAGGAAAAATCAGCAACGCTTTTTTTTGGCCAATTTGGAGAAGGTGTGATTACTCCGGAACGGCTCGTAAGATTTTTAGTGTATTTTCCAGGAAAAATCAGCAACGCTTTTTTTTTGCCAATTTGGAGAAGGTGTGATTACTCGGGAACGGCTCGTAGGATTTTTAGTGTATTTTCCAGGAAAAATCAGCAACGCTTTTTTTGGCCAATTTGGAGAAGGTGTGATTACTCGGGAACGGCTCGTAAGATTTTTGATGTATTTTCCAGGAAAAATCAGCAACGCTTTTTTTGGCCAATTTGGAGAAGGTGTGATTACTCGGGAACGGCTCGTAGAATTTTTAGTGTATTTTCCAGGAAAAATCAACAACGCTTTTTTTGGCCAATTTGGAGAAGGTGTGATTACTCGGGAACGGCTCGTAGGATTTTTAGTGTAATTTCCAGGAAAAATCAACAACGCTTTTTTTTGGCCAATTTGGAGAAGGTGTGATTACTCGGGAACGGCTCGTAGGATTTTTAGTGTATTTTCCAGGAAAAATGTGCAACGCTTTTTTTTGCCAATTTGGAGAAGGTGTGATTACTCGGGAACGGCTCGTAGGATTTTTAGTGTATTTTCAAGGAAAAATCAGCAACGCTTTTTTTGCCAATTTGGAGAAAGTGTGATTACTCCGGAACGGCTCGTAAGATTTTTGATATTTTTTCCAGGAAAAATCAGCAACGCTTTTTTTGGCCAATTTGGAGAAGGTGTGATTACTCGGGAACGGCTGGTAGGATTTTTAGTGTATTTTCCAGGAAAAATCAGCAACGCTTTTTTTTTGCCAATTTGGAGAAGGTGTGATTACTCGGGAACTGCTCGTAGGATTTTTAGTGTATTTTCCAGGAAAAATCAGCAACGCTTTTTTTTCTAATTTGGAGAAGATGGGATTACTCGGGAACGGCTCGTAGGTTTTTTAGTGTATTTTCCAGGAAAAATCAGCAACGCTTTTTTTGGCCAATTTGGAGAAGGTGTGATTACTCGGGAACGGCTCGTAAGATTTTTAGTGTATTTTCCAGGAAAAATCAGCAACGCTTTTTTTTTGCCAATTTGGAGAAGGTGTGATTACTCGGGAACGGCTCGTAGGATTTTTAGTGTATTTTCCAGGAAAAATCAGCAACGCTTTTTTTGGCCAATTTGGAGAAGGTGTGATTACTCGGGAACGGCTCGTAAGATTTTTGATGTATTTTCCAGGAAAAATCAGCAACGCTTTTTTTGGCCAATTTGGAGAAGGTGTGATTACTCGGGAACGGCTCGTAGAATTTTTAGTGTATTTTCCAGGAAAAATCAACAACGCTTTTTTTGGCCATTTTGGAGAAGGTGTGATTACTCGGGAACGGCTCGTAGGATTTTTAGTGTAATTTCCAGGAAAAATCAACAACGCTTTTTTTTGGCCAATTTGGAGAAGGTGTGATTACTCGGGAACGGCTCGTAGGATTTTTAGTGTATTTTCCAGGAAAAATGTGCAACGCTTTTTTTTGCCAATTTGGAGAAGGTGTGATTACTCCGGAACGGCTCGTAGGATTTTTAGTGTATTTTCAAGGAAAAATCAGCAACGCTTTTTTTTGCCAATTTGGAGAAAGTGTGATTACTCCGGAACGGCTCGTAAGATTTTTGATGTTTTTTCCAGGAAAAATCAGCAACGCTTTTTTTGGCCAATTTGGAGAAGGTGTGATTACTCGGGAACGGCTCGTAAGATTTTTGATGTTTTTTCCAGGAAAAATCAGCAACGCTTTTTTTGGCCAATTTGGAGAAGGTGTGATTACTCGGGAACGGCTCGTAGGATTTTTAGTGTATTTTTCAGGAAAAATCAGCAACGCTTTTTTTGGCCAATTTGGAGAAGGTGTGATAACTCGGGAACGGCTCGTAAGATTTTTAGTGTATTTTCCAGGAAAAATGTGCAACGCTTTTTTTGGCCAATTTGGAGAAGATGGGATTACTCGGGAACGGCTCGTAAGATTTTTAGTGTTTTTTCCAGGAAAAATCAGCAACGCTTTTTTTTGGCCAATTTGGAGAAGGTGTGATTACTCGGGAACGGCTCGTAGGATTTTTAGTGTATTTTCCAGGAAAAATCAGCAACGCTTTTTTTGGCCAATTTGGAGAAGGTGTGATTACTCGGGAACGGCTCGTAGGATTTTTAGTGTATTTTCCAGGAAAAATCAGCAACGCTTTTTTTGGCCAATTTGGAGAAGATGGAATTACTCGGGAACGGCTCGTAGGTTTTTTAGTGTATTTTCCAGGAAAAATCAGCAACGCTTTTTTTGGCCAATTTGGAGAAGGTGTGATTACTCGGGAACGGCTCGTAGGATTTTTTGTTTTTTTTCCAGGAAAAATCAGCAACGCTTTTTTTGGCCAATTTGGAGAAGGTGTGATTACTCGGGAACGGCTCGTAAGATTTTTAGTGTATTTTCCAGGAAAAATCAGCAACGCTTTTTTTGGCCAATTTGGAGAAGGTGTGATTACTCGGGAACGGCTCGTAAGATTTTTAGTGTATTTTCCAGGAAAAATCAGCAACGCTTTTTTTTCTAATTTGGAGAAGGTGTGATTACTCGGAAACGGCTCGTAAGATTTTTGATGTTTTTTCCAGGAAAAATCAGCAACGCTTTTTTTTCTAATTTGGAGAAGGTGTGATTACTCGGGAACGGCTCGTAAGATTTTTGATGTTTTTTCCAGGAAAAATCAGCAACGCTTTTTTTGGCCAATTTGGAGAAGATGGGATTACTCGGGAACGGCTCGTAGGATTTTTAGTGTATTTTCCAGGAAAAATCAGCAACGCTTTTTTTGGCCAATTTGGAGAAGATGGGATTACTCGGGAACGGCTCGTAAGATTTTTAGTGTATTTTCCAGGAAAAATCAGCAACGCTTTTTTTGGCCAATTTGGAGAAGATGGGATTACTCGGGAACGGCTCGTAGGTTTTTTAGTGTATTTTCCAGGAAAAATCAACAACGCTTTTTTTTCTAATTTGGAGAAGATGGGATTACTCGGGAACGGCTCGTAAGATTTTTAGTGTATTTTCCAGGAAAAATCAGCAACGCTTTTTTTGGCCAATTTGGAGAAGGTGTGATTACTCGGGAACGGCTCGTAAGATTTTTAGTGTATTTTCCAGGAAAAATCAGCAACACTTTTTTTGGCCAATTTGGAGAAGGTGTGATTACTCGGGAACGGCTCGTAGGTTTTTTAGTGTATTTTCCAGGAAAAATCAGCAACGCTTTTTTTTGGCCAATTTGGAGAAGGTGTGATTACTCGGGAACGGCTCGTAAGATTTTTGATGTTTTTTCCAGGAAAAATGTGCAACGCTTTTTTTGGCCAATTTGGAGAAGATGGGATTACTCGGGAACGGCTCGTAAGATTTTTAGTGTTTTTTCCAGGAAAAATCAGCAACGCTTTTTTTTTGGCCAATTTGGAGAAGGTGTGATTACTCGGGAACGGCTCGTAGGATTTTTAGTGTATTTTCCAGGAAAAAGCAGCAACGCTTTTTTTGGCCAATTTGGAGAAGGTGTGATTACTCGGGAACGGCTCGTAGGATTTTTAGTGTATTTTCCAGGAAAAATCAGCAACGCTTTTTTTTGGTAATTTGGAGAAGGTGTGATTACTCGGGAATGGCTCGTAGGATTTTTAGTGTATTTTCCAGGAAAAATCAACAACGCTTTTTTTGGCCAATTTGGAGAAGCTGTGATTACTCGGGAACGGCTCGTAGGATTTTTAGTGTATTTTCCAGGAAAAATCAGCAACGCTTTTTTTTGGTAATTTGGAGAAGGTGTGATTACTAGGGAATGGCTCGTAGGATTTTTAGTGTATTTTCCAGGAAAAATCAGCAACGCTTTTTTTGGCCAATTTGGAGAAGGTGTGATTACTCGGGAACTGCTCGTAGGACTTTTAGTGTATTTTCCAGGAAAAATCAACAACGCTTTTTTTGGCCAATTTGGAGAAGGTGTGATTACTCGGGAACGGCTCGTAGGATTTTTAGTGTATTTTCCAGGAAAAATCAGCAACGCTTTTTTTTGCCAATTTGGAGAAGGTGTGATTACTCGGGAACGGCTGGTAGGATTTTTAGTGTATTTTCCAGGAAAAATCAGCAACGCTTTTTTTTGGCCAATTTGGAGAAGGTGTGATTACTCGGGAACTGCTCGTAGGATTTTTAGTGTATTTTCCAGGAAAAATCAGCAACGCTTTTTTTTCTAATTTGGAGAAGATGGGATTACTCGGGAACGGCTCGTAGGTTTTTTAGTGTATTTTCCAGGAAAAATCAGCAACGCTTTTTTTTGGCCAATTTGGAGAAGGTGTGATTACTCGGGAACGGCTCGTAAGATTTTTAGTGTATTTTCCAGGAAAAATCAGCAACGCTTTTTTTTTGCCAATTTGGAGAAGGTGTGATTACTCGGGAACGGCTCGTAGGATTTTTAGTGTATTTTCCAGGAAAAATCAGCAACGCTTTTTTTGGCCAATTTGGAGAAGGTGTGATTACTCGGGAACGGCTCGTAGGATTTTTAGTGTATTTTCCAGGAAAAATCAGCAACGCTTTTTTTTTGGCCAATTTGGAGAAGGTGTGATTACTCGGGAACGGCTCGTAAGATTTTTGATGTATTTTCCAGGAAAAATCAGCAACGCTTTTTTTGGCCAATTTGGAGAAGGTGTGATTCCTCGGGAACGGCTCGTAGAATTTTTAGTGTATTTTCCAGGAAAAATTAACAACGCTTTTTTTGGCCAATTTGGAGAAGGTGTGATTACTCGGGAACGGCTTGTAGGATTTTTAGTGTAATTTCCAGGAAAAATCAACAACGCTTTTTTTTGGCCAATTTGGAGAAGGTGTGATTACTCGGGAACGGCTCGTAGGATTTTTAGTGTATTTTCCAGGAAAAATGTGCAACGCTTTTTTTTGCCAATTTGGAGAAGGTGTGATTACTCGGGAACGGCTTGTAGGATTTTTAGTGTATTTTCAAGGAAAAATCAGCAACGCTTTTTTTTGCCAATTTGGAGAAAGTGTGATTACTCCGGAACGGCTCGTAAGATTTTTGATGTTTTTTCCAGGAAAAATCAGCAACGCTTTTTTTGGCCAATTTGGAGAAGGTGTGATTACTCGGGAACGGCTCGTAAGATTTTTGATGTTTTTTCCAGGAAAAATCAGCAACGCTTTTTTTGGCCAATTTGGAGAAGGTGTGATTACTCGGGAACGGCTCGTAGGATTTTTAGTGTATTTTCCAGGAAAAATCAGCAACGCTTTTTTTTGGTAATTTGGAGAAGGTGTGATTACTCGGGAATGGCTCGTAGGATTTTTAGTGTATTTTCCAGGAAAAATCAACAACGCTTTTTTTGGCCAATTTGGAGAAGCTGTGATTACTCGGGAACGGCTCGTAGGATTTTTAGTGTATTTTCCAGGAAAAATCAGCAACGCTTTTTTTTGGTAATTTGGAGAAGGTGTGATTACTAGGGAATGGCTCGTAGGATTTTTAGTGTATTTTCCAGGAAAAATCAGCAACGCTTTTTTTGGCCAATTTGGAGAAGGTGTGATTACTCGGGAACTGCTCGTAGGACTTTTAGTGTATTTTCCAGGAAAAATCAACAACGCTTTTTTTGGCCAATTTGGAGAAGGTGTGATTACTCGGGAACGGCTCGTAGGATTTTTAGTGTATTTTCCAGGAAAAATCAGCAACGCTTTTTTTTGCCAATTTGGAGAAGGTGTGATTACTCGGGAACGGCTGGTAGGATTTTTAGTGTATTTTCCAGGAAAAATCAGCAACGCTTTTTTTTGGCCAATTTGGAGAAGGTGTGATTACTCGGGAACTGCTCGTAGGATTTTTAGTGTATTTTCCAGGAAAAATCAGCAACGCTTTTTTTTCTAATTTGGAGAAGATGGGATTACTCGGGAACGGCTCGTAGGTTTTTTAGTGTATTTTCCAGGAAAAATCAGCAACGCTTTTTTTTGGCCAATTTGGAGAAGGTGTGATTACTCGGGAACGGCTCGTAAGATTTTTAGTGTATTTTCCAGGAAAAATCAGCAACGCTTTTTTTTTGCCAATTTGGAGAAGGTGTGATTACTCGGGAACGGCTCGTAGGATTTTTAGTGTATTTTCCAGGAAAAATCAGCAACGCTTTTTTTGGCCAATTTGGAGAAGGTGTGATTACTCGGGAACGGCTCGTAGGATTTTTAGTGTATTTTCCAGGAAAAATCAGCAACGCTTTTTTTTTGGCCAATTTGGAGAAGGTGTGATTACTCGGGAACGGCTCGTAAGATTTTTGATGTATTTTCCAGGAAAAATCAGCAACGCTTTTTTTGGCCAATTTGGAGAAGGTGTGATTCCTCGGGAACGGCTCGTAGAATTTTTAGTGTATTTTCCAGGAAAAATTAACAACGCTTTTTTTGGCCAATTTGGAGAAGGTGTGATTACTCGGGAACGGCTCGTAGGATTTTTAGTGTAATTTCCAGGAAAAATCAACAACGCTTTTTTTTGGCCAATTTGGAGAAGGTGTGATTACTCGGGAACGGCTCGTAGGATTTTTAGTGTATTTTCCAGGAAAAATGTGCAACGCTTTTTTTTGCCAATTTGGAGAAGGTGTGATTACTCGGGAACGGCTTGTAGGATTTTTAGTGTATTTTCAAGGAAAAATCAGCAACGCTTTTTTTTGCCAATTTGGAGAAAGTGTGATTACTCCGGAACGGCTCGTAAGATTTTTGATGTTTTTTCCAGGAAAAATCAGCAACGCTTTTTTTGGCCAATTTGGAGAAGGTGTGATTACTCGGGAACGGCTCGTAAGATTTTTGATGTTTTTTCCAGGAAAAATCAGCAACGCTTTTTTTGGCCAATTTGGAGAAGGTGTGATTACTCGGGAACGGCTCGTAGGATTTTTAGTGTATTTTCCAGGAAAAATCAGCAACGCTTTTTTTGGCCAATTTGGAGAAGGTGTGATTACTCGGGAACGGCTCGTAGGATTTTTAGTGTATTTTCCAGGAAAAATCAGCAACGCTTTTTTTTGGCCAATTTGGAGAAGATGGGATTACTCGGGAACGGCTCGTAGGATTTTTGATGTTTTTTCCAGGAAAAATCAGCAACGCTTTTTTTTGCCAATTTGGAGAAGGTGTGATTACTCGGGAACGGCTCGTAAGATTTTTGATGTATTTTCCAGGAAAAATCAGCAACGCTTTTTTTGGCCAATTTGGAGAAGGTGTGATTCCTCGGGAACGGCTCGTAGAATTTTTAGTGTATTTTCCAGGAAAAATTAACAACGCTTTTTTTGGCCAATTTGGAGAAGGTGTGATTACTCGGGAACGGCTCGTAGGATTTTTAGTGTATTTTCCAGGAAAAATCAGCAACGCTTTTTTTTGCCAATTTGGAGAAGGTGTGATTACTCGGGAACGGCTGGTAGGATTTTTAGTGTATTTTCCAGGAAAAATCAGCAACGCTTTTTTTTGGCCAATTTGGAGAAGGTGTGATTACTCGGGAACTGCTCGTAGGATTTTTAGTGTATTTTCCAGGAAAAATCAGCAACGCTTTTTTTTCTAATTTGGAGAAGATGGGATTACTCGGGAACGGCTCGTAGGTTTTTTAGTGTATTTTCCAGGAAAAATCAGCAACGCTTTTTTTTGGCCAATTTGGAGAAGGTGTGATTACTCGGGAACGGCTCGTAAGATTTTTAGTGTATTTTCCAGGAAAAATCAGCAACGCTTTTTTTTTGCCAATTTGGAGAAGGTGTGATTACTCGGGAACGGCTCGTAGGATTTTTAGTGTATTTTCCAGGAAAAATCAGCAACGCTTTTTTTGGCCAATTTGGAGAAGGTGTGATTACTCGGGAACGGCTCGTAAGATTTTTGATGTATTTTCCAGGAAAAATCAGCAACGCTTTTTTTGGCCAATTTGGAGAAGGTGTGATTACTCGGGAACGGCTCGTAGAATTTTTAGTGTATTTTCCAGGAAAAATCAACAACGCTTTTTTTGGCCAATTTGGAGAAGGTGTGATTACTCGGGAACGGCTCGTAGGATTTTTAGTGTAATTTCCAGGAAAAATCAACAACGCTTTTTTTTTGGCCAATTTGGAGAAGGTGTGATTACTCGGGAACGGCTCATAGGATTTTTAGTGTATTTTCCAGGAAAAATGTGCAACGCTTTTTTTTGCCAATTTGGAGAAGGTGTGATTACTCGGGAACGGCTCGTAGGATTTTTAGTGTATTTTCAAGGAAAAATCAGCAACGCTTTTTTTGCCAATTTGGAGAAAGTGTGATTACTCCGGAACGGCTCGTAAGATTTTTGATATTTTTTCCAGGAAAAATCAGCAACGCTTTTTTTGGCCAATTTGGAGAAGGTGTGATTACTCGGGAACGGCTCGTAGGATTTTTAGTGTAATTTCCAGGAAAAATCAACAACGCTTTTTTTTGGCCAATTTGGAGAAGGTGTGATTACTCGGGAACGGCTCGTAGGATTTTTAGTGTATTTTCCAGGAAAAATGTGCAACGCTTTTTTTGGCCAATTTGGAGAAGGTGTGATTACTCGGGAACGGCTCGTAGGATTTTTAGTGTATTTTCCAGGAAAAATCAGCAACGCTTTTTTTGGCCAATTTGGAGAAGGTGTGATTACTCGGGAACTGCTCGTAGGATTTTTAGTGTATTTTCCAGGAAAAATCAACAACGCTTTTTTTGGCCAATTTGGAGAAGGTGTGATTACTCGGGAACGGCTCGAAGGATTTTTAGTGTATTTTCCAGGAAAAATCAGCAACGCTTTTTTTTGCCAATTTGGAGAAGGTGTGATTACTCGGGAACGGCTGGTAGGATTTTTAGTGTATTTTCCAGGAAAAATCAGCAACGCTTTTTTTTGGCCAATTTGGAGAAGGTGTGATTACTCGGGAACTGCTCGTAGGATTTTTAGTGTATTTTCCAGGAAAAATCAGCAACGCTTTTTTTTCTAATTTGGAGAAGATGGGATTACTCGGGAACGGCTCGTAGGTTTTTTAGTGTATTTTCCAGGAAAAATCAGCAACGCTTTTTTTTGGCCAATTTGGAGAAGGTGTGATTACTCGGGAACGGCTCGTAAGATTTTTAGTGTATTTTCCAGGAAAAATCAGCAACGCTTTTTTTTTGCCAATTTGGAGAAGGTGTGATTACTCGGGAACGGCTCGTAGGATTTTTAGTGTATTTTCCAGGAAAAATCAGCAACGCTTTTTTTGGCCAATTTGGAGAAGGTGTGATTACTCGGGAACGGCTCGTAAGATTTTTGATGTATTTTCCAGGAAAAATCAGCAACGCTTTTTTTGGCCAATTTGGAGAAGGTGTGATTACTCGGGAACGGCTCGTAGAATTTTTAGTGTATTTTCCAGGAAAAATCAACAACGCTTTTTTTGGCCAATTTGGAGAAGGTGTGATTACTCGGGAACGGCTCGTAGGATTTTTAGTGTAATTTCCAGGAAAAATCAACAACGCTTTTTTTTGGCCAATTTGGAGAAGGTGTGATTACTCGGGAACGGCTCGTAGGATTTTTAGTGTATTTTCCAGGAAAAATGTGCAACGCTTTTTTTTGCCAATTTGGAGAAGGTGTGATTACTCGGGAACGGCTCGCAGGATTTTTAGTGTATTTTCAAGGAAAAATCAGCAACGCTTTTTTTGCCAATTTGGAGAAAGTGTGATTACTCCGGAACGGCTCGTAAGATTTTTGATATTTTTTCCAGGAAAAATCAGCAACGCTTTTTTTGGCCAATTTGGAGAAGGTGTGATTACTCGGGAACGGCTGGTAGGATTTTTAGTGTATTTTCCAGGAAAAATCAGCAACGCTTTTTTTTGGCCAATTTGGAGAAGGTGTGATTACTCGGGAACTGCTCGTAGGATTTTTAGTGTATTTTCCAGGAAAAATCAGCAACGCTTTTTTTTCTAATTTGGAGAAGATGGGATTACTCGGGAACGGCTCGTAAGATTTTTAGTGTATTTTCCAGGAAAAATCAGCAACGCTTTTTTTTTGCCAATTTGGAGAAGGTGTGATTACTCGGGAACGGCTCGTAGGATTTTTAGTGTATTTTCCAGGAAAAATCAGCAACGCTTTTTTTGGCCAATTTGGAGAAGGTGTGATTACTCGGGAACGGCTCGTAAGATTTTTGATGTATTTTCCAGGAAAAATCAGCAACGCTTTTTTTGGCCAATTTGGAGAAGGTGTGATTACTCGGGAACGGCTCGTAGAATTTTTAGTGTATTTTCCAAGAAAAATCAACAACGCTTTTTTTGGCCAATTTGGAGAAGGTGTGATTACTCGGGAACGGCTCGTAGGATTTTTAGTGTAATTTCCAGGAAAAATCAACAACGCTTTTTTTTGGCCAATTTGGAGAAGGTGTGATTACTCGGGAACGGCTCGTAGGATTTTTAGTGTATTTTCCAGGAAAAATGTGCAACGCTTTTTTTTGCCAATTTGGAGAAGGTGTGATTACTCCGGAACGGCTCGTAGGATTTTTAGTGTATTTTCAAGGAAAAATCAGCAACGCTTTTTTTTGCCAATTTGGAGAAAGTGTGATTACTCCGGAACGGCTCGTAAGATTTTTGATGTTTTTTCCAGGAAAAATCAGCAACGCTTTTTTTGGCCAATTTGGAGAAGGTGTGATTACTCGGGAACGGCTCGTAAGATTTTTGATGTTTTTTCCAGGAAAAATCAGCAACGCTTTTTTTGGCCAATTTGGAGAAGGTGTGATTACTCGGGAACGGCTCGTAGGATTTTTAGTGTATTTTTCAGGAAAAATCAGCAACGCTTTTTTTGGCCAATTTGGAGAAGGTGTGATAACTCGGGAACGGCTCGTAAGATTTTTAGTGTATTTTCCAGGAAAAATGTGCAACGCTTTTTTTGGCCAATTTGGAGAAGATGGGATTACTCGGGAACGGCTCGTAAGATTTTTAGTGTTTTTTCCAGGAAAAATCAGCAACGCTTTTTTTTGGCCAATTTGGAGAAGGTGTGATTACTCGGGAACGGCTCGTAGGATTTTTAGTGTATTTTCCAGGAAAAATCAGCAACGCTTTTTTTGGCCAATTTGGAGAAGGTGTGATTACTCGGGAACGGCTCGTAGGATTTTTAGTGTATTTTCCAGGAAAAATCAGCAACGCTTTTTTTGGCCAATTTGGAGAAGATGGAATTACTCGGGAACGGCTCGTAGGTTTTTTAGTGTATTTTCCAGGAAAAATCAGCAACGCTTTTTTTGGCCAATTTGGAGAAGGTGTGATTACTCGGGAACGGCTCGTAGGATTTTTTGTTTTTTTTCCAGGAAAAATCAGCAACGCTTTTTTTGGCCAATTTGGAGAAGGTGTGATTACTCGGGAACGGCTCGTAAGATTTTTAGTGTATTTTCCAGGAAAAATCAGCAACGCTTTTTTTGGCCAATTTGGAGAAGGTGTGATTACTCGGGAACGGCTCGTAAGATTTTTAGTGTATTTTCCAGGAAAAATCAGCAACGCTTTTTTTTCTAATTTGGAGAAGGTGTGATTACTCGGAAACGGCTCGTAAGATTTTTGATGTTTTTTCCAGGAAAAATCAGCAACGCTTTTTTTTCTAATTTGGAGAAGGTGTGATTACTCGGGAACGGCTCGTAAGATTTTTGATGTTTTTTCCAGGAAAAATCAGCAACGCTTTTTTTGGCCAATTTGGAGAAGATGGGATTACTCGGGAACGGCTCGTAGGATTTTTAGTGTATTTTCCAGGAAAAATCAGCAACGCTTTTTTTGGCCAATTTGGAGAAGATGGGATTACTCGGGAACGGCTCGTAAGATTTTTAGTGTATTTTCCAGGAAAAATCAGCAACGCTTTTTTTGGCCAATTTGGAGAAGATGGGATTACTCGGGAACGGCTCGTAGGTTTTTTAGTGTATTTTCCAGGAAAAATCAACAACGCTTTTTTTTCTAATTTGGAGAAGATGGGATTACTCGGCAACGGCTCGTAAGATTTTTAGTGTATTTTCCAGGAAAAATCAGCAACGCTTTTTTTGGCCAATTTGGAGAAGGTGTGATTACTCGGGAACGGCTCGTAAGATTTTTAGTGTATTTTCCAGGAAAAATCAGCAACACTTTTTTTGGCCAATTTGGAGAAGGTGTGATTACTCGGGAACGGCTCGTAGGTTTTTTAGTGTATTTTCCAGGAAAAATCAGCAACGCTTTTTTTTGGCCAATTTGGAGAAGGTGTGATTACTCGGGAACGGCTCGTAAGATTTTTGATGTTTTTTCCAGGAAAAATGTGCAACGCTTTTTTTGGCCAATTTGGAGAAGATGGGATTACTCGGGAACGGCTCGTAAGATTTTTAGTGTTTTTTCCAGGAAAAATCAGCAACGCTTTTTTTTTGGCCAATTTGGAGAAGGTGTGATTACTCGGGAACGGCTCGTAGGATTTTTAGTGTATTTTCCAGGAAAAAGCAGCAACGCTTTTTTTGGCCAATTTGGAGAAGGTGTGATTACTCGGGAACGGCTCGTAGGATTTTTAGTGTATTTTCCAGGAAAAATCAGCAACGCTTTTTTTTGGTAATTTGGAGAAGGTGTGATTACTCGGGAATGGCTCGTAGGATTTTTAGTGTATTTTCCAGGAAAAATCAACAACGCTTTTTTTGGCCAATTTGGAGAAGCTGTGATTACTCGGGAACGGCTCGTAGGATTTTTAGTGTATTTTCCAGGAAAAATCAGCAACGCTTTTTTTTGGTAATTTGGAGAAGGTGTGATTACTAGGGAATGGCTCGTAGGATTTTTAGTGTATTTTCCAGGAAAAATCAGCAACGCTTTTTTTGGCCAATTTGGAGAAGGTGTGATTACTCGGGAACTGCTCGTAGGACTTTTAGTGTATTTTCCAGGAAAAATCAACAACGCTTTTTTTGGCCAATTTGGAGAAGGTGTGATTACTCGGGAACGGCTCGTAGGATTTTTAGTGTATTTTCCAGGAAAAATCAGCAACGCTTTTTTTTGCCAATTTGGAGAAGGTGTGATTACTCGGGAACGGCTGGTAGGATTTTTAGTGTATTTTCCAGGAAAAATCAGCAACGCTTTTTTTTGGCCAATTTGGAGAAGGTGTGATTACTCGGGAACTGCTCGTAGGATTTTTAGTGTATTTTCCAGGAAAAATCAGCAACGCTTTTTTTTCTAATTTGGAGAAGATGGGATTACTCGGGAACGGCTCGTAGGTTTTTTAGTGTATTTTCCAGGAAAAATCAGAAACGCTTTTTTTTGGCCAATTTGGAGAAGGTGTGATTACTCGGGAACGGCTCGTAAGATTTTTAGTGTATTTTCCAGGAAAAATCAGCAACGCTTTTTTTTTGCCAATTTGGAGAAGGTGTGATTACTCGGGAACGGCTCGTAGGATTTTTAGTGTATTTTCCAGGAAAAATCAGCAACGCTTTTTTGGCCAATTTGGAGAAGGTGTGATTACTCGGGAACGGCTCGTAGGATTTTTAGTGTATTTTCCAGGAAAAATCAGCAACGCTTTTTTTTTGGCCAATTTGGAGAAGGTGTGATTACTCGGGAACGGCTCGTAAGATTTTTGATGTATTTTCCAGGAAAAATCAGCAACGCTTTTTTTGGCCAATTTGGAGAAGGTGTGATTCCTCGGGAACGGCTCGTAGAATTTTTAGTGTATTTTCCAGGAAAAATTAACAACGCTTTTTTTGGCCAATTTGGAGAAGGTGTGATTACTCGGGAACGGCTCGTAGGATTTTTAGTGTAATTTCCAGGAAAAATCAACAACGCTTTTTTTTGGCCAATTTGGAGAAGGTGTGATTACTCGGGAACGGCTCGTAGGATTTTTAGTGTATTTTCCAGGAAAAATGTGCAACGCTTTTTTTTGCCAATTTGGAGAAGGTGTGATTACTCGGGAACGGCTTGTAGGATTTTTAGTGTATTTTCAAGGAAAAATCAGCAACGCTTTTTTTTGCCAATTTGGAGAAAGTGTGATTACTCCGGAACGGCTCGTAAGATTTTTGATGTTTTTTCCAGGAAAAATCAGCAACGCTTTTTTTGGCCAATTTGGAGAAGGTGTGATTACTCGGGAACGGCTCGTAAGATTTTTGATGTTTTTTCCAGGAAAAATCAGCAACGCTTTTTTTGGCCAATTTGGAGAAGGTGTGATTACTCGGGAACGGCTCGTAGGATTTTTAGTGTATTTTCCAGGAAAAATCAGCAACGCTTTTTTTGGCCAATTTGGAGAAGGTGTGATTACTCGGGAACGGCTCGTAGGATTTTTAGTGTATTTTCCAGGAAAAATCAGCAACGCTTTTTTTTGGCCAATTTGGAGAAGATGGGATTACTCGGGAACGGCTCGTAGGATTTTTGATGTTTTTTCCAGGAAAAATCAGCAACGCTTTTTGTGGCCAATTTGGAGAAGGTGTGATTACTCGGGAACGGCTCGTAGGATTTTTAGTGTTTTTTCCAGGAAAAATCAGCAACGCTTTTTTTTGCCAATTTGGAGAAGGTGTGATTACTCGGGAACGGCTCGTAGGATTTTTAGTGTATTTTCCAGGAAAAATCAGCAACGCTTTTTTTGGCCAATTTGGAGAAGGTGTGATTACTCGGGAACGGCTCGTAGGATTTTTAGTGTATTTTCCAGGAAAAATGTGCAACGCTTTTTTTGGCCAATTTGGAGAAGGTGTGATTACTCGGGAACGGCTCGTAGAATTTTTAGTGTATTTTCCAGGAAAAATCAACAACGCTTTTTTTGGCCAATTTGGAGAAGGTGTGATTACTCGGGAACGGCTCGTAGGATTTTTAGTGTAATTTCCAGGAAAAATCAACAACGCTTTTTTTTGGCCAATTTGGAGAAGGTGTGATTACTCGGGAACGGCTCGTAGGATTTTTAGTGTATTTTCCAGGAAAAATGTGCAACGCTTTTTTTTGCCAATTTGGAGAAGGTGTGATTACTCGGGAACGGCTCGTAGGATTTTTAGTGTATTTTCAAGGAAAAATCAGCAACCCTTTTTTTTGCCAATTTGGAGAAAGTGTGATTACTCCGGAACGGCTCGTAAGATTTTTGATGTTTTTTCCAGGAAAAATCAGCAACGCTTTTTTTGGCCAATTTGGAGAAGGTGTGATTACTCGGGAACGGCTCGTAAGATTTTTGATGTTTTTTCCAGGAAAAATCAGCAACACTTTTTTTGGCCAATTTGGAGAAGGTGTGATTACTCGGGAACTGCTCGTAGGATTTTTAGTGTAATTTCCAGGAAAAATCAGCAACGCTTTTTTTTGGACAATTTGGAGAAGATGGGATTACTCGGGAACGGCTCGTAGGTTTTTTAGTGTATTTTTCAGGAAAAATCAGCAACGCTTTTTTTTGCCAATTTGGAGAAGGTGTGATTACTCGGGAACGGCTCGTAGGTTTTTTAGTGTATTTTCCAGGAAAAATCAACAACGCTTTTTTTTTGCCAATTTGGAGAAGGTGTGATTACTCGGGAACGGCTCGTAGGATTTTTAGTGTAATTTCCAGGAAAAATCAGCAACGCTTTTTTTTGCCAATTTGGAGAAGGTGTGATTACTCGGGAACTGCTCGTAGGATTTTTAGTGTATTTTCCAGGAAAAATCAGCAACGCTTTTTTTTGGCCAATTTGGAGAAGATGGGATTACTCGGGAACGGCTCGTAGGTTTTTTAGTGTATTTTCCAGGAAAAATGTGCAACGCTTTTTTTGGCCAATTTGGAGAAAGTGTGATTACTCGGGAACGGCTCGTAGGTTTTTTAGTGTATTTTCCAGGAAAAATCAGCAACGCTTTTTTTTGGCCAATTTGGAGAAGATGGGATTACTCGGGAACGGCTCGTAGGTTTTTTAGTGTATTTTTCAGGAAAAATCAGCAACGCTTTTTTTTGCCAATTTGGAGAAGGTGTGATTACTCGGGAACTGCTCGTAGGATTTTTAGTGTATTTTCCAGGAAAAATCAGCAACGCTTTTTTTTTGGCCAATTTGGAGAAGGTGTGATTACTCGGGAACGGCTCGTAAGATTTTTGATGTATTTTCCAGGAAAAATCAGCAACGCTTTTTTTGGCCAATTTGGAGAAGGTGTGATTCCTCGGGAACGGCTCGTAGAATTTTTAGTGTATTTTCCAGGAAAAATCAACAACGCTTTTTTTGGCCAATTTGGAGAAGGTGTGATTACTCGGGAACGGCTCGTAGGATTTTTAGTGTAATTTCCAGGAAAAATCAACAACGCTTTTTTTTGGCCAATTTGGAGAAGGTGTGATTACTCGGGAACGGCTCGTAGGATTTTTAGTGTATTTTCCAGGAAAAATGTGCAACGCTTTTTTTTGCCAATTTGGAGAAGGTGTGATTACTCGGGAACGGCTCGTAGGATTTTTAGTGTATTTTCAAGGAAAAATCAGCAACGCTTTTTTTTGCCAATTTGGAGAAAGTGTGATTACTCCGGAACGGCTCGTAAGATTTTTGATGTTTTTTCCAGGAAAAATCAGCAACGCTTTTTTTGGCCAATTTGGAGAAGGTGTGATTACTCGGGAACGGCTCGTAAGATTTTTGATGTTTTTTCCAGGAAAAATCAGCAACGCTTTTTTTGGCCAATTTGGAGAAGGTGTGATTACTCGGGAACGGCTCGTAGGATTTTTAGTGTATTTTCCAGGAAAAATCAGCAACGCTTTTTTTGGCCAATTTGGAGAAGGTGTGATTACTCGGGAACGGCTCGTAGGATTTTTAGTGTATTTTCCAGGAAAAATCAGCAACGCTTTTTTTTGGCCAATTTGGAGAAGATGGGATTACTCGGGAACGGCTCGTAGGATTTTTGATGTTTTTTCCAGGAAAAATCAGCAACGCTTTTTGTGGCCAATTTGGAGAAGGTGTGATTACTCGGGAACGGCTCGTAGGATTTTTAGTGTTTTTTCCAGGAAAAATCAGCAACGCTTTTTTTTGCCAATTTGGAGAAGGTGTGATTACTCGGGAACGGCTCGTAGGATTTTTAGTGTATTTTCCAGGAAAAATCAGCAACGCTTTTTTTGGCCAATTTGGAGAAGGTGTGATTACTCGGGAACGGCTCGTAGGATTTTTAGTGTATTTTCCAGGAAAAATGTGCAACGCTTTTTTTGGCCAATTTGGAGAAGGTGTGATTACTCGGGAACGGCTCGTAGAATTTTTAGTGTATTTTCCAGGAAAAATCAACAACGCTTTTTTTGGCCAATTTGGAGAAGGTGTGATTACTCGGGAACGGCTCGTAGGATTTTTAGTGTAATTTCCAGGAAAAATCAACAACGCTTTTTTTTTGGCCAATTTGGAGAAGGTGTGATTACTCGGGAACGGCTCGTAGGATTTTTAGTGTATTTTCCAGGAAAAATGTGCAACGCTTTTTTTTGCCAATTTGGAGAAGGTGTGATTACTCGGGAACGGCTCGTAGGATTTTTAGTGTATTTTCAAGGAAAAATCAGCAACCCTTTTTTTTGCCAATTTGGAGAAAGTGTGATTACTCCGGAACGGCTCGTAAGATTTTTGATGTTTTTTCCAGGAAAAATCAGCAACGCTTTTTTTGGCCAATTTGGAGAAGGTGTGATTACTCGGGAACGGCTCGTAAGATTTTTGATGTTTTTTCCAGGAAAAATCAGCAACACTTTTTTTTGCCAATTTGGAGAAGGTGTGATTACTCGGGAACTGCTCGTAGGATTTTTAGTGTAATTTCCAGGAAAAATCAGCAACGCTTTTTTTTGGCCAATTTGGAGAAGATGGGATTACTCGGGAACGGCTCGTAGGTTTTTTAGTGTATTTTTCAGGAAAAATCAGCAACGCTTTTTTTTGCCAATTTGGAGAAGGTGTGATTACTCGGGAACGGCTCGTAGGTTTTTTAGTGTATTTTCCAGGAAAAATCAACAACGCTTTTTTTTGCCAATTTGGAGAAGGTGTAATTACTCGGGAACGGCTCGTAGGATTTTTAGTGTAATTTCCAGGAAAAATCAGCAACGCTTTTTTTTGCCAATTTGGAGAAGGTGTGATTACTCGGGAACTGCTCGTAGGATTTTTAGTGTATTTTCCAGGAAAAATCAGCAACGCTTTTTTTTGGCCAATTTGGAGAAGATGGGATTACTCGGGAACGGCTCGTAGGTTTTTTAGTGTATTTTCCAGGAAAAATGTGCAACGCTTTTTTTGGCCAATTTGGAGAAAGTGTGATTACTCGGGAACGGCTCGTAGGTTTTTTAGTGTATTTTCCAGGAAAAATCAGCAACGCTTTTTTTTTGCCAATTTGGAGAAGATGGGATTACTCGGGAACGGCTCGTAGGTTTTTTAGTGTATTTTTCAGGAAAAATCAGCAACGCTTTTTTTTGCCAATTTGGAGAAGGTGTGATTACTCGGGAACGGCTCGTAGGATTTTTAGTGTAATTTCCAGGAAAAATCAACAACGCTTTTTTTGGCCAATTTGGAGAAGGTGTGATTACTCGGGAACGGCTCGTAGGATTTTTGATGTTTTTTCCAGGAAAAATCAGCAACGCTTTTTTTTGGCCAATTTGGAGAAGGTGTGATTACTCGGGAACGGCTCGTAAGATTTTTAGTGTATTTTCCAGGAAAAATCAGCAACGCTTTTTTTGGCCAATTTGGAGAAGGTGTGATTACTCGGGAACGGCTCGTAGGTTTTTTAGTGTATTTTCCAGGAAAAATCAGCAACGCTTTTTTTTGGCCAATTTGGAGAAGGTGTGATTACTCGGGAACGGCTCGTAGGATTTTAAGTGTAATTTCCAGGAAAAATCAGCAACGCTTTTTTTGGCCAATTTGGAGAAGGTGTGATTACTCGGGAACGGCTCGTAGGTTTTTTAGTGTATTTTCCAGGAAAAATCAGCAACGCTTTTTTTGGCCAATTTGGAGAAGGTGTGATTACTCGGGAACGGCTCGTAGGATTTTTAGTGTATTTTCCAGGAAAAATCAGCAACGCTTTTTTTTTGGCCAATTTGGAGAAGGTGTGATTACTCGGGAACGGCTCGTAAGATTTTTGATGTATTTTCCAGGAAAAATCAGCAACGCTTTTTTTGGCCAATTTGGAGAAGGTGTGATTCCTCGGGAACGGCTCGTAGAATTTTTAGTGTATTTTCCAGGAAAAATCAACAACGCTTTTTTTGGCCAATTTGGAGAAGGTGTGATTACTCGGGAACGGCTCGTAGGATTTTTAGTGTAATTTCCAGGAAAAATCAACAACGCTTTTTTTTGGCCAATTTGGAGAAGGTGTGATTACTCGGGAACGGCTCGTAGGATTTTTAGTGTATTTTCCAGGAAAAATGTGCAACGCTTTTTTTTGCCAATTTGGAGAAGGTGTGATTACTCGGGAACGGCTCGTAGGATTTTTAGTGTATTTTCAAGGAAAAATCAGCAACGCTTTTTTTTGCCAATTTGGAGAAAGTGTGATTACTCCGGAACGGCTCGTAAGATTTTTGATGTTTTTTCCAGGAAAAATCAGCAACGCTTTTTTTGGCCAATTTGGAGAAGGTGTGATTACTCGGGAACGGCTCGTAAGATTTTTAATGTTTTTTCCAGGAAAAATCAGCAACGCTTTTTTTGGCCAATTTGGAGAAGGTGTGATTACTCGGGAACGGCTCGTAGGATTTTTAGTGTATTTTCCAGGAAAAATCAGCAACGCTTTTTTTGGCCAATTTGGAGAAGGTGTGATTACTCGGGAACGGCTCGTAGGATTTTTAGTGTATTTTCCAGGAAAAATCAGCAACGCTTTTTTTTGGCCAATTTGGAGAAGATGGGATTACTCGGGAACGGCTCGTAGGATTTTTGATGTTTTTTCCAGGAAAAATCAGCAACGCTTTTTGTGGCCAATTTGGAGAAGGTGTGATTACTCGGGAACGGCTCGTAGGATTTTTAGTGTTTTTTCCAGGAAAAATCAGCAACGCTTTTTTTTGCCAATTTGGAGAAGGTGTGATTACTCGGGAACGGCTCGTAGGATTTTTAGTGTATTTTCCAGGAAAAATCAGCAACGCTTTTTTTGGCCAATTTGGAGAAGGTGTGATTACTCGGGAACGGCTCGTAGGATTTTTAGTGTATTTTCCAGGAAAAATGTGCAACGCTTTTTTTGGCCAATTTGGAGAAGGTGTGATTACTCGGGAACGGCTCGTAGAATTTTTAGTGTATTTTCCAGGAAAAATCAACAACGCTTTTTTTGGCCAATTTGGAGAAGGTGTGATTACTCGGGAACGGCTCGTAGGATTTTTAGTGTAATTTCCAGGAAAAATCAACAACGCTTTTTTTTGGCCAATTTGGAGAAGGTGTGATTACTCGGGAACGGCTCGTAGGATTTTTAGTGTATTTTCCAGGAAAAATGTGCAACGCTTTTTTTTGCCAATTTGGAGAAGGTGTGATTACTCGGGAACGGCTCGTAGGATTTTTAGTGTATTTTCAAGGAAAAATCAGCAACCCTTTTTTTTGCCAATTTGGAGAAAGTGTGATTACTCCGGAACGGCTCGTAAGATTTTTGATGTTTTTTCCAGGAAAAATCAGCAACGCTTTTTTTGGCCAATTTGGAGAAGGTGTGATTACTCGGGAACGGCTCGTAAGATTTTTGATGTTTTTTCCAGGAAAAATCAGCAACACTTTTTTTGGCCAATTTGGAGAAGGTGTGATTACTCGGGAACTGCTCGTAGGATTTTTAGTGTAATTTCCAGGAAAAATCAGCAACGCTTTTTTTTGGCCAATTTGGAGAAGATGGGATTACTCGGGAACGGCTCGTAGGTTTTTTAGTGTATTTTTCAGGAAAAATCAGCAACGCTTTTTTTTGCCAATTTGGAGAAGGTGTGATTACTCGGGAACGGCTCATAGGTTTTTTAGTGTATTTTCCAGGAAAAATCAACAACGCTTTTTTTTGCCAATTTGGAGAAGGTGTGATTACTCGGGAACGGCTCGTAGGATTTTTAGTGTAATTTCCAGGAAAAATCAGCAACGCTTTTTTTTGCCAATTTGGAGAAGGTGTGATTACTCGGGAACTGCTCGTAGGATTTTTAGTGTATTTTCCAGGAAAAATCAGCAACGCTTTTTTTTGGCCAATTTGGAGAAGATGGGATTACTCGGGAACGGCTCGTAGGTTTTTTAGTGTATTTTCCAGGAAAAATGTGCAACGCTTTTTTTGGCCAATTTGGAGAAAGTGTGATTACTCGGGAACGGCTCGTAGGTTTTTTAGTGTATTTTCCAGGAAAAATCAGCAACGCTTTTTTTTGGCCAATTTGGAGAAGATGGGATTACTCGGGAACGGCTCGTAGGTTTTTTAGTGTATTTTTCAGGAAAAATCAGCAACGCTTTTTTTTGCCAATTTGGAGAAGGTGTGATTACTCGGGAACGGCTCGTAGGATTTTTAGTGTAATTTCCAGGAAAAATCAACAACGCTTTTTTTGGCCAATTTGGAGAAGGTGTGATTACTCGGGAACGGCTCGTAGGATTTTTGATGTTTTTTCCAGGAAAAATCAGCAACGCTTTTTTTTGGCCAATTTGGAGAAGGTGTGATTACTCGGGAACGGCTCGTAAGATTTTTAGTGTATTTTCCAGGAAAAATCAGCAACGCTTTTTTTGGCCAATTTGGAGAAGGTGTGATTACTCGGGAACGGCTCGTAGGTTTTTTAGTGTATTTTCCAGGAAAAATCAGCAACGCTTTTTTTTGGCCAATTTGGAGAAGGTGTGATTACTCGGGAACGGCTCGTAGGATTTTAAGTGTAATTTCCAGGAAAAATCAGCAACCCTTTTTTTGGCCAATTTGGAGAAGGTGTGATTACTCGGGAACGGCTCGTAGGTTTTTTAGTGTATTTTCCAGGAAAAATCAGCAACGCTTTTTTTTGGCCAATTTGGAGAAGGTGTGATTACTCGGGAACTGCTCGTAGGATTTTTAGTGTATTTTCCAGGAAAAATCAGCAACGTTTTTTTTTGGCCAATTTGGAGAAGATGGGATTACTCGGGAACGGCTCATAAAATTTTTAATATATTTTCCAGGAAAAATCAACAACGCTTTTTTTGGCCAATTTGGAGAAGGTGTGATTACTCGGGAACGGCTCGTAAGATTTTTAGTGTATTTTCCAGGAAAAATCAGCAACGCTTTTTTTGGCCAATTTGGAGAAGGTGTGATTACTCGGGAACTGCTCGTAGGATTTTTAGTGTATTTTCCAGGAAAAATCAGCAACGCTTTTTTTGGCCAATTTGGAGAAGATGGGATTACTCGGGAACGGCTCGTAGGATTTTTAGTGTATTTTCCAGGAAAAATCAGCAACGCTTTTTTTGGCCAATTTGGAGAAGGTGTGATTACTCGGGAACGGCTCGTAAGATTTTTAGTGTATTTTCCAGGAAAAATCAGCAACGCTTTTTTTGGCCAATTTGGAGAAGGTGTGATTACTCGGGAACGGCTCGTAGGATTTTTAGTGTATTTTCCAGGAAAAATCAGCAACGCTTTTTTTGGCCAATTTGGAGAAGGTGTGATTACTCGGGAACGGCTCGTAGGATTTTAAGTGTAATTTCCAGGAAAAATCAGCAACGCTTTTTTTGGCCAATTTGGAGAAGGTGTGATTACTCGGGAACGGCTCGTAGGTTTTTTAGTGTATTTTCCAGGAAAAATCAGCAACGCTTTTTTTTGGCCAATTTGGAGAAGGTGTGATTACTCGGGAACGGCTCGTAGGTTTTTTGATGTTTTTTCCAGTAAAAATCAGCAACGCTTTTTTTTTCTAATTTGGAGAAGGTGTGATTACTCGGGAACGGCTCGTAGGATTTTAAGTGTAATTTCCAGGAAAAATCAGCAACGCTTTTTTTTTGGCCAATTTGGAGAAGATGGGATTACTCGGGAACGGCTCGTAAGATTTTTGATGTTTTTTCCAGGAAAAATCAGCAACGCTTTTTTTTGGTAATTTGGAGAAGGTGTGATTACTCGGGAATGGCTCGTAGGATTTTTTGTGTATTTTCCAGGAAAAATCAGCAACGCTTTTTTTGGCCAATTTGGAGAAGGTGTGATTACTCGGGAACGGCTCGTAAGATTTTGAGTGTATTTTCCAGGAAAAATCAGCAACGATTTTTTTTTTGCCAATTTGGAGAAAGTGTGATTACTCCGGAACGGCTCGTAAGATTTTTAGTGTATTTTCCAGGAAAAATCAGCAAGGCTTTTTTTTCTAATTTGGAGAAGATGGGATTACTCGGGAATGGCTCGTAAGTTTTTTAGTGTATTTTCCAGGAAAAATCAGCAACGCTTTTTTTGGCCAATTTGGAGAAGGTGTGATTACTCGGGAACGGCTCGTAAGATTTTTAGTGTATTTTCCAGGAAAAATCAGCAACGCTTTTTTTTGCCAATTTGGAGAAAGTGTGATTACTCCGGAACGGCTCGTAAGATTTTTAGTGTATTTTCCAGGAAAAATCAGCAACGCTTTTTTTGGCCAATTTGGAGAAGGTGTGATTACTCGGGAACGGCTCGTAGGTTTTTTAGTGTATTTTCCAGGAAAAATCAGCAACGCTTTTTTTGGCCAATTTGGAGAAGGTGTGATTACTCGGGAACGGCTCGTAAGATTTTTGATGTTTTTTCCAGGAAAAATCAGCAACGCTTTTTTTGGCCAATTTGGAGATGGTGTGATTACTCGGGAACGGCTCGTAGGATTTTTAGTGTATTTTCCAGGAAAAATCAGCAACGCTTTTTTTTGGCCAATTTGGAGAAGATGGGATTACTCGGGAACGGCTCGTAGGATTTTTAGTGTATTTTCCAGGAAAAATCAGCAACACTTTTTTTGGCCAATTTGGAGAAGGTGTGATTACTCGGGAACGGCTCGTAGGATTTTTAGTGTATTTTCCAGGAAAAATCAGCAACGCTTTTTTTTGGCCAATTTGGAGAAGGTGTGATTACTCGGGAACGGCTCGTAGGTTTTTTAGTGTATTTTCCAGGAAAAATCAGCAACGCTTTTTTTTGGCCAATTTGGAGAAAATGGGATTACTCGGGAACGGCTCGTAAGATTTTTAGTGTATTTTCCAGGAAAAATCAGCAACGCTTTTTTTGGCCAATTTGGAGAAGATGGGATTACTCGGGAACGGCTCGTAAGATTTTTAGTGTATTTTCCAGGAAAAATCAGCAACGCTTTTTTTTCTAATTTGGAGAAGATGGGATTACTCGGGAACGGCTCGTAGGTTTTTTAGTGTATTTTCCAGGAAAAATCAGCAACGCTTTTTTTGGCCAATTTGGAGAAGGTGTGATTACTCGGGAACGGCTCGTAAGATTTTTAGTGTATTTTCCAGGAAAAATCAGCAACGCTTTTTTTGGCCAATTTGGAGAAGGTGTGATTACTCGGGAACGGCTCGTAGGTTTTTTAGTGTATTTTCCAGGAAAAATCAGCAACGCTTTTTTTTGGCCAATTTGGAGAAGGTGTGATTACTCGGAAACGGCTCGTAAGATTTTTGATGTTTTTTCCAGGAAAAATCAGCAACGCTTTTTTTTGGCCAATTTGGAGAAGGTGGGATTACTCGGGAACGGCTCGTAAGATTTTTAGTGTATTTTCCAGGAAAAATCAGCAACGCTTTTTTTTGGCCAATTTGGAGAAGGTGTGATTACTCGGGAACGGCTCGTAGGTTTTTTAGTGTATTTTCCAGGAAAAATCAACAACGCTTTTTTTGGCCAATTTGGAGAAGGTGTGATTACTCGGGAACGGCTCGTAAGATTTTTGATGTTTTTTCCAGGAAAAATCAGCAACGCTTTTTTTGGCCAATTTGGAGAAGGTGTGATTACTCGGGAACGGCTCGTAAGATTTTTGATGTTTTTTCCAGGAAAAATCAGCAACGCTTTTTTTGGCCAATTTGGAGAAGGTGTGATTACTCGGGAACGGCTCGTAGGATTTTTAGTGTATTTTCCAGGAAAAATCAGCAACGTTTTTTTTTCCAATTTGGAGAAGGTGTGATTACTCGGGAACGGCTCATAAAATTTTTAATATATTTTCCAGGAAAAATCAGCAACGCTTTTTTTTCTAATTTGGAGAAGGTGTGATTACTCGGAAACGGCTCGTAAGATTTTTAGTGTATTTTCCAGGAAAAATCAGCAACGCTTTTTTTTCTAATTTGGAGAAGATGGGATTACTCGGGAACGGCTCGTAGGTTTTTTAGTGTATTTTCCAGGAAAAATCAGCAACGATTTTTTTGGCCAATTTGGAGAAGGTGTGATTACTCGGGAACGGCTCGTAAGATTTTTAGTGTATTTTCCAGGAAAAATCAGCAACGCTTTTTTTGGCCAATTTGGAGAAGGTGTGATTACTCGGGAACGGCTCGTAGGTTTTTTAGTGTATTTTCCAGGAAAAATCAGCAACGCTTTTTTTTGGCCAATTTGGAGAAGGTGTGATTACTCGGAAACGGCTCGTAAGATTTTTGATGTTTTTTCCAGGAAAAATCAGCAACGCTTTTTTTGGCCAATTTGGAGAAGGTGTGATTACTCGGGAACGGCTCGTAAGATTTTTGATGGATTTTCCAGGAAAAATCAGCAACGCTTTTTTTTGGCCAATTTGGAGAAGGTGTGATTACTCGGGAACGGCTCGTAGGATTTTTAGTGTATTTTCCAGGAAAAATCAGCAACGCTTTTTTTTTGCTAATTTGGAGAAGATGGGATTACTCGGGAACGGCTCGTAGGTTTTTTAGTGTATTTTCCAGGAAAAATCAGCAACGCTTTTTTTTGGCCAATTTGGAGAAGATGGGATTACTCGGGAACGGCTCGTAGGATTTTTAGTGTATTTTCCAGGAAAAATCAGCAACGCTTTTTTTTGGCCAATTTGGAGAAGATGGGATTACTCGGGAACGGCTCGTAAGATTTTTAGTGTATTTTCCAGGAAAAATCAGCAACGCTTTTTTTTGGCCAATTTGGAGAAGGTGTGATTACTCGGGAACGGCTCGTAGGTTTTTTAGTGTATTTTCCAGGAAAAATCAACAACGCTTTTTTTGGCCAATTTGGAGAAGGTGTGATTACTCGGGAACGGCTCGTAAGATTTTTGATGTTTTTTCCAGGAAAAATCAGCAACGCTTTTTTTGGCCAATTTGGAGAAGGTGTGATTACTCGGGAACGGCTCGTAAGATTTTTGATGTTTTTTCCAGGAAAAATCAGCAACGCTTTTTTTGGCCAATTTGGAGAAGGTGTGATTACTCGGGAACGGCTCGTAGGATTTTACGTGTATTTTCCAGGAAAAATCAGCAACGTTTTTTTTGCCAATTTGGAGAAGGTGTGATTACTCGGGAACGGCTCATAAAATTTTTAATATATTTTCCAGGAAAAATCAGCAACGCTTTTTTTTCTAATTTGGAGAAGGTGTGATTACTCGGAAACGGCTCGTAAGATTTTTAGTGTATTTTCCAGGAAAAATCAACAACGCTTTTTTTGGCCAATTTGGAGAAGATGGGATTACTCGGGAACTGCTCGTAGGATTTTTAGTGTATTTTCCAGGAAAAATCAGCAACGCTTTTTTTTGGCCAATTTGGAGAAGGTGTGATTACTCGGGAACGGCTCGTAAGATTTTTAGTGTATTTTCCAGGAAAAATCAGCAACGCTTTTTTTGGCCAATTTGGAGAAGGTGTGATTACTCGGGAACGGCTCGTAGGATTTTTAGTGTATTTTCCAGGAAAAATCAGCAACGCTTTTTTTGGCCAATTTGGAGAAGGTGTGATTACTCGGGAACGGCTCGTAGGATTTTTAGTGTATTTTCCAGGAAAAATCAGCAACGCTTTTTTTTGCCAATTTGGAGAAGGTGTGATTACTCGGGAACGGCTCGTAGGTTTTTTAGTGTATTTTCCAGGAAAAATCAACAACGCTTTTTTTGGCCAATTTGGAGAAGGTGTGATTACTCGGGAACGGCTCGTAGGATTTTTAGTGTATTTTCCAGGAAAAATCAACAACGCTTTTTTTTGCCAATTTGGAGAAGGTGTGATTACTTGGGAACGGCTGGTAGGATTTTTAGTGTATTTTCCAGGAAAAATCAACAACGCTTTTTTTGGCCAATTTGGAGAAGTTGGGATTACTCGGGAACGGCTCGTAGGATTTTTAGTGTATTTTCCAGGAAAAATCAGCAACGCTTTTTTTTGCCAATTTGGAGAAGGTGTGATTACTCGGGAACTGCTCGTAGGATTTTTAGTGTATTTTCCAGGAAAAATCAACAACGCTTTTTTTTGGCCAATTTGGAGAAGGTGTGATTACTCGGGAACGGCTCGTAAGATTTTTAGTGTATGTTCCAGGAAAAATCAGCAACGCTTTTTTTTGGCCAATTTGGAGAAGATGGGATTACTCGGGAACGGCTCATAAAATTTTTAATATATTTTCCAGGAAAAATCAACAACGCTTTTTTTGGCCAATTTGGAGAAGGTGTGATTACTCGGGAACGGCTCGTAAGATTTTTAGTGTATTTTCCAGGAAAAATCAGCAACGCTTTTTTTGGCCAATTTGGAGAAGGTGTGATTACTCGGGAACTGCTCGTAGGATTTTTAGTGTATTTTCCAGGAAAAATCAGCAACGCTTTTTTTGGCCAATTTGGAGAAGATGGGATTACTCGGGAACGGCTCGTAGGATTTTTAGTGTATTTTCCAGGAAAAATCAGCAACGCTTTTTTTGGCCAATTTGGAGAAGGTGTGATTACTCGGGAACGGCTCGTAAGATTTTTAGTGTATTTTCCAGGAAAAATCAGCAACGCTTTTTTTGGCCAATTTGGAGAAGGTGTGATTACTCGGGAACGGCTCGTAGGATTTTTAGTGTATTTTCCAGGAAAAATCAGCAACGCTTTTTTTGGCCAATTTGGAGAAGGTGTGATTACTCGGGAATGGCTCGTAGGATTTTAAGTGTAATTTCCAGGAAAAATCAGCAACGCTTTTTTTGGCCAATTTGGAGAAGGTGTGATTACTCGGGAACTGCTCGTAGGACTTTTAGTGTATTTTCCAGGAAAAATCAACAACGCTTTTTTTGGCCAATTTGGAGAAGGTGTGATTACTCGGGAACGGCTCGTAGGATTTTTAGTGTATTTTCCAGGAAAAATCAGCAACGCTTTTTTTTGCCAATTTGGAGAAGGTTTGATTACTCGGGAACGGCTGGTAGGATTTTTAGTGTATTTTCCAGGAAAAATCAGCAACGCTTTTTTTTGGCCAATTTGGAGAAGGTGTGATTACTCGGGAACTGCTCGTAGGATTTTTAGTGTATTTTCCAGGAAAAATCAGCAACGCTTTTTTTTCTAATTTGGAGAAGATGGGATTACTCGGGAACGGCTCGTAGGTTTTTTAGTGTATTTTCCAGGAAAAATCAGCAACGCTTTTTTTTGGCCAATTTGGAGAAGGTGTGATTACTCGGGAACGGCTCGTAAGATTTTTAGTGTATTTTCCAGGAAAAATCAGCAACGCTTTTTTTTTGCCAATTTGGAGAAGGTGTGATTACTCGGGAACGGCTCGTAGGATTTTTAGTGTATTTTCCAGGAAAAATCAGCAACGCTTTTTTTGGCCAATTTGGAGAAGGTGTGATTACTCGGGAACGGCTCGTAGGATTTTTAGTGTATTTTCCAGGAAAAATCAGCAACGCTTTTTTTTTGGCCAATTTGGAGAAGGTGTGATTACTCGGGAACGGCTCGTAAGATTTTTGATGTATTTTCCAGGAAAAATCAGCAACGCTTTTTTTGGCCAATTTGGAGAAGGTGTGATTCCTCGGGAACGGCTCGTAGAATTTTTAGTGTATTTTCCAGGAAAAATCAACAACGCTTTTTTTGGCCAATTTGGAGAAGGTGTGATTACTCGGGAACGGCTCGTAGGATTTTTAGTGTAATTTCCAGGAAAAATCAACAACGCTTTTTTTTGGCCAATTTGGAGAAGGTGTGATTACTCGGGAACGGCTCGTAGGATTTTTAGTGTATTTTCCAGGAAAAATGTGCAACGCTTTTTTTTGCCAATTTGGAGAAGGTGTGATTACTCGGGAACGGCTCGTAGGATTTTTAGTGTATTTTCAAGGAAAAATCAGCAACGCTTTTTTTTGCCAATTTGGAGAAAGTGTGATTACTCCGGAACGGCTCGTAAGATTTTTGATGTTTTTTCCAGGAAAAATCAGCAACGCTTTTTTTGGCCAATTTGGAGAAGGTGTGATTACTCGGGAACGGCTCGTAAGATTTTTGATGTTTTTTCCAGGAAAAATCAGCAACGCTTTTTTTGGCCAATTTGGAGAAGGTGTGATTACTCGGGAACGGCTCGTAGGATTTTTAGTGTATTTTCCAGGAAAAATCAGCAACGCTTTTTTTGGCCAATTTGGAGAAGGTGTGATTACTCGGGAACGGCTCGTAGGATTTTTAGTGTATTTTCCAGGAAAAATCAGCAACGCTTTTTTTGGCCAATTTGGAGAAGGTGTGATTACTCGGGAACGGCTCGTAAGATTTTTGATGTTTTTTCCAGGAAAAATCAGCAACGCTTTTTTTGGCCAATTTGGAGAAGGTGTGATTACTCGGGAACGGCTCGTAGGATTTTTAGTGTATTTTCCAGGAAAAATCAGCAACGCTTTTTTTGGCCAATTTGGAGAAGGTGTGATTACTCGGGAACGGCTCGTAAGATTTTTGATGTATTTTCCAGGAAAAATCAGCAACGCTTTTTTTGGCCAATTTGGAGAAGGTGTGATTACTCGGGAACGGCTCGTAAGATTTTTGATGTTTTTTCCAGGAAAAATCAGCAACGCTTTTTTTGGCCAATTTGGAGAAGGTGTGATTACTCGGGAACGGCTCGTAAGATTTTTGATGTTTTTTCCAGGAAAAATCAGCAACGCTTTTTTTGGCCAATTTGGAGAAGGTGTGATTACTCGGGAACGGCTCGTAGGATTTTACGTGTATTTTCCAGGAAAAATCAGCAACGTTTTTTTTGCCAATTTGGAGAAGGTGTGATTACTCGGGAACGGCTCATAAAATTTTTAATATATTTTCCAGGAAAAATCAGCAACGCTTTTTTTTCTAATTTGGAGAAGGTGTGATTACTCGGAAACGGCTCGTAAGATTTTTAGTGTATTTTCCAGGAAAAATCAACAACGCTTTTTTTGGCCAATTTGGAGAAGATGGGATTACTCGGGAACTGCTCGTAGGATTTTTAGTGTATTTTCCAGGAAAAATCAGCAACGCTTTTTTTTGGCCAATTTGGAGAAGGTGTGATTACTCGGGAACGGCTCGTAAGATTTTTAGTGTATTTTCCAGGAAAAATCAGCAACGCTTTTTTTGGCCAATTTGGAGAAGGTGTGATTACTCGGGAACGGCTCGTAGGATTTTTAGTGTATTTTCCAGGAAAAATCAGCAACGCTTTTTTTGGCCAATTTGGAGAAGGTGTGATTACTCGGGAACGGCTCGTAGGATTTTTAGTGTATTTTCCAGGAAAAATCAGCAACGCTTTTTTTTGCCAATTTGGAGAAGGTGTGATTACTCGGGAACGGCTCGTAGGTTTTTTAGTGTATTTTCCAGGAAAAATCAACAACGCTTTTTTTGGCCAATTTGGAGA
Source organism: Lypha dubia (assembly GCA_947311025.1). Classification (NCBI taxonomy): domain Eukaryota; kingdom Metazoa; phylum Arthropoda; class Insecta; order Diptera; family Tachinidae; genus Lypha; species Lypha dubia. Next base: position 34,174 of record CAMZJU010000070.1, read on the forward strand.
AGGTGTGATTACTCGGGAACGGCTCGTAGGATTTTTAGTGTATTTTCCAGGAAAAATCAACAACGCTTTTTTTTGCCAATTTGGAGAAGGTGTGATTACTTGGGAACGGCTGGTAGGATTTTTAGTGTATTTTCCAGGAAAAATCAACAACGCTTTTTTTGGCCAATTTGGAGAAGTTGGGATTACTCGGGAACGGCTCGTAGGATTTTTAGTGTATTTTCCAGGAAAAATCAGCAACGCTTTTTTTTGCCAATTTGGAGAAGGTGTGATTACTCGGGAACTGCTCGTAGGATTTTTAGTGTATTTTCCAGGAAAAATCAACAACGCTTTTTTTTGGCCAATTTGGAGAAGGTGTGATTACTCGGGAACGGCTCGTAAGATTTTTAGTGTATGTTCCAGGAAAAATCAGCAACGCTTTTTTTTGGCCAATTTGGAGAAGATGGGATTACTCGGGAACGGCTCATAAAATTTTTAATATATTTTCCAGGAAAAATCAACAACGCTTTTTTTGGCCAATTTGGAGAAGGTGTGATTACTCGGGAACGGCTCGTAAGATTTTTAGTGTATTTTCCAGGAAAAATCAGCAACGCTTTTTTTGGCCAATTTGGAGAAGGTGTGATTACTCGGGAACTGCTCGTAGGATTTTTAGTGTATTTTCCAGGAAAAATCAGCAACGCTTTTTTTGGCCAATTTGGAGAAGATGGGATTACTCTGGAACGGCTCGTAGGATTTTTAGTGTATTTTCCAGGAAAAATCAGCAACGCTTTTTTTGGCCAATTTGGAGAAGGTGTGATTACTCGGGAACGGCTCGTAAGATTTTTAGTGTATTTTCCAGGAAAAATCAGCAACGCTTTTTTTGGCCAATTTGGAGAAGGTGTGATTACTCGGGAACGGCTCGTAGGATTTTTAGTGTATTTTCCAGGAAAAATCAGCAACGCTTTTTTTGGCCAATTTGGAGAAGGTGTGATTACTCGGGAATGGCTCGTAGGATTTTAAGTGTAATTTCCAGGAAAAATCAGCAACGCTTTTTTTGGCCAATTTGGAGAAGGTGTGATTACTCGGGAACTGCTCGTAGGATTTTTAGTGTATTTTCCAGGAAAAATCAGCAACGCTTTTTTTTGCCAATTTGGAGAAGGTTTGATTACTCGGGAACGGCTGGTAGGATTTTTAGTGTATTTTCCAGGAAAAATCAGCAACGCTTTTTTTTGGCCAATTTGGAGAAGGTGTGATTACTCGGGAACTGCTCGTAGGATTTTTAGTGTATTTTCCAGGAAAAATCAGCAACGCTTTTTTTTCTAATTTGGAGAAGATGGGATTACTCGGGAACGGCTCGTAGGTTTTTTAGTGTATTTTCCAGGAAAAATCAGCAACGCTTTTTTTTGGCCAATTTGGAGAAGGTGTGATTACTCGGGAACGGCTCGTAAGATTTTTAGTGTATTTTCCAGGAAAAATCAGCAACGCTTTTTTTTTGCCAATTTGGAGAAGGTGTGATTACTCGGGAACGGCTCGTAGGATTTTTAGTGTATTTTCCAGGAAAAATCAGCAACGCTTTTTTTGGCCAATTTGGAGAAGGTGTGATTACTCGGGAACGGCTCGTAGGATTTTTAGTGTATTTTCCAGGAAAAATCAGCAACGCTTTTTTTTTGGCCAATTTGGAGAAGGTGTGATTACTCGGGAACGGCTCGTAAGATTTTTGATGTATTTTCCAGGAAAAATCAGCAACGCTTTTTTTGGCCAATTTGGAGAAGGTGTGATTCCTCGGGAACGGCTCGTAGAATTTTTAGTGTATTTTCCAGGAAAAATCAACAACGCTTTTTTTGGCCAATTTGGAGAAGGTGTGATTACTCGGGAACGGCTCGTAGGATTTTTAGTGTAATTTCCAGGAAAAATCAACAACGCTTTTTTTTGGCCAATTTGGAGAAGGTGTGATTACTCGGGAACGGCTCGTAGGATTTTTAGTGTATTTTCCAGGAAAAATGTGCAACGCTTTTTTTTGCCAATTTGGAGAAGGTGTGATTACTCGGGAACGGCTCGTAGGATTTTTAGTGTATTTTCAAGGAAAAATCAGCAACGCTTTTTTTTGCCAATTTGGAGAAAGTGTGATTACTCCGGAACGGCTCGTAAGATTTTTGATGTTTTTTCCAGGAAAAATCAGCAACGCTTTTTTTGGCCAATTTGGAGAAGGTGTGATTACTCGGGAACGGCTCGTAAGATTTTTGATGTTTTTTCCAGGAAAAATCAGCAACGCTTTTTTTGGCCAATTTGGAGAAGGTGTGATTACTCGGGAACGGCTCGTAGGATTTTTAGTGTATTTTCCAGGAAAAATCAGCAACGCTTTTTTTGGCCAATTTGGAGAAGGTGTGATTACTCGGGAACGGCTCGTAGGATTTTTAGTGTATTTTCCAGGAAAAATCAGCAACGCTTTTTTTGGCCAATTTGGAGAAGGTGTGATTACTCGGGAACGGCTCGTAAGATTTTTGATGTTTTTTCCAGGAAAAATCAGCAACGCTTTTTTTGGCCAATTTGGAGAAGGTGTGATTACTCGGGAACGGCTCGTAGGATTTTTAGTGTATTTTCCAGGAAAAATCAGCAACGCTTTTTTTGGCCAATTTGGAGAAGGTGTGATTACTCGGGAACGGCTCGTAAGATTTTTGATGTATTTTCCAGGAAAAATCAGCAACGCTTTTTTTGGCCAATTTGGAGAAGGTGTGATTCCTCGGGAACGGCTCGTAGAATTTTTAGTGTATTTTCCAGGAAAAATCAACAACGCTTTTTTTGGCCAATTTGGAGAAGGTGTGATTACTCGGGAACGGCTCGTAGGATTTTTAGTGTAATTTCCAGGAAAAATCAACAACGCTTTTTTTTGGCCAATTTGGAGAAGGTGTGATTACTCGGGAACGGCTCGTAGGATTTTTAGTGTATTTTCCAGGAAAAATGTGCAACGCTTTTTTTTGCCAATTTGGAGAAGGTGTGATTACTCTGGAACGGCTCGTAGGATTTTTAGTGTATTTTCAAGGAAAAATCAGCAACGCTTTTTTTTGCCAATTTGGAGAAAGTGTGATTACTCCGGAACGGCTCGTAAGATTTTTGATGTTTTTTCCAGGAAAAATCAGCAACGCTTTTTTTTGGCCAATTTGGAGAAGGTGTGATTACTCGGGAACGGCTCGTAAGATTTTTGATGTTTTTTCCAGGAAAAATCAGCAACGCTTTTTTTGGCCAATTTGGAGAAGGTGTGATTACTCGGGAACGGCTCGTAGGATTTTTAGTGTATTTTCCAGGAAAAATCAGCAACGCTTTTTTTGGCCAATTTGGAGAAGGTGTGATTACTCGGGAACGGCTCGTAGGATTTTTAGTGTATTTTCCAGGAAAAATCAACAACGCTTTTTTTTGCCAATTTGGAGAAGGTGTGATTACTCGGGAACGGCTGGTAGGATTTTTAGTGTATTTTCCAGGAAAAATCAACAACGCTTTTTTTTGGCCAATTTGGAGAAGTTGGGATTACTCGGGAACGGCTCGTAGGATTTTTAGTGTATTTTCCAGGAAAAATCAGCAACGCTTTTTTTTGCCAATTTGGAGAAGGTGTGATTACTCGGGAACTGCTCGTAGGATTTTTAGTGTATTTTCCAGGAAAAATCAACAACGCTTTTTTTTGGCCAATTTGGAGAAGGTGTGATTACTCGGGAACGGCTCGTAAGATTTTTAGTGTATTTTCCAGGAAAAATCAGCAACGCTTTTTTTTGGCCAATTTGGAGAAGATGGGATTACTCGGGAACGGCTCATAAAATTTTTAATATATTTTCCAGGAAAAATCAACAACGCTTTTTTTGGCCAATTTGGAGAAGGTGTGATTACTCGGGAACGGCTCGTAAGATTTTTAGTGTATTTTCCAGGAAAAATCAGCAACGCTTTTTTTGGCCAATTTGGAGAAGGTGTGATTACTCGGGAACTGCTCGTAGGATTTTTAGTGTATTTTCCAGGAAAAATCAGCAACGCTTTTTTTGGCCAATTTGGAGAAGATGGGATTACTCGGGAACGGCTCGTAGGATTTTTAGTGTATTTTCCAGGAAAAATCAGCAACGCTTTTTTTGGCCAATTTGGAGAAGGTGTGATTACTCGGGAACGGCTCGTAAGATTTTTAGTGTATTTTCCAGGAAAAATCAGCAACGCTTTTTTTGGCCAATTTGGAGAAGGTGTGATTACTCGGGAACGGCTCGTAGGATTTTTAGTGTATTTTCCAGGAAAAATCAGCAACGCTTTTTTTGGCCAATTTGGAGAAGGTGTGATTACTCGGGAATGGCTCGTAGGATTTTAAGTGTAATTTCCAGGAAAAATCAGCAACGCTTTTTTTGGCCAATTTGGAGAAGGTGTGATTACTCGGGAACTGCTCGTAGGACTTTTAGTGTATTTTCCAGGAAAAATCAACAACGCTTTTTTTGGCCAATTTGGAGAAGGTGTGATTACTCGGGAACGGCTCGTAGGATTTTTAGTGTATTTTCCAGGAAAAATCAGCAACGCTTTTTTTTGCCAATTTGGAGAAGGTTTGATTACTCGGGAACGGCTGGTAGGATTTTTAGTGTATTTTCCAGGAAAAATCAGCAACGCTTTTTTTTGGCCAATTTGGAGAAGGTGTGATTACTCGGGATCTGCTCGTAGGATTTTTAGTGTATTTTCCAGGAAAAATCAGCAACGCTTTTTTTTCTAATTTGGAGAAGATGGGATTACTCGGGAACGGCTCGTAGGTTTTTTAGTGTATTTTCCAGGAAAAATCAGCAACGCTTTTTTTTGGCCAATTTGGAGAAGGTGTGATTACTCGGGAACGGCTCGTAAGATTTTTAGTGTATTTTCCAGGAAAAATCAGCAACGCTTTTTTTTTGCCAATTTGGAGAAGGTGTGATTACTCGGGAACGGCTCGTAGGATTTTTAGTGTATTTTCCAGGAAAAATCAGCAACGCTTTTTTTGGCCAATTTGGAGAAGGTGTGATTACTCGGGAACGGCTCGTAGGATTTTTAGTGTATTTTCCAGGAAAAATCAGCAACGCTTTTTTTTTGGCCAATTTGGAGAAGGTGTGATTACTCGGGAACGGCTCGTAAGATTTTTAGTGTATTTTCCAGGAAAAATGTGCAACGCTTTTTTTTGCCAATTTGGAGAAGGTGTGATTACTCGGGAACGGCTCGTAGGATTTTTAGTGTATTTTCAAGGAAAAATCAGCAACGCTTTTTTTTGCCAATTTGGAGAAAGTGTGATTACTCCGGAACGGCTCGTAAGATTTTTGATGTTTTTTCCAGGAAAAATCAGCAACGCTTTTTTTGGCCAATTTGGAGAAGGTGTGATTACTCGGGAACGGCTCGTAAGATTTTTGATGTTTTTTCCAGGAAAAATCAGCAACGCTTTTTTTGGCCAATTTGGAGAAGGTGTGATTACTCGGGAACGGCTCGTAGGATTTTTAGTGTATTTTCCAGGAAAAATCAGCAACGCTTTTTTTGGCCAATTTGGAGAAGGTGTGATTACTCGGGAACGGCTCGTAGGATTTTTAGTGTTTTTTCCAGGAAAAATCAGCAACGCTTTTTTTTGCCAATTTGGAGAAGGTGTGATTACTCGGGAACGGCTCGTAGGATTTTTAGTGTATTTTCCAGGAAAAATCAGCAACGCTTTTTTTGGCCAATTTGGAGAAGGTGTGATTACTCGGGAACGGCTCGTAGGATTTTTAGTGTATTTTCCAGGAAAAATGTGCAACGCTTTTTTTGGCCAATTTGGAGAAGGTGTGATTACTCGGGAACGGCTCGTAGGATTTTTAGTGTATTTTCCAGGAAAAATCAGCAACGCTTTTTTTTGGCCAATTTGGAGAAGATGGGATTACTCGGGAACGGCTCATAGGATTTTTGATGTTTTTTCCAGGAAAAATCAGCAACGCTTTTTTTTGGCCAATTTGGAGAAGATGGGATTACTCGGGAACGGCTCGTAGGATTTTTGATGTTTTTTCCAGGAAAAATCAGCAACGCTTTTTTTGGCCAATTTGGAGAAGGTGTGATTACTCGGGAACGGCTCGTAGGTTTTTTAGTGTATTTTCTAGGAAAAATCAGCAACGCTTTTTTTGGCCAATTTGGAGAAGGTGTGATTACTCGGGAACGGCTCGTAAGATTTTTAGTGTATTTTCCAGGAAAAATCAGCAACGCTTTTTTTGGCCAATTTGGAGAAGGTGTGATTACTCGGGAACGGCTCGTAAGATTTTTAGTGTATTTTCCAGATAAATCAGCAACGCTTTTTTTGGCCAATTTGGAGAAGATGGGATTACTCGGGAACGGCTCGTAGGTTTTTTAGTGTATTTTCCAGGAAAAATCAGCAACGCCTTTTTTTTGGCCAATTTGGAGAAGGTGTGATTACTCGGGAACGGCTCGTAAGATTTTTGATGTTTTTTCCAGGAAAAATCAGCAACGCTTTTTTTGGCCAATTTGGAGAAGATGGGATTACTCGGGAACGGCTCGTAGGTTTTTTAGTGTATTTTCCAGGAAAAATCAGCAACGCTTTTTTTGGCCAATTTGGAGAAGGTGTGATTACTCGGGAACGGCTCGTAGGATTTTTAGTGTATTTTCCAGGAAAAATCAGCAACGCTTTTTTTGGCCAATTTGGAGAAGGTGTGATTACTCGGGAACGGCTCGTAGGATTTTTAGTGTATTTTCCAGGAAAAATCAACAACGCTTTTTTTTGCCAATTTGGAGAAGGTGTGATTACTCGGGAACGGCTGGTAGGATTTTTAGTGTATTTTCCAGGAAAAATCAACAACGCTTTTTTTTGGCCAATTTGGAGAAGTTGGGATTACTCGGGAACGGCTCGTAGGATTTTTAGTGTATTTTCCAGGAAAAATCAGCAACGCTTTTTTTTGCCAATTTGGAGAAGGTGTGATTACTCGGGAACTGCTCGTAGGATTTTTAGTGTATTTTCCAGGAAAAATCAACAACGCTTTTTTTTGGCCAATTTGGAGAAGGTGTGATTACTCGGGAACGGCTCGTAAGATTTTTAGTGTATTTTCCAGGAAAAATCAGCAACGCTTTTTTTTGGCCAATTTGGAGAAGATGGGATTACTCGGGAACGGCTCATAAAATTTTTAATATATTTTCCAGGAAAAATCAACAACGCTTTTTTTGGCCAATTTGGAGAAGGTGTGATTACTCGGGAACGGCTCGTAAGATTTTTAGTGTATTTTCCAGGAAAAATCAGCAACGCTTTTTTTGGCCAATTTGGAGAAGGTGTGATTACTCGGGAACTGCTCGTAGGATTTTTAGTGTATTTTCCAGGAAAAATCAGCAACGCTTTTTTTGGCCAATTTGGAGAAGATGGGATTACTCGGGAACGGCTCGTAGGATTTTTAGTGTATTTTCCAGGAAAAATCAGCAACGCTTTTTTTGGCCAATTTGGAGAAGGTGTGATTACTCGGGAACGGCTCGTAAGATTTTTAGTGTATTTTCCAGGAAAAATCAGCAACGCTTTTTTTGGCCAATTTGGAGAAGGTGTGATTACTCGGGAACGGCTCGTAGGATTTTTAGTGTATTTTCCAGGAAAAATCAGCAACGCTTTTTTTGGCCAATTTGGAGAAGGTGTGATTACTCGGGAATGGCTCGTAGGATTTTAAGTGTAATTTCCAGGAAAAATCAGCAACGCTTTTTTTGGCCAATTTGGAGAAGGTGTGATTACTCGGGAACGGCTCGTAGGATTTTTAGTGTAATTTCCAGGAAAAATCAACAACGCTTTTTTTTGGCCAATTTGGAGAAGGTGTGATTACTCGGGAACGGCTCGTAGGATTTTTAGTGTATTTTCCAGGAAAAATGTGCAACGCTTTTTTTTGCCAATTTGGAGAAGGTGTGATTACTCTGGAACGGCTCGTAGGATTTTTAGTGTATTTTCAAGGAAAAATCAGCAACGCTTTTTTTTGCCAATTTGGAGAAAGTGTGATTACTCCGGAACGGCTCGTAAGATTTTTGATGTTTTTTCCAGGAAAAATCAGCAACGCTTTTTTTGGCCAATTTGGAGAAGGTGTGATTACTCGGGAACGGCTCGTAAGATTTTTGATGTTTTTTCCAGGAAAAATCAGCAACGCTTTTTTTGGCCAATTTGGAGAAGGTGTGATTACTCGGGAACGGCTCGTAGGATTTTTAGTGTATTTTCCAGGAAAAATCAGCAACGCTTTTTTTGGCCAATTTGGAGAAGGTGTGATTACTCGGGAACGGCTCGTAGGATTTTTAGTGTATTTTCCAGGAAAAATCAACAACGCTTTTTTTTGCCAATTTGGAGAAGGTGTGATTACTCGGGAACGGCTGGTAGGATTTTTAGTGTATTTTCCAGGAAAAATCAACAACGCTTTTTTTTGGCCAATTTGGAGAAGTTGGGATTACTCGGGAACGGCTCGTAGGATTTTTAGTGTATTTTCCAGGAAAAATCAGCAACGCTTTTTTTTGCCAATTTGGAGAAGGTGTGATTACTCGGGAACTGCTCGTAGGATTTTTAGTGTATTTTCCAGGAAAAATCAACAACGCTTTTTTTTGGCCAATTTGGAGAAGGTGTGATTACTCGGGAACGGCTCGTAAGATTTTTAGTGTATTTTCCAGGAAAAATCAGCAACGCTTTTTTTTGGCCAATTTGGAGAAGATGGGATTACTCGGGAACGGCTCATAAAATTTTTAATATATTTTCCAGGAAAAATCAACAACGCTTTTTTTGGCCAATTTGGAGAAGGTGTGATTACTCGGGAACGGCTCGTAAGATTTTTAGTGTATTTTCCAGGAAAAATCAGCAACGCTTTTTTTGGCCAATTTGGAGAAGGTGTGATTACTCGGGAACTGCTCGTAGGATTTTTAGTGTATTTTCCAGGAAAAATCAGCAACGCTTTTTTTGGCCAATTTGGAGAAGATGGGATTACTCGGGAACGGCTCGTAGGATTTTTAGTGTATTTTCCAGGAAAAATCAGCAACGCTTTTTTTGGCCAATTTGGAGAAGGTGTGATTACTCGGGAACGGCTCGTAAGATTTTTAGTGTATTTTCCAGGAAAAATCAGCAACGCTTTTTTTGGCCAATTTGGAGAAGGTGTGATTACTCGGGAACGGCTCGTAGGATTTTTAGTGTATTTTCCAGGAAAAATCAGCAACGCTTTTTTTGGCCAATTTGGAGAAGGTGTGATTACTCGGGAATGGCTCGTAGGATTTTAAGTGTAATTTCCAAGAAAAATCAGCAACGCTTTTTTTGGCCAATTTGGAGAAGGTGTGATTACTCGGGAACTGCTCGTAGGACTTTTAGTGTATTTTCCAGGAAAAATCAACAACGCTTTTTTTGGCCAATTTGGAGAAGGTGTGATTACTCGGGAACGGCTCGTAGGATTTTTAGTGTATTTTCCAGGAAAAATCAGCAACGCTTTTTTTTGCCAATTTGGAGAAGGTTTGATTACTCGGGAACGGCTGGTAGGATTTTTAGTGTATTTTCCAGGAAAAATCAGCAACGCTTTTTTTTGGCCAATTTGGAGAAGGTGTGATTACTCGGGATCTGCTCGTAGGATTTTTAGTGTATTTTCCAGGAAAAATCAGCAACGCTTTTTTTTCTAATTTGGAGAAGATGGGATTACTCGGGAACGGCTCGTAGGTTTTTTAGTGTATTTTCCAGGAAAAATCAGCAACGCTTTTTTTTGGCCAATTTGGAGAAGGTGTGATTACTCGGGAACGGCTCGTAAGATTTTTAGTGTATTTTCCAGGAAAAATCAGCAACGCTTTTTTTTTGCCAATTTGGAGAAGGTGTGATTACTCGGGAACGGCTCGTAGGATTTTTAGTGTATTTTCCAGGAAAAATCAGCAACGCTTTTTTTGGCCAATTTGGAGAAGGTGTGATTACTCGGGAACGGCTCGTAGGATTTTTAGTGTATTTTCCAGGAAAAATCAGCAACGCTTTTTTTTTGGCCAATTTGGAGAAGGTGTGATTACTCGGGAACGGCTCGTAAGATTTTTGATGTATTTTCCAGGAAAAATCAGCAACGCTTTTTTTGGCCAATTTGGAGAAGGTGTGATTCCTCGGGAACGGCTCGTAGAATTTTTAGTGTATTTTCCAGGAAAAATCAACAACGCTTTTTTTGGCCAATTTGGAGAAGGTGTGATTACTCGGGAACGGCTCGTAGGATTTTTAGTGTAATTTCCAGGAAAAATCAACAACGCTTTTTTTTGGCCAATTTGGAGAAGGTGTGATTACTCGGGAACGGCTCGTAGGATTTTTAGTGTATTTTCCAGGAAAAATGTGCAACGCTTTTTTTTGCCAATTTGGAGAAGGTGTGATTACTCGGGAACGGCTCGTAGGATTTTTAGTGTATTTTCAAGGAAAAATCAGCAACGCTTTTTTTTGCCAATTTGGAGAAAGTGTGATTACTCCGGAACGGCTCGTAAGATTTTTGATGTTTTTTCCAGGAAAAATCAGCAACGCTTTTTTTGGCCAATTTGGAGAAGGTGTGATTACTCGGGAACGGCTCGTAAGATTTTTGATGTTTTTTCCAGGAAAAATCAGCAACGCTTTTTTTGGCCAATTTGGAGAAGGTGTGATTACTCGGGAACGGCTCGTAGGATTTTTAGTGTATTTTCCAGGAAAAATCAGCAACGCTTTTTTTGGCCAATTTGGAGAAGGTGTGATTACTCGGGAACGGCTCGTAGGATTTTTAGTGTATTTTCCAGGAAAAATCAGCAACGCTTTTTTTTGGCCAATTTGGAGAAGATGGGATTACTCGGGAACGGCTCGTAGGATTTTTGATGTTTTTTCCAGGAAAAATCAGCAACGCTTTTTGTGGCCAATTTGGAGAAGGTGTGATTACTCGGGAACGGCTCGTAGGATTTTTAGTGTTTTTTCCAGGAAAAATCAGCAACGCTTTTTTTTGCCAATTTGGAGAAGGTGTGATTACTCGGGAACGGCTCGTAGGATTTTTAGTGTATTTTCCAGGAAAAATCAGCAACGCTTTTTTTGGCCAATTTGGAGAAGGTGTGATTACTCGGGAACGGCTCGTAGGATTTTTAGTGTATTTTCCAGGAAAAATGTGCAACGCTTTTTTTGGCCAATTTGGAGAAGGTGTGATTACTCGGGAACGGCTCGTAGAATTTTTAGTGTATTTTCCAGGAAAAATCAACAACGCTTTTTTTGGCCAATTTGGAGAAGGTGTGATTACTCGGGAACGGCTCGTAGGATTTTTAGTGTAATTTCCAGGAAAAATCAACAACGCTTTTTTTTGGCCAATTTGGAGAAGGTGTGATTACTCGGGAACGGCTCGTAGGATTTTTAGTGTATTTTCCAGGAAAAATGTGCAACGCTTTTTTTTGCCAATTTGGAGAAGGTGTGATTACTCGGGAACGGCTCGTAGGATTTTTAGTGTATTTTCAAGGAAAAATCAGCAACCCTTTTTTTTGCCAATTTGGAGAAAGTGTGATTACTCCGGAACGGCTCGTAAGATTTTTGATGTTTTTTCCAGGAAAAATCAGCAACGCTTTTTTTGGCCAATTTGGAGAAGGTGTGATTACTCGGGAACGGCTCGTAAGATTTTTGATGTTTTTTCCAGGAAAAATCAGCAACACTTTTTTTGGCCAATTTGGAGAAGGTGTGATTACTCGGGAACTGCTCGTAGGATTTTTAGTGTAATTTCCAGGAAAAATCAGCAACGCTTTTTTTTGGCCAATTTGGAGAAGATGGGATTACTCGGGAACGGCTCGCAGGTTTTTTAGTGTATTTTTCAGGAAAAATCAGCAACGCTTTTTTTTGCCAATTTGGAGAAGGTGTGATTACTCGGGAACGGCTCGTAGGTTTTTTAGTGTATTTTCCAGGAAAAATCAACAACGCTTTTTTTTGCCAATTTGGAGAAGGTGTGATTACTCGGGAACGGCTCGTAGGATTTTTAGTGTAATTTCCAGGAAAAATCAGCAACGCTTTTTTTTGCCAATTTGGAGAAGGTGTGATTACTCGGGAACTGCTCGTAGGATTTTTAGTGTATTTTCCAGGAAAAATCAGCAACGCTTTTTTTTGGCCAATTTGGAGAAGATGGGATTACTCGGGAACGGCTCGTAGGTTTTTTAGTGTATTTTCCAGGAAAAATGTGCAACGCTTTTTTTGGCCAATTTGGAGAAAGTGTGATTACTCGGGAACGGCTCGTAGGTTTTTTAGTGTATTTTCCAGGAAAAATCAGCAACGCTTTTTTTTGGCCAATTTGGAGAAGATGGGATTACTCGGGAACGGCTCGTAGGTTTTTTAGTGTATTTTTCAGGAAAAATCAGCAACGCTTTTTTTTGGCCAATTTGGAGAAGGTGTGATTACTCGGGAACGGCTCGTAGGATTTTTAGTGTATTTTCCAGGAAAAATCAGCAACGCTTTTTTTGGCCAATTTGGAGAAGGTGTGATTACTCGGGAACGGCTCGTTGGTTTTTTAGTGTATTTTCCAGGAAAAATCAGCAACGCTTTTTTTTGGCCAATTTGGAGAAGGTGTGATTACTCGGGAACGGCTCGTAGGATTTTAAGTGTAATTTCCAGGAAAAATCAGCAACGCTTTTTTTGGCCAATTTGGAGAAGGTGTGATTACTCGGGAACGGCTCGTAGGTTTTTTAGTGTATTTTCCAGGAAAAATCAGCAACGCTTTTTTTTGGCCAATTTGGAGAAGGTGTGATTACTCGGGAACTGCTCGTAGGATTTTTAGTGTATTTTCCAGGAAAAATCAGCAACGCTTTTTTTTGGCCAATTTGGAGAAGATGGGATTACTCGGGAACGGCTCATAAAATTTTTAATATATTTTCCAGGAAAAATCAACAACGCTTTTTTTGGCCAATTTGGAGAAGGTGTGATTACTCGGGAACGGCTCGTAAGATTTTTAGTGTATTTTTCAGGAAAAATCAGCAACGCTTTTTTTGGCCAATTTGGAGAAGGTGTGATTATTCGGGAACTGCTCGTAGGATTTTTAGTGTATTTTCCAGGAAAAATCAGCAACGCTTTTTTTGGCCAATTTGGAGAAGATGGGATTACTCGGGAACGGCTCGTAGGATTTTTAGTGTATTTTCCAGGAAAAATCAGCAACGCTTTTTTTGGCCAATTTGGAGAAGGTGTGATTACTCGGGAACGGCTCGTAAGATTTTTAGTGTATTTTCCAGGAAAAATCAGCAACGCTTTTTTTGGCCAATTTGGAGAAGGTGTGATTACTCGGGAACGGCTCGTAGGATTTTTAGTGTATTTTCCAGGAAAAATCAGCAACGCTTTTTTTGGCCAATTTGGAGAAGGTGTGATTACTCGGGAACGGCTCGTAGGATTTTAAGTGTAATTTCCAGGAAAAATCAGCAACGCTTTTTTTGGCCAATTTGGAGAAGGTGTGATTACTCGGGAACGGCTCGTAGGTTTTTTAGTGTATTTTCCAGGAAAAATCAGCAACGCTTTTTTTTGGCCAATTTGGAGAAGGTGTGATTACTCGGGAACGGCTCGTAGGTTTTTTGATGTTTTTTCCAGTAAAAATCAGCAACGCTTTTTTTTTCTAATTTGGAGAAGGTGTGATTACTCGGGAACGGCTCGTAGGATTTTAAGTGTAATTTCCAGGAAAAATCAGCAACGCTTTTTTTTTGGCCAATTTGGAGAAGATGGGATTACTCGGGAACGGCTCGTAAGATTTTTGATGTTTTTTCCAGGGAAAATCAGCAACGCTTTTTTTTGGTAATTTGGAGAAGGTGTGATTACTCGGGAATGGCTCGTAGGATTTTTTGTGTATTTTCCAGGAAAAATCAGCAACGCTTTTTTTGGCCAATTTGGAGAAGGTGTGATTACTCGGGAACGGCTCGTAAGATTTTGAGTGTATTTTCCAGGAAAAATCAGCAACGCTTTTTTTTTTGCCAATTTGGAGAAAGTGTGATTACTCCGGAACGGCTCGTAAGATTTTTAGTGTATTTTCCAGGAAAAATCAGCAAGGCTTTTTTTTCTAATTTGGAGAAGATGGGATTACTCGGGAATGACTCGTAGGTTTTTTAGTGTATTTTCCAGGAAAAATCAGCAACGCTTTTTTTGGCCAATTTGGAGAAGGTGTGATTACTCGGGAACGGCTCGTAAGATTTTTAGTGTATTTTCCAGGAAAAATCAGCAACGCTTTTTTTTGCCAATTTGGAGAAAGTGTGATTACTGCGGAACGGCTCGTAAGATTTTTAGTGTATTTTCCAGGAAAAATCAGCAACGCTTTTTTTGGCCAATTTGGAGAAGGTGTGATTACTCGGGAACGGCTCGTAAGTTTTTTAGTGTATTTTCCAGGAAAAATCAGCAACGCTTTTTTTGGCCAATTTGGAGAAGGTGTGATTACTCGGGAACGGCTCGTAAGATTTTTGATGTTTTTTCCAGGAAAAATCAGCAACGCTTTTTTTGGCCAATTTGGAGATGGTGTGATTACTCGGGAACGGCTCGTAGGATTTTTAGTGTATTTTCCAGGAAAAATCAGCAACGCTTTTTTTTGGCCAATTTGGAGAAGATGGGATTACTCGGGAACGGCTCGTAGGATTTTTAGTGTATTTTCCAGGAAAAATCAACAACACTTTTTTTGGCCAATTTGGAGAAGGTGTGATTACTCGGGAACGGCTCGTAGGATTTTTAGTGTATTTTCCAGGAAAAATCAGCAACGCTTTTTTTTGGCCAATTTGGAGAAGGTGTGATTACTCGGGAACGGCTCGTAGGTTTTTTAGTGTATTTTCCAGGAAAAATCAGCAACGCTTTTTTTTGGCCAATTTGGAGAAAATGGGATTACTCGGGAACGGCTCGTAAGATTTTTAGTGTATTTTCCAGGAAAAATCAGCAACGCTTTTTTTGGCCAATTTGGAGAAGATGGGATTACTCGGGAACGGCTCGTAAGATTTTTAGTGTATTTTCCAGGAAAAATCAGCAACGCTTTTTTTTCTAATTTGGAGAAGATGGGATTACTCGGGAACGGCTCGTAGGTTTTTTAGTGTATTTTCCAGGAAAAATCAGCAACGCTTTTTTTGGCCAATTTGGAGAAGGTGTGATTACTCGGGAACGGCTCGTAAGATTTTTAGTGTATTTTCCAGGAAAAATCAGCAACGCTTTTTTTGGCCAATTTGGAGAAGGTGTGATTACTCGGGAACGGCTCGTAGGTTTTTTAGTGTATTTTCCAGGAAAAATCAGCAACGCTTTTTTTTGGCCAATTTGGAGAAGGTGTGATTACTCGGAAACGGCTCGTAAGATTTTTGATGTTTTTTCCAGGAAAAATCAGCAACGCTTTTTTTTGGCCAATTTGGAGAAGGTGTGATTACTCGGGAACGGCTCGTAAGATTTTTGATGTATTTTCCAGGAAAAATCAGCAACGCTTTTTTTTTGGCCAATTTGGAGAAGGTGTGATTACTCGGGAACGGCTCGTAGGATTTTTAGTGTATTTTCCAGGAAAAATCAGCAACGCTTTTTTTTTGCTAATTTGGAGAAGATGGGATTACTCGGGAACGGCTCGTAGGTTTTTTAGTGTATTTTCCAGGAAAAATCAGCAACGCTTTTTTTTGGCCAATTTGGAGAAGATGGGATTACTCGGGAACGGCTCGTAGGATTTTTAGTGTATTTTCCAGGAAAAATCAGCAACGCTTTTTTTTGGCCAATTTGGAGAAGATGGGATTACTCGGGAACGGCTCGTAAGATTTTTAGTGTATTTTCCAGGAAAAATCAGCAACGCTTTTTTTTGGCCAATTTGGAGAAGGTGTGATTACTCGGGAACGGCTCGTAGGTTTTTTAGTGTATTTGCCAGGAAAAATCAACAACGGTTTTTTTGGCCAATTTGGAGAAGGTGTGATTACTCGGGAACGGCTCGTAAGATTTTTGATGTTTTTTCCAGGAAAAATCAGCAACGCTTTTTTTGGCCAATTTGGAGAAGGTGTGATTACTCGGGAACGGCTCGTAAGATTTTTGATGTTTTTTCCAGGAAAAATCAGCAACGCTTTTTTTGGCCAATTTGGAGAAGGTGTGATTACTCGGGAACGGCTCGTAGGATTTTTAGTGTATTTTCCAGGAAAAATCAGCAACGTTTTTTTTCCAATTTGGAGAAGGTGTGATTACTCCGGAACGGCTCATAAAATTTTTAATATATTTTCCAGGAAAAATCAGCAACGCTTTTTTTTCTAATTTGGAGAAGGTGTGATTACTCGGAAACGGCTCGTAAGATTTTTAGTGTATTTTCCAGGAAAAATCAGCAACGCTTTTTTTTCTAATTTGGAGAAGATGGGATTACTCGGGAACGGCTCGTAGGTTTTTTAGTGTATTTTCCAGGAAAAATCAGCAACGCTTTTTTTGGCCAATTTGGAGAAGGTGTGATTACTCGGGAACGGCTCGTAAGATTTTTAGTGTATTTTCCAGGAAAAATCAGCAACGCTTTTTTTGGCCAATTTGGAGAAGGTGTGATTACTCGGGAACGGCTCGTAGGTTTTTTAGTGTATTTTCGAGGAAAAATCAGCAACGCTTTTTTTTGGCCAATTTGGAGAAGGTGTGATTACTCGGAAACGGCTCGTAAGATTTTTGATGTTTTTTCCAGGAAAAATCAGCAACGCTTTTTTTTGGCCAATTTGGAGAAGGTGTGATTACTCGGGAACGGCTCGTAAGATTTTTGATGTATTTTCCAGGAAAAATCAGCAACGCTTTTTTTTGGCCAATTTGGAGAAGGTGTGATTACTCGGGAACGGCTCGTAGGATTTTTAGTGTATTTTCCAGGAAAAATCAGCAACGCTTTTTTTTTGCTAATTTGGAGAAGATGGGATTACTCGGGAACGGCTCGTAGGTTTTTTAGTGTATTTTCCAGGAAAAATCAGCAACGCTTTTTTTTGGCCAATTTGGAGAAGATGGGATTACTCGGGAACGGCTCGTAGGATTTTTAGTGTATTTTCCAGGAAAAATCAGCAACGCTTTTTTTTGGCCAATTTGGAGAAGATGGGATTACTCGGGAACGGCTCGTAAGATTTTTAGTGTATTTTCCAGGAAAAATCAGCAACGCTTTTTTTTGGCCAATTTGGAGAAGGTGTGATTACTCGGGAACGGCTCGTAGGTTTTTTAGTGTATTTTCCAGGAAAAATCAACAACGCTTTTTTTGGCCAATTTGGA
The DNA here is from genome assembly GCA_947311025.1 of Lypha dubia. Classification (NCBI taxonomy): domain Eukaryota; kingdom Metazoa; phylum Arthropoda; class Insecta; order Diptera; family Tachinidae; genus Lypha; species Lypha dubia. The sequence goes on from CAMZJU010000070.1 coordinate 51,281, forward strand.
GAAGGTGTGATTACTCGGGAACGGCTCGTAAGATTTTTGATGTTTTTTCCAGGAAAAATCAGCAACGCTTTTTTTGGCCAATTTGGAGAAGGTGTGATTACTCGGGAACGGCTCGTAAGATTTTTGATGTTTTTTCCAGGAAAAATCAGCAACGCTTTTTTTGGCCAATTTGGAGAAGGTGTGATTACTCGGGAACGGCTCGTAGGATTTTACGTGTATTTTCCAGGAAAAATCAGCAACGTTTTTTTTGCCAATTTGGAGAAGGTGTGATTACTCGGGAACGGCTCATAAAATTTTTAATATATTTTCCAGGAAAAATCAGCAACGCTTTTTTTTCTAATTTGGAGAAGGTGTGATTACTCGGAAACGGCTCGTAAGATTTTTAGTGTATTTTCCAGGAAAAATCAACAACGCTTTTTTTGGCCAATTTGGAGAAGATGGGATTACTCGGGAACTGCTCGTAGGATTTTTAGTGTATTTTCCAGGAAAAATCAGCAACGCTTTTTTTTGGCCAATTTGGAGAAGGTGTGATTACTCGGGAACGGCTCGTAAGATTTTTAGTGTATTTTCCAGGAAAAATCAGCAACGCTTTTTTTGGCCAATTTGGAGAAGGTGTGATTACTCGGGAACGGCTCGTAGGATTTTTAGTGTATTTTCCAGGAAAAATCAGCAACGCTTTTTTTGGCCAATTTGGAGAAGGTGTGATTACTCGGGAACGGCTCGTAGGATTTTTAGTGTATTTTCCAGGAAAAATCAGCAACGCTTTTTTTTTGCCAATTTGGAGAAGGTGTGATTACTCGGGAACGGCTCGTAGGTTTTTTAGTGTATTTTCCAGGAAAAATCAACAACGCTTTTTTTGGCCAATTTGGAGAAGGTGTGATTACTCGGGAACGGCTCGTAGGATTTTTAGTGTATTTTCCAGGAAAAATCAACAACGCTTTTTTTTGCCAATTTGGAGAAGGTGTGATTACTCGGGAACGGCTGGTAGGATTTTTAGTGTATTTTCCAGGAAAAATCAACAACGCTTTTTTTGGCCAATTTGGAGAAGTTGGGATTACTCGGGAACGGCTCGTAGGATTTTTAGTGTATTTTCCAGGAAAAATCAGCAACGCTTTTTTTTGCCAATTTGGAGAAGGTGTGATTACTCGGGAACGGCTCGTAAGATTTTTGATGTTTTTTCCAGGAAAAATCAGCAACGCTTTTTTTTGCCAATTTGGAGAAGGTGTGATTACTCGGGAACGGCTCGTAAGATTTTTGATGTTTTTTCCAGGAAAAATCAACAACGCTTTTTTTGGCCAATTTGGAGAAGGTGTGATTACTCGGGAACGGCTCGTAGGATTTTAAGTGTAATTTCCAGGAAAAATCAGCAACGCTTTTTTTTCTAATTTGGAGAAGGTGTGATTACTCGGGAACGGCTCGTAGGTTTTTTAGTGTATTTTCCAGGAAAAATCAGCAACGCTTTTTTTTGGCCAATTTGGAGAATGTGTGATTACTCGGGAACGGCTCGTAGGATTTTTAGTGTATTTTCCAGGAAAAATCAGCAACGCTTTTTTTGGCCAATTTGGAGAAGGTGTGATTACTCGGGAACGGCTCGTAAGATTTTTAGTGTATTTTCCAGGAAAAATCAACAACGCTTTTTTTGGCCAATTTGGAGAAGGTGTGATTACTCGGGAACGGCTCGTAGGATTTTTAGTGTATTTTCCAGGAAAAATCAGCAACGCTTTTTTTTGGCCAATTTGGAGAAGATGGGATTACTCGGGAACGGCTCGTAAGATTTTTGATGTTTTTTCCAGGAAAAATCAGCAACGCTTTTTTTTGGCCAATTTGGAGAAGGTGTGATTACTCGGGAACGGCTCGTAGGTTTTTTAGTGTATTTTCCAGGAAAAATCAGCAACGCTTTTTTTTCTAATTTGGAGAAGGTGTGATTACTCGGGAACGGCTCGTAAGATTTTTGATGTTTTTTCCAGGAAATATCAGCAACGCTTTTTTTTCTAATTTGGAGAAGATGGGATTACTCGGGAACGGCTCGTAAGATTTTTGATGTATTTTCCAGGAAAAATCAGCAACGCTTTTTTTTCTAATTTGGAGAAGGTGTGATTACTCGGGAACGGCTCGTAAGATTTTTGATGTATTTTCCAGGAAAAATCAACAACGCTTTTTTTGGCCAATTTGGAGAAGGTGTGATTACTCGGGAACGGCTCGTAGGTTTTTTAGTGTATTTTTCAGGAAAAATCAACAACGCTTTTTTTTGCCAATTTGGAAAAGGTGTGATTACTCGGGAACGGCTCGTAAGATTTTTGATGTATTTTCCAGGAAAAATCAGCAACGCTTTTTTTGGCCAATTTGGAGAAGGTGTGATTACTCGGGAACGGCTCGTAGGATTTTTAGTGTATTTTCCAGGAAAAATCAACAACGCTTTTTTTGGCCAATTTGGAGAAGGTGTGATTACTCGGGAACGGCTCGTAAGATTTTTAGTGTATTTTCCAGGAAAAATCAGCAACGCTTTTTTTTGGCCAATTTGGAGAAGATGGGATTACTCGGGAACGGCTCGTAAGATTTTTAGTGTATTTTCCAGGAAAAATGTGCAACGCTTTTTTTGGCCAATTTGGAGAAGGTGTGATTACTCGGGAACGGCTCGTAGGATTTTTAGTGTATTTTCCAGGAAAAATCAGCAACGCTTTTTTTTGGCCAATTTGGAGAAGGTGTGATTACTCGGGAACTGCTCGTAGGATTTTTAGTGTAATTTCCAGGAAAAATCAACAACGCTTTTTTTTGGCCAATTTGGAGAAGGTGTGATTACTCGGGAACGGCTCGTAGGATTTTTAGTGTAATTTCCAGGAAAAATCAGCAACACTTTTTTTGGCCAATTTGGAGAAGATGTGATTACTCGGGAACGGCTCGTAGGTTTTTTAGTGTATTTTCCAGGAAAAATCAGCAACGCTTTTTTTGGCCAATTTGGAGAAGATGGGATTACTCGGGAACGGCTCGTAGGATTTTTGATGTATATTCCAGGAAAAATCAGCAACGCTTTTTTTGGCCAATTTGGAGAAGGTGTGATTACTCGGGAACGGCTCGTAGGATTTTTAGTGTATTTTCCAGGAAAAATCAGCAACGCTTTTTTTGGCCAATTTGGAGAAGGTGTGATTACTCGGGAACTGCTCGTAGGATTTTTAGTGTATTTTCCAGGAAAAATCAGCAACGCTTTTTTTTCTAATTTGGAGAAGATGGGATTACTCGGGAACGGCTCGTAGGATTTTTAGTGTAATTTCCAGGAAAAATCAGCAAGGTTTTTTTTTGGCCAATTTGGAGATGGTGTGATTACTCGGGAACGGCTCGTAGGATTTTTAGTGTATTTTCCAGGAAAAATCAGCAACGTTTTTTTTTTGGCCAATTTGGAGAAGGTGTGATTACTCGGGAACGGCTCGTAGAATTGTTAGTGTATTTTCCAGGAAAAATCAGCAACGCTTTTTTTTGCCAATTTGGAGAAGGTGTGATTACTCGGGAACGGCTCGTAAGATTTTTTATGTTTTTTCCAGGAAAAATCAGCAACGCTTTTTTTGGCCAATTTGGAGAAGGTGTGATTACTCGGGAACGGCTCGTAGAATTTTTAGTGTATTTTCCAGGAAAAATCAGCAACACATTTTTTTTGGCCAATTTGGAGAAGGTGTGATTACTCGGAAACTGCTCGTAAGATTTTGGATGTATTTTCCAGGAAAAATCAGCAACGCTTTTTTTGGCCAATTTGGAGAAGGTGTGATTACTCGGGAACGGCTCGTAGGTTTTTTAGTGTATTTTCCAGGAAAAATCAACAACGCTTTTTTTTGGCCAATTTGGAGAAGGTGTGATTACTCGGGAACGGCTCGTAAGATTTTTGATGTATTTTCCAGGAAAAATCAGCAACGCTTTTTTTTGGCCAATTTGGAGAAGGTGTGATTACTCGGGAACGGCTCATAAAATTTTTAATATATTTTCCAGGAAAACTCAGCAACGCTTTTTTTGGCCAATTTGGAGAAGGTGTGATTACTCGGGAACGGCTCGTAAGATTTTTAGTGTATTTTCCAGGAAAAATCAGCAACGCTTTTTTTGGCCAATTTGGAGAAGGTGTGATTACTCGGGAACGGCTCGTAGGTTTTTTAGTGTATTTTCCAGGAAAAATCAGCAACGCTTTTTTTTGGCCAATTTGGAGAAGGTGTGATTACTCGGGAACGGCTCGTAGGATTTTTAGTGTATTTTCCAGGAAAAATCAGCAACGCTTTTTTTGGCCAATTTGGAGAAGGTGTGATTACTCGAGAACGGCTCGTAAGATTTTTAGTGTATTTTCCAGGAAAAATCAGCAACGCTTTTTTTTGGCCAATTTGGAGAAGATGGGATTACTCGGGAACGGCTCGTAAGATTTTTAGTGTATTTTCCAGGAAAAATGTGCAACGCTTTTTTTGGCCAATTTGGAGAAGGTGTGATTACTCGGGAACGGCTCGTAGGATTTTTAGTGTATTTTCCAGGAAAAATCAGCAACGCTTTTTTTTGGCCAATTTGGAGAAGGTGTGATTACTCGGGAACTGCTCGTAGGATTTTTAGTGTAATTTCCAGGAAAAATCAACAACGCTTTTTTTTGGCCAATTTGGAGAAGGTGTGATTACTCGGGAACGGCTCGTAGGATTTTTAGTGTAATTTCCAGGAAAAATCAGCAACACTTTTTTTGGCCAATTTGGAGAAGATGTGATTACTCGGGAACGGCTCGTAGGTTTTTTAGTGTATTTTCCAGGAAAAATCAGCAACGCTTTTTTTGGCCAATTTGGAGAAGATGGGATTACTCGGGAACGGCTCGTAGGATTTTTGATGTATTTTCCAGGAAAAATCAGCAACGCTTTTTTTGGCCAATTTGGAGAAGGTGTGATTACTCGGGAACGGCTCGTAGGATTTTTAGTGTATTTTCCAGGAAAAATCAGCAACGCTTTTTTTGGCCAATTTGGAGAAGGTGTGATTACTCGGGAACTGCTCGTAGGATTTTTAGTGTATTTTCCAGGAAAAATCAGCAACGCTTTTTTTTCTAATTTGGAGAAGATGGGATTACTCGGGAACGGCTCGTAGGATTTTTAGTGTAATTTCCAGGAAAAATCAGCAAGGTTTTTTTTTGGCCAATTTGGAGATGGTGTGATTACTCGGGAACGGCTCGTAGGATTTTTAGTGTATTTTCCAGGAAAAATCAGCAACGTTTTTTTTTTGGCCAATTTGGAGAAGGTGTGATTACTCGGGAACGGCTCGTAGAATTTTTAGTGTATTTTCCAGGAAAAATCAGCAACGCTTTTTTTTGCCAATTTGGAGAAGGTGTGATTACTCGGGAACGGCTCGTAAGATTTTTTATGTTTTTTCCAGGAAAAATCAGCAACGCTTTTTTTGGCCAATTTGGAGAAGGTGTGATTACTCGGGAACGGCTCGTAGAATTTTTAGTGTATTTTCCAGGAAAAATCAGCAACACATTTTTTTTGGCCAATTTGGAGAAGGTGTGATTACTCGGAAACTGCTCGTAAGATTTTGGATGTATTTTCCAGGAAAAATCAGCAACGCTTTTTTTGGCCAATTTGGAGAAGGTGTGATTACTCGGGAACGGCTCGTAGGTTTTTTAGTGTATTTTCCAGGAAAAATCAACAACGCTTTTTTTTGCCAATTTGGAGAAGGTGTGATTACTCGGGAACGGCTCGTAAGATTTTTGATGTATTTTCCAGGAAAAATCAGCAACGCTTTTTTTTGGCCAATTTGGAGAAGGTGTGATTACTCGGGAACGGCTCATAAAATTTTTAATATATTTTCCAGGAAAAATCAGCAACGCTTTTTTTGGCCAATTTGGAGAAGGTGTGATTACTCGGGAACGGCTCGTAAGATTTTTAGTGTATTTTCCAGGAAAAATCAGCAACGCTTTTTTTGGCCAATTTGGAGAAGGTGTGATTACTCGGGAACGGCTCGTAGAATTTTTAGTGTATTTTCCAGGAAAAATCAGCAACGCTTTTTTTTGGCCAATTTGGAGAAGGTGTGATTACTCGGGAACGGCTCGTAGGATTTTTAGTGTATTTTCCAGGAAAAATCAGCAACGCTTTTTTTGGCCAATTTGGAGAAGGTGTGATTACTCGGGAACTGCTCGTAGGATTTTTAGTGTATTTTCCAGGAAAAATCAGCAACGCTTTTTTTTCTAATTTGGAGAAGATGGGATTACTCGGGAACGGCTCGTAGGATTTTTAGTGTAATTTCCAGGAAAAATCAGCAAGGTTTTTTTTTGGCCAATTTGGAGATGGTGTGATTACTCGGGAACGGCTCGTAAGATTTTGGATGTATTTTCCAGGAAAAATCAGCAACGGTTTTTTTGGCCAATTTGGAGAAGGTGTGATTACTCGGGAACGGCTCGTAAGATTTTTAGTGTATTTTCCAGGAAAAATCAGCAACGCTTTTTTTGGCCAATTTGGAGAAGGTGTGATTACTCGGGAACGGCTCGTAGAATTTTTAGTGTATTTTCCAGGAAAAATCAGCAACGCTTTTTTTTGGCCAATTTGGAGAAGGTGTGATTACTCGGGAACGGCTCGTAGGATTTTTAGTGTATTTTCCAGGAAAAATCAGCAACGCTTTTTTTGGCCAATTTGGAGAAGGTGTGATTACTCGGGAACGGCTCGTAGGTTTTTTAGTGTATTTTCCAGGAAAAATCAGCAACGCTTTTTTTTGGCCAATTTGGAGAAGGTGTGATTACTCGGGAACGGCTCGTAGGATTTTTAGTGTATTTTCCAGGAAAAATCAGCAACGCTTTTTTTGGCCAATTTGGAGAAGGTGTGATTACTCGAGAACGGCTCGTAAGATTTTTAGTGTATTTTCCAGGAAAAATCAGCAACGCTTTTTTTGGCCAATTTGGAGAAGGTGTGATTACTCGGGAACGGCTCGTAGAATTTTTAGTGTATTTTCCAGGAAAAATCAGCAACGCTTTTTTTTGGCCAATTTGGAGAAGGTGTGATTACTCGGGAACGGCTCATAAAATTTTTAATATATTTTCCAGGAAAAATCAGCAACGCTTTTTTTGGCCAATTTGGAGAAGGTGTGATTACTCGGGAACGGCTCGTAAGATTTTTAGTGTATTTTCCAGGAAAAATCAGCAACGCTTTTTTTGGCCAATTTGGAGAAGGTGTGATTACTCGGGAACGGCTCGTAGAATTTTTAGTGTATTTTCCAGGAAAAATCAGCAACGCTTTTTTTTGGCCAATTTGGAGAAGGTGTGATTACTCGGGAACGGCTCGTAGGATTTTTAGTGTATTTTCCAGGAAAAATCAGCAACGCTTTTTTTGGCCAATTTGGAGAAGGTGTGATTACTCGGGAACGGCTCGTAGGTTTTTTAGTGTATTTTCCAGGAAAAATCAGCAACGCTTTTTTTTGGCCAATTTGGAGAAGGTGTGATTACTCGGGAACGGCTCGTAGGATTTTTAGTGTATTTTCCAGGAAAAATCAGCAACGCTTTTTTTGGCCAATTTGGAGAAGGTGTGATTACTCGAGAACGGCTCGTAAGATTTTTAGTGTATTTTCCAGGAAAAATCAGCAACGCTTTTTTTTGGCCAATTTGGAGAAGATGGGATTACTCGGGAACGGCTCGTAAGATTTTTAGTGTATTTTCCAGGAAAAATGTGCAACGCTTTTTTTGGCCAATTTGGAGAAGGTGTGATTACTCGGGAACGGCTCGTAGGATTTTTAGTGTATTTTCCAGGAAAAATCAGCAACGCTTTTTTTTGGCCAATTTGGAGAAGGTGTGATTACTCGGGAACTGCTCGTAGGATTTTTAGTGTAATTTCCAGGAAAAATCAACAACGCTTTTTTTTGGCCAATTTGGAGAAGGTGTGATTACTCGGGAACGGCTCGTAGGATTTTTAGTGTAATTTCCAGGAAAAATCAGCAACACTTTTTTTGGCCAATTTGGAGAAGATGTGATTACTCGGGAACGGCTCGTAGGTTTTTTAGTGTATTTTCCAGGAAAAATCAGCAACGCTTTTTTTGGCCAATTTGGAGAAGATGGGATTACTCGGGAACGGCTCGTAGGATTTTTGATGTATTTTCCAGGAAAAATCAGCAACGCTTTTTTTGGCCAATTTGGAGAAGGTGTGATTACTCGGGAACGGCTCGTAGGATTTTTAGTGTATTTTCCAGGAAAAATCAGCAACGCTTTTTTTGGCCAATTTGGAGAAGGTGTGATTACTCGGGAACTGCTCGTAGGATTTTTAGTGTATTTTCCAGGAAAAATCAGCAACGCTTTTTTTTCTAATTTGGAGAAGATGGGATTACTCGGGAACGGCTCGTAGGATTTTTAGTGTAATTTCCAGGAAAAATCATCAAGGTTTTTTTTTGGCCAATTTGGAGATGGTGTGATTACTCGGGAACGGCTCGTAGGATTTTTAGTGTATTTTCCAGGAAAAATCAGCAACGTTTTTTTTTTGGCCAATTTGGAGAAGGTGTGATTACTCGGGAACGGCTCGTAGAATTTTTAGTGTATTTTCCAGGAAAAATCAGCAACGCTTTTTTTTGCCAATTTGGAGAAGGTGTGATTACTCGGGAACGGCTCGTAAGATTTTTTATGTTTTTTCCAGGAAAAATCAGCAACGCTTTTTTTGGCCAATTTGGAGAAGGTGTGATTACTCGGGAACGGCTCGTAGAATTTTTAGTGTATTTTCCAGGAAAAATCAGCAACACATTTTTTTTGGCCAATTTGGAGAAGGTGTGATTACTCGGAAACTGCTCGTAAGATTTTGGATGTATTTTCCAGGAAAAATCAGCAACGCTTTTTTTGGCCAATTTGGAGAAGGTGTGATTACTCGGGAACGGCTCGTAGGTTTTTTAGTGTATTTTCCAGGAAAAATCAACAACGCTTTTTTTTGCCAATTTGGAGAAGGTGTGATTACTCGGGAACGGCTCGTAAGATTTTTGATGTATTTTCCAGGAAAAATCAGCAACGCTTTTTTTTGGCCAATTTGGAGAAGGTGTGATTACTCGGGAACGGCTCATAAAATTTTTAATATATTTTCCAGGAAAAATCAGCAACGCTTTTTTTGGCCAATTTGGAGAAGGTGTGATTACTCGGGAACGGCTCGTAAGATTTTTAGTGTATTTTCCAGGAAAAATCAGCAACGCTTTTTTTGGCCAATTTGGAGAAGGTGTGATTACTCGGGAACGGCTCGTAGGTTTTTTAGTGTATTTTCCAGGAAAAATCAGCAACGCTTTTTTTGGCCAATTTGGAGAAGGTGTGATTACTCGGGAACGGCTCGTAGGATTTTTAGTGTATTTTCCAGGAAAAATCAGCAACGCTTTTTTTGGCCAATTTGGAGAAGGTGTGATTACTCGAGAACGGCTCGTAAGATTTTTAGTGTATTTTCCAGGAAAAATCAACAACGCTTTTTTTGGCCAATTTGGAGAAGGTGTGATTACTCGGGAACGGCTCATAGGATTTTTAGTGTATTTTCCAGGAAAAATCAGCAACGCTTTTTTTTGGCCAATTTGGAGAAGATGGGATTACTCGGGAACGGCTCGTAAGATTTTTGATGTTTTTTCCAGGAAAAATCAGCAACGCTTTTTTTTGGCCAATTTGGAGAAGGTGTGATTACTCGGGAACGGCTCGTAGGTTTTTTAGTGTATTTTCCAGGAAAAATCAGCAACGCTTTTTTTTCTAATTTGGAGAAGGTGTGATTACTCGGGAACGGCTCGTAAGATTTTTAATATATTTTCCAGGAAAAATCAGCAACGCTTTTTTTTCTAATTTGGAGAAGGTGTGATTACTCGGGAACGGCTCGTAAGATTTTTGATGTTTTTTCCAGGAAAAATCAGCAACGCTTTTTTTGGCCAATTTGGAGAAGGTGTTATTACTCGGGAACGGCTCGTAGGATTTTTAGTGTAATTTCCAGGAAAAATCAGCAACGCTTTTTTTGGCCAATTTGGAGAAGGTGTGATTACTCGGGAACGGCTCGTAGGTTTTTTAGTGTATTTTCCAGGAAAAATCAGCAACGTTTTTTTTTGGCCAATTTGGAGAAGATGGGATTACTCGGGAACGGCTCGTAAGATTTTTAGTGTATTTTCCAGGAAAAATCAACAACGCTTTTTTTTGGCCAATTTGGAGAAGGTGTGATTACTCGGAAACGGCTCGTAGGTTTTTTAGTGTATTTTCCAGGAAAAATCAGCAACGCTTTTTTTTGGCCAATTTGGAGAAGGTGTGATTACTCGGGAACGGCTCGTAGGATTTTTAGTGTAATTTCCAGGAAAAATCAACAACGCTTTTTTTGGCCAATTTGGAGAAGGTGTGATTACTCGGGAACGGCTCATAAAATTTTTAATATATTTTCCAGGAAAAATCAGCAACGCTTTTTTTTCTAATTTGGAGAAGGTGTGATTACTCGGAAACGGCTCGTAGGTTTTTTAGTGTATTTTCCAGGAAAAATCAGCAACGTTTTTTTTTTTTGCCAATTTGGAGAAGATGGGATTACTCGGGAACGGCTCGTAAGATTTTTAGTGTATTTTCCAGGAAAAATCAGCAACGTTTTTTTTTTGCCAATTTGGAGAAGGTGTGATTACTCGGGAACGGCTCATAAAATTTTTAATATATTTTCCAGGAAAAATCAGCAACGCTTTTTTTGGCCAATTTGGAGAAGGTGTGATTACTCGGGAACGGCTCGTAAGATTTTTAGTGTATTTTCCAGGAAAAATCAGCAACGCTTTTTTTGGCCAATTTGGAGAAGGTGTGATTACTCGGGAACGGCTCGTAGAATTTTTAGTGTATTTTCCAGGAAAAATCAGCAACACATTTTTTTTGGCCAATTTGGAGAAGGTGTGATTACTCGGAAACTGCTCGTAAGATTTTGGATGTATTTTCCAGGAAAAATCAGCAACGCTTTTTTTGGCCAATTTGGAGAAGGTGTGATTACTCGGGAACGGCTCGTAGGTTTTTTAGTGTATTTTCCAGGAAAAATCAACAACGCTTTTTTTTGGCCAATTTGGAGAAGGTGTGATTACTCGGGAACGGCTCGTAAGATTTTTGATGTATTTTCCAGGAAAAATCAGCAACGCTTTTTTTTGGCCAATTTGGAGAAGGTGTGATTACTCGGGAACGGCTCATAAAATTTTTAATATATTTTCCAGGAAAAATCAGCAACGCTTTTTTTGGCCAATTTGGAGAAGGTGTGATTACTCGGGAACGGCTCGTAAGATTTTTAGTGTATTTTCCAGGAAAAATCAGCAACGCTTTTTTTGGCCAATTTGGAGAAGGTGTGATTACTCGGGAACGGCTCGTAGGTTTTTTAGTGTATTTTCCAGGAAAAATCAGCAACGCTTTTTTTTGGCCAATTTGGAGAAGGTGTGATTACTCGGGAACGGCTCGTAGGATTTTTAGTGTATTTTCCAGGAAAAATCAGCAACGCTTTTTTTGGCCAATTTGGAGAAGGTGTGATTACTCGAGAACGGCTCGTAAGATTTTTAGTGTATTTTCCAGGAAAAATCAACAACGCTTTTTTTGGCCAATTTGGAGAAGGTGTGATTACTCGGGAACGGCTCATAGGATTTTTAGTGTATTTTCCAGGAAAAATCAGCAACGCTTTTTTTTGGCCAATTTGGAGAAGATGGGATTACTCGGGAACGGCTCGTAAGATTTTTGATGTTTTTTCCAGGAAAAATCAGCAACGCTTTTTTTTGGCCAATTTGGAGAAGGTGTGATTACTCGGGAACGGCTCGTAGGTTTTTTAGTGTATTTTCCAGGAAAAATCAGCAACGCTTTTTTTTCTAATTTGGAGAAGGTGTGATTACTCGGGAACGGCTCGTAAGATTTTTAATATATTTTCCAGGAAAAATCAGCAACGCTTTTTTTTCTAATTTGGAGAAGGTGTGATTACTCGGGAACGGCTCGTAAGATTTTTGATGTTTTTTCCAGGAAAAATCAGCAACGCTTTTTTTGGCCAATTTGGAGAAGGTGTTATTACTCGGGAACGGCTCGTAGGATTTTTAGTGTAATTTCCAGGAAAAATCAGCAACGCTTTTTTTGGCCAATTTGGAGAAGGTGTGATTACTCGGGAACGGCTCGTAGGTTTTTTAGTGTATTTTCCAGGAAAAATCAGCAACGTTTTTTTTTGGCCAATTTGGAGAAGATGGGATTACTCGGGAACGGCTCGTAAGATTTTTAGTGTATTTTCCAGGAAAAATCAACAACGCTTTTTTTTGGCCAATTTGGAGAAGGTGTGATTACTCGGAAACGGCTCGTAGGTTTTTTAGTGTATTTTCCAGGAAAAATCAGCAACGCTTTTTTTTGGCCAATTTGGAGAAGGTGTGATTACTCGGGAACGGCTCGTAGGATTTTTAGTGTAATTTCCAGGAAAAATCAACAACGCTTTTTTTGGCCAATTTGGAGAAGGTGTGATTACTCGGGAACGGCTCATAAAATTTTTAATATATTTTCCAGGAAAAATCAGCAACGCTTTTTTTTCTAATTTGGAGAAGGTGTGATTACTCGGAAACGGCTCGTAGGTTTTTTAGTGTATTTTCCAGGAAAAATCAGCAACGTTTTTTTTTTTGCCAATTTGGAGAAGATGGGATTACTCGGGAACGGCTCGTAAGATTTTTAGTGTATTTTCCAGGAAAAATCAACAACGCTTTTTTTTGGCCAATTTGGAGAAGGTGTGATTACTCGGAAACGGCTCGTAGGTTTTTTAGTGTATTTTCCAGGAAAAATCAGCAACGTTTTTTTTTGGCCAATTTGGAGAAGATGGGATTACTCGGGAACGGCTCGTAAGATTTTTAATATATTTTCCAGGAAAAATCAGCAACGCTTTTTTTGGCCAATTTGGAGAAGGTGTGATTACTCGGGAACGGCTCGTAGGATTTTTAGTGTATTTTCCAGGAAAAATCAGCAACGCTTTTTTTGGCCAATTTGGAGAAGGTGTGATTACTCGGGAACGGCTCGTAAGATTTTTGATGTTTTTTCCAGGAAAAATCAGCAACGCTTTTTTTGGCCAATTTGGAGAAGGTGTGATTACTCGGGAACGGCTCATAAAATTTTTAATATATTTTCCAGGAAAAATCAGCAACGCTTTTTTTTCTAATTTGGAAAAGGTGTGATTACTCGGGAACGGCTCGTAGGTTTTTTAGTGTATTTTCCAGGAAAAATCAGCAACGCTTTTTTTGGCCAATTTGGAGAAGGTGTGATTACTCGGGAACGGCTCGTAAGATTTTTGATGTTTTTTCCAGGAAAAATCAGCAACGCTTTTTTTGGCCAATTTGGAGAAGGTGTGATTACTCGGGAACGGCTCGTAAGATTTTTGATGTTTTTTCCAGGAAAAATCAGCAACGCTTTTTTTGGCCAATTTGGAGAAGGTGTGATTACTCGGGAACGGCTCGTAAGATTTTTAGTGTATTTTCCAGGAAAAATCAGCAACGCTTTTTTTGGCCAATTTGGAGAAGGTGTGATTACTCGGGAACGGCTCGTAGGATTTTTAGTGTATTTTCCAGGAAAAATCAGCAACGTTTTTTTTTTGGCCAATTTGGAGAAGGTGTGATTACTCGGGAACGGCTCGTAGAATTTTTAGTGTATTTTCCAGGAAAAATCAGCAACGCTTTTTTTTTGCCAATTTGGAGAAGGTGTGATTACTCGGGAACGGCTCGTAGGATTTTTAGTGTAATTTCCAGGAAAAATCAGCAACACTTTTTTTGGCCAATTTGGAGAAGGTGTGATTACTCGGGAACGGCTCGTAAGATTTTTAGTGTTTTTTCCAGGAAAAATGTGCAACGATTTTTTTTCTAATTTGGAGAAGGTGTGATTACTCGGAAACGGCTCGTAGGATTTTTAGTGTATTTTTCAGGAAAAATCAGCAACGCTTTTTTTGGCCAATTTGGAGAAGGTGTGATTACTCGGGAACGGCTCATAAAATTTTTAATATATTTTCCAGGAAAAATCAGCAACGCTTTTTTTGGCCAATTTGGAGAAGGTGTGATTACTCGGGAACGGCTCGTAAGATTTTTAGTGTATTTTCCAGGAAAAATCAGCAACGCTTTTTTTGGCCAATTTGGAGAAGGTGTGATTACTCGGGAACGGCTCGTAGGTTTTTTAGTGTATTTTCCAGGAAAAATCAGCAACGCTTTTTTTTGGCCAATTTGGAGAAGGTGTGATTACTCGGGAACGGCTCGTAGGATTTTTAGTGTATTTTCCAGGAAAAATCAGCAACGCTTTTTTTGGCCAATTTGGAGAAGGTGTGATTACTCGGGAACGGCTCGTAAGATTTTTAGTGTATTTTCCAGGAAAAATCAACAACGCTTTTTTTGGCCAATTTGGAGAAGGTGTGATTACTCGGGAACGGCTCGTAGGATTTTTAGTGTATTTTCCAGGAAAAATCAGCAACGCTTTTTTTTGGCCAATTTGGAGAAGATGGGATTACTCGGGAACGGCTCGTAAGATTTTTGATGTTTTTTCCAGGAAAAATCAGCAACGCTTTTTTTTCTAATTTGGAGAAGGTGTGATTACTCGGGAACGGCTCGTAAGATTTTTGATGTTTTTTCCAGGAAAAATCAGCAACGCTTTTTTTGGCCAATTTGGAGAAGGTGTGATTACTCGGGAACGGCTCGTAGGATTTTTAGTGTAATTTCCAGGAAAAATCAGCAACGCTTTTTTTGGCCAATTTGGAGAAGGTGTGATTACTCGGGAACGGCTCGTAGGTTTTTTAGTGTATTTTCCAGGAAAAATCAGCAACGCTTTTTTTTTGGCCAATTTGGGGAAGGTGTGATTACTCGGGAACGGCTCATAAAATTTTTAATATATTTTCCAGGAAAAATCAGCAACGCTTTTTTTTCTAATTTGGAGAAGGTGTGATTACTCGGAAACGGCTCGTAGGTTTTTTAGTGTATTTTCCAGGAAAAATCAGCAACGTTTTTTTTGGCCAATTTGGAGAAGATGGGATTACTCGGGAACGGCTCGTAAGATTTTTAGTGTATTTTCCAGGAAAAATCAACAACGCTTTTTTTTGGCCAATTTGGAGAAGGTGTGATTACTCGGAAACGGCTCGTAGGTTTTTTAGTGTATTTTCCAGGAAAAATCAGCAACGCTTTTTTTGGCCAATTTGGAGAAGGTGTGATTACTCGGGAACGGCTCGTAAGATTTTTGATGTTTTTTCCAGGAAAAATCAGCAACGCTTTTTTTGGCCAATTTGGAGAAGGTGTGATTACTCGGGAACGGCTCGTAAGATTTTTGATGTTTTTTCCAGGAAAAATCAGCAACGCTTTTTTTGGCCAATTTGGAGAAGGTGTGATTACTCGGGAACGGCTCGTAAGATTTTTAATATATTTTCCAGGAAAAATCAGCAACGCTTTTTTTGGCCAATTTGGAGAAGGTGTGATTACTCGGGAACGGCTCGTAGGATTTTTAGTGTATTTTCCAGGAAAAATCAGCAACGCTTTTTTTGGCCAATTTGGAGAAGGTGTGATTACTCGGGAACGGCTCGTAAGATTTTTGATGTTTTTTCCAGGAAAAATCAGCAACGCTTTTTTTGGCCAATTTGGAGAAGGTGTGATTACTCGGGAACGGCTCATAAAATTTTTAATATATTTTCCAGGAAAAATCAGCAACGCTTTTTTTTCTAATTTGGAGAAGGTGTGATTACTCGGGAACGGCTCGTAGGTTTTTTAGTGTATTTTCCAGGAAAAATCAGCAACGCTTTTTTTGGCCAATTTGGAGAAGGTGTGATTACTCGGGAACGGCTCGTAAGATTTTTTATGTTTTTTCCATGAAAAATCAGCAACGCTTTTTTTGGCCAATTTGGAGAAGGTGTGATTACTCGGGAACGGCTCGTAAGATTTTTGATGTTTTTTCCAGGAAAAATCAGCAACGCTTTTTTTGGCCAATTTGGAGAAGGTGTGATTACTCGGGAACGGCTCGTAAGATTTTTAGTGTATTTTCCAGGAAAAATCAGCAACGCTTTTTTTGGCCAATTTGGAGAAGGTGTGATTACTCGGGAACGGCTCGTAGGATTTTTAGTGTATTTTCCAGGAAAAATCAGCAACGTTTTTTTTTGGCCAATTTGGAGAAGGTGTGATTACTCGGGAACGGCTCGTAGAATTTTTAGTGTATTTTCCAGGAAAAATCAGCAACGCTTTTTTTTTGCCAATTTGGAGAAGGTGTGATTACTCGGGAACGGCTCGTAGGATTTTTAGTGTAATTTCCAGGAAAAATCAGCAACACTTTTTTTGGCCAATTTGGAGAAGGTGTGATTACTCGGGAACGGCTCGTAAGATTTTTAGTGTTTTTTCCAGGAAAAATGTGCAACGCTTTTTTTTCTAATTTGGAGAAGGTGTGATTACTCGGAAACGGCTTGTAGGATTTTTAGTGTATTTTTCAGGAAAAATCAGCAACGCTTTTTTTGGCCAATTTGGAGAAGGTGTGATTACTCGGGAACGGCTCGTAGGATTTTTAGTGTATTTTCCAGGAAAAATCAGCAACGCTTTTTTTGGCCAATTTGGAGAAGGTGTGATTACTCGGGAACGGCTCGTAGGTTTTTTAGTGTATTTTTCAGGAAAAATCAGCAACGCTTTTTTTTGGCCAATTTGGAGAAGATATGATTACTCGGGAACTGCTCGTAAGATTTTTAGTGTATTTTCCAGGAAAAATCAGCAACGCTTTTTTTGGCCAATTTGGAGAAGGTGTGATTACTCGGGAACGGCTCGTAAGATTTTTAGTGTTTTTTCCAGGAAAAATGTGCAACGCTTTTTTTTCTAATTTGGAGAAGGTGTGATTACTCGGAAACGGCTCGTAGGATTTTTAGTGTATTTTTCAGGAAAAATCAGCAACGCTTTTTTTGGCCAATTTGGAGAAGGTGTGATTACTCGGGAACGGCTCGTAGGATTTTTGATGTTTTTTCCAGGAAAAATCAACAACGCTTTTTTTGGCCAATTTGGAGAAGGTGTGATTACTCGGGAACGGCTCGTAAGATTTTTAGTGTATTTTTCAGGAAAAATCAGCAACGCTTTTTTTGGCCAATTTTGAGAAGGTGTGATTACTCGGGAACGGCTCGTAGAATTTTTAGTGTATTTTCCAGGAAAAATCAACAACGCTTTTTTTGGCCAATTTGGAGAAGGTGTGATTACTCGGGAACGGCTCGTAGGATTTTTAGTGTATTTTCCAGGAAAAATCAGCAACGCTTTTTTTTGGCCAATTTGGAGAAGGTGTGATTACTCGGGAACGGCTCGTAAGATTTTTAGTGTATTTTCCAGGAAAAATCAGCATCGCTTTTTTTGGCCAATTTGGAGAAGGTGTGATTACTCGGGAACGGCTCGTAGGATTTTTAGTGTATTTTCCAGGAAAAATCAGCAACGCTTTTTTTTCTAATTTGGAGAATATGGGATTACTCGGGAACGGCTCGTAGGTTTTTTAGTGTTTTTTCCAGGAAAAATCAGCAACGCTTTTTTTTGGCCAATTTGGAGAAGGTGTGATTACTCGGGAACGGCTCGTAGAATTTTTAGTGTATTTTCCAGGAAAAATCAGCAACGCTTTTTTTGTGGCCAAGTTGGAGAAGCTGTGATTACTCGGGAACGGCTCGTAGGTTTTTTAGTGTATTTTCCAGGAAAAATCAGCAACGCTTTTTTTGGCCAATTTGGAGAAGGTGTGATTACTCGGGAACGGCTCGTAAGATTTTTGATGTTTTTTCCAGGAAAAATCAGCAACGCTTTTTTTGGCCAATTTGGAGAAGGTGTGATTACTCGGGAACGGCTCGTAAGATTTTTAGTGTATTTTCCAGGAAAAATCAACAACGCTTTTTTTGGCCAATTTGGAGAAGATGGGATTACTCGGGAACGGCTCGTAAGATTTTTAGTGTATTTTCCAGGAAAAATCAGCAACGCTTTTTTTTTGGCCAATTTGGAGAAGGTGTGATTACTCGGGAACGGCTCGTAGGTTTTTTAGTGTATTTTCCAGGAAAAATCAGCAACGCTTTTTTTTTGCTAATTTGGAGAAGATGGGATTACTCGGGAACGGCTCGTAAGATTTTTAGTGTATTTTCCAGGAAAAATCAGCAACGCTTTTTTTGGCCAATTTGGAGAAGGTGTGATTACTCGGGAACGGCTCGTAAGATTTTTGATGTTTTTTCCAGGAAAAATCAGCAACGCTTTTTTTTCTAATTTGGAGAAGGTGTGATTACTCGGGAACGGCTCGTAGGATTTAAAGTGTAATTTCCAGGAAAAATCAGCAACGCTTTTTTTTGGCCAATTTGGAAAAGATGGGATTACTCGGGAACGGCTCGTAAGATTTTTGATGTTTTTTCCAGGAAAAATCAGCAACGCTTTTTTTTGGTAATTTGGAGAAGGTGTGATTACTCGGGAATGGCTCGTAGGATTTTTAGTGTATTTTCCAGGAAAAATCAGCAACGCTTTTTGTGGCCAATTTGGAGAAGGTGTGATTACTCGGGAACGGCTCGTAAGATTTTTAGTGTATTTTCCAGGAAAAATCAGCAACGCTTTTTTTTGGCCAATTTGGAGAAGATGGGATTACTCGGGAACGGCTCGTAAGATTTTTGATGTTTTTTCCAGGAAAAATCAGCAACGCTTTTTTTTTGGTAATTTGGAGAAGGTGTGATTACTCGGGAATGGCTCGTAGGATTTTTAGTGTATTTTCCAGGAAAAATCAGCAACGCTTTTTGTGGCCAATTTGGAGAAGGTGTGATTACTCGGGAACGGCTCGTAAGATTTTTAGTGTATTTTCCAGGAAAAATCAGCAACGCTTTTTTTTGGCCAATTTGGAGAAGATGGGATTACTCGGGAACGGCTCGTAAGATTTTTGATGTTTTTTCCAGGAAAAATCAGCAACGCTTTTTTTTGGTAATTTGGAGAAGGTGTGATTACTCGGAAACTGCTCGTAGGATTTTTGATGTTTTTTCCAGGAAAAATCAGCAACGCTTTTTTTGGCCAATTTGGAGAAGGTGTGATTACTCGGGAACGGCTCGTAAGATTTTTAGTGTATTTTTCAGGAAAAATCAGCAACGCTTTTTTTTGGCCAATTTGGAGAAGATGGGATTACTCGGGAACGGCTCATAAAATTTTTAATATATTTTCCAGGAAAAATCAACAACGCTTTTTTTGGCCAATTTGGAGAAGGTGTGATTACTCGGGAACGGCTCGTAGGATTTTTAGTGTATTTTCCAGGAAAAATCAGCAACGCTTTTTTTTCCAATTTGGAGAAGATGGGATTACTCGGGAACGGCTCGTAGGATTTTAAGTGTATTTTCCAGGAAAAATCAGCAACACTTTTTTTGGCCAATTTGGAGAAGGTGTGATTACTCGGGAACGGCTCGTAGGATTTTTAGTGTATTTTCCAGGAAAAATCAGCAACGCTTTTTTTGGCCAATTTGGAGAAGGTGTGATTACTCGGAAACGGCTCGTAAGATTTTTAGTGTATTTTCCAGGAAAAATCAACAACGCTTTTTTTGGCCAATTTGGAGAAGGTGTGATTACTCGGGAACGGCTCGTAGGTTTTTAGTGTATTTTCCAGGAAAAATCAGCAACGCTTTTTTTTGGCCAATTTGGAGAAGGTGTGATTACTCGGGAACTGCTCGTAGGATTTTTAGTGTAATTTCCAGGAAAAATCAGCAACACTTTTTTTGGCCAATTTGGAGAAGATGTGATTACTCGGGAACGGCTCGTAGGTTTTTTAGTGTATTTTCCAGGAAAAATCAGCAACGCTTTTTTTGGCCAATTTGGAGAAGATGGGATTACTCGGGAACGGCTCGTAGGATTTTTGATGTATTTTCCAGGAAAAATCAGCAACGCTTTTTTTGGCCAATTTGGAGAAGGTGTGATTACTCGGGAACGGCTCATAAAATTTTTAATATATTTTCCAGGAAAAATCAGCAACGCTTTTTTTTGGCCAATTTGGAGAAGGTGTGATTACTCGGGAACTGCTCGTAGGATTTTTAGTGTATTTTCCAGGAAAAATCAGCAACACTTTTTTTGGCCAATTTGGAGAAGGTGTGATTACTCGGAAACTGCTCGTAAGATTTTTGATGTATTTTCCAGGAAAAATCAGCAACGCTTTTTTTTCTAATTTGGAGAAGGTGTGATTACTCGGGAACGGCTCGTAAGATTTTTGATGTTTTTTTCAGGAAAAATCAGCAACGCTTTTTTTGGCCAATTTGGAGAAGGTGTGATTACTCGGGAACGGCTCGTAAGATTTTTGATGTTTTTTCCAGGAAAAATCAACAACGCTTTTTTTTGGCCAATTTGGAGAAGGTGTGATTACTCGGGAACGGCTCGTAAGATTTTTGATGTATTTTCCAGGAAAAATCAGCAACGCTTTTTTTTGGCCAATTTGGAGAAGGTGTGATTACTCGGGAACGGCTCATAAAATTTTTAATATATTTTCCAGGAAAAATCAGCAACGCTTTTTTTGGCCAATTTGGAGAAGGTGTGATTACTCGGGAACGGCTCGTAAGATTTTTAGTGTATTTTCCAGGAAAAATCAGCAACGCTTTTTTTGGCCAATTTGGAAAAGGTGTGATTACTCGGGAACGGCTCGTAGGTTTTTTAGTGTATTTTCCAGAAAAAAACAACAACGCTTTTTTTTGGCCAATTTGGAGAAGGTGTGATTACTCGGGAACGGCTCGTAGGATTTTTAGTGTATTTTCCAGGAAAAATCAGCAACGCTTTTTTTGGCCAATTTGGAGAAGGTGTGATTACTCGGGAACGGCTCGTAAGTATTTTAGTGTATTTTCCAGGAAAAATCAACAACGCTTTTTTTGGCCAATTTGGAGAAGGTGTGATTACTCGGGAACGGCTCGTAGGATTTTTAGTGTATTTTCCAGGAAAAATCAGCAACGCTATTTTTTGGCCAATTTGGAGAAGATGGGATTACTCGGGAACGGCTCGTAAGATTTTTGATGTTTTTTCCAGGAAAAATCAGCAACGCTTTTTTTTGGCCAATTTGGAGAAGGTGTGATTACTCGGGAACGGCTCGTAGGTTTTTTAGTGTATTTTCCAGGAAAAATCAGCAACGCTTTTTTTTCTAATTTGGAGAAGGTGTGATTACTCGGGAACGGCTCGTAGGTTTTTTAGTGTATTTTCCAGGAAAAATCAGCAACGCTTTTTTTTGGCCAATTTGGAGAAGGTGTGATTACTCGGGAACGGCTCGTAGGATTTTTTGTGTATTTTCCAGGAAAAATCAACAACGCTTTTTTTGGCCAATTTGGAGAAGGTGTGATTACTCGGGAACGGCTCGTAAGATTTTTAATATATTTTCCAGGAAAAATCAGCAACGCTTTTTTTTCTAATTTGGAGAAGGTGTGATTACTCGGGAACGGCTCGTAAGATTTTTGAAGTTTTTTCCAGGAAAAATCAGCAACGCTTTTTTTGGCCAATTTGGAGAAGGTGTGATTACTCGGGAACGGCTCGTAGGATTTTTAGTGTAATTTCCAGGAAAAATCAGCAACGCTTTTTTTGGCCAATTTGGAGAAGGTGTGATTACTCGGGAACGGCTCGTAGGTTTTTTAGTGTATTTTCCAGGAAAAATCAGCAACGCTTTTTTTTGGCCAATTTGGAGAAGGTGTGATTACTCGGGAACGGCTCGTAGGATTTTTAGTGTAATTTCCAGGAAAAATCAACAACGCTTTTTTTGGCCAATTTGGAGAAGGTGTGATTACTCGGGAACGGCTCATAAAATTTTTAATATATTTTCCAGGAAAAATCAGCAACGCTTTTTTTTCTAATTTGGAGAAGGTGTAATTACTCGGAAACGGCTCGTAGGTTTTTTAGTGTATTTTCCAGGAAAAATCAGCAACGTTTTTTTTTGGCCAATTTGGAGAAGATGGGATTACTCGGGAACGGCTCGTAAGATTTTTAGTGTATTTTCCAGGAAAAATCAACAACGCTTTTTTTTGGCCAATTTGGAGAAGGTGTGATTACTCGGAAACGGCTCGTAGGTTTTTTAGTGTATTTTCCAGGAAAAATCAGCAACGCTTTTTTTTCTAATTTGGAGAAGGTGTGATTACTCGGAAACGGCTCGTAGGTTTTTTAGTGTATTTTCCAGGAAAAATCAGCAACGCTTTTTTTGGCCAATTTGGAGAAGGTGTGATTACTCGGGAACGGCTCGTAGGATTTTTTATGTTTTTTCCAGGAAAAATCAGCAACGCTTTTTTTTGGCCAATTTGGAGAAGGTGTGATTACTCGGGAACGGCTCGTAGGTTTTTTAGTGTATTTTCCAGGAAAAATCAGCAACGCTTTTTTTTGGCCAATTTGGAGAAGGTGTGATTACTCGGGAACGGCTCGTAAGATTTTTAGTGTATTTTCCAGGAAAAATCAGCAACGCTTTTTTTTGGCCAATTTGGAGAAGATGGGATTACTCGGGAACGGCTCGTAAGATTTTTGATGTTTTTTCCAGGAAAAATCAGCAACGCTTTTTTTTCTAATTTGGAGAAGGTGTGATTACTCGGAAACGGCACGTAGGTTTTTTAGTGTATTTTCCAGGAAAAATGTGCAACGCTTTTTTTTGCCAATTTGGAGAAGGTGTGATTACTCGGGAACGGCTCGTAAGGTTTTTAGTGTATTTTCCAGGAAAAATCAACAACGCTTTTTTTTCTAACGCTGATTTTTCCTGGAAAATACACTAAAAATCCTACGAGCCGTTCCCGAGTAATCACACCTTCTCCAAATTGGCCAAAAAAAAAGCGTTGCTGATTTTTCCTGGAAAATACATCAAAAATCTTACGAGCCGTTCCCGAGTAATCACACCTTCTCCAAATTGGCCAAAAAAAAGTGTTGCTGATTTTTCCTGGAAAATATATTAAAAATTTTATGAGCCGTTCCTGAGTAATCCCATCTTCTCCAAATTGGCCAAAAAAAAGCGTTGTTGATTTTTCCTGGAAAATACACTAAAAATCCTACGAGCAGTTCCCGAGTAATCACACCTTCTCCAAATTGGCCAAAAAAAAGCGTTGCTGATTTTTCCTGGAAAATACACTAAAAAACCTACGAGCCGTTCCCGAGTAATCACACCTTCTCCAAATTGGCAAAAAAAAGCGTTGCTGATTTTTCCTGGAAAATATATTAAAAATCTTACGAGCCGTTCCCGAGTAATCCCATCTTCTCCAAATTAGAAAAAAAAGCGTTGCTGATTTTTCCTGGAAATTACACTAAAAATCCTACGAGCCGTTCCCGAGTAATCACACCTTCTCCAAATTGGCCAAAAAAAGCGTTGTTGATTTTTCCTGGAAAATATATTAAAAATTTTATGAGCCGTTCCCGAGTAATCCCATCTTCTCCAAATTAGAAAAAAAAGCGTTGCTGATTTTTCCTGGAAAATACACTAAAAAACCTACGAGCCGTTCCCGAGTAATCACACCTTCTCCAAATTGGCCAAAAAAAGCGTTGCTGATTTTTCCTGGAAAATACATTAAAAATTTTATGAGCCGTTCCCGAGTAATCACACCTTCTCCAAATTGGCCAAAAAAAGTGTTGCTGATTTTTCCTGGAAAATATATTAAAAATTTTATGAGCCGTTCCCGAGTAATCCCATCTTCTCCAAATTGGCCAAAAAAAGCGTTGCTGATTTTTCCTGGAAAATACACTAAAAATCTTACGAGCCGTTTCCGAGTAATCACACCTTCTCCAAATTGGCCAAAAAAAGCGTTGCTGATTTTTCCTGAAAAATACACTAAAAATCTTACGAGCCGTTCCCGAGTAATCACACCTTCTCCAAATTGGCCAAAAAAAGCGTTGTTGATTTTTCCTGGAAAATACACTAAAAATCCTACGAGCCGTTCCCGAGTAATCACACCTTCTCCAAATTGGCCAAAAAAAAGCTTTGCTGATTTTTCCTGGAAAATACACTAAAAATCCTACGAGCCGTTTCCGAGTAATCACACCTTCTCCAAATTAGAAAAACAAGCGTTGCTGATTTTTCCTGGAAAAAACATCAAAAATCCTACGAGCCGTTCCCGAGTAATCACACCTTCTCCAAATTGGCCAAAAAAAGCGTTGCTGATTTTTCCTGGAAAATATATTAAAAAACCTACGAGCCGTTCCCGAGTAATCACACCTTCTCCAAATTGGCAAAAAAAAGCGTTGCACATTTTTCCTGGAAAATACACTAAAAATCTTACGAGCCGTTCCGGAGTAATCACACTTTCTCCAAATTGGCCAAAAAAAGCGTTGTTGATTTTTCCTGGAAAATACACTAAAAATCCTACGAGCCGTTCCCGAGTAATCACACCTTCTCCAAATTGGCCAAAAAAAGCGTTGCTGATTTTTCCTGAAAAATACACTAAAAATCCTACAAGCCGTAAGATTTTTGATGTTTTTTCCAGGAAAAATCAGCAACGCTTTTTTTTTCTAATTTGGAGAAGGTGTGATTACTCGGGAACGGCTCGTAGGATTTTAAGTGTAATTTCCAGGAAAAATCAGCAACGCTTTTTTTTGGCCAATTTGGAGAAGATGGGATTACTCGGGAACGGCTCGTAAGATTTTTGATGTTTTTTCCAGGAAAAATCAGCAACGCTTTTTTTTGGTAATTTGGAGAAGGTGTGATTACTCGGGAATGGCTCGTAGGATTTTTAGTGTATTTTCCAGGAAAAATCAGCAACGCTTTTTTTGGCCAATTTGGAGAAGGTGTGATTACTCGGGAACGGCTCGTAGGATTTTTAGTGTAATTTCCAGGAAAAATCAGCAACACTTTTTTTGGCCAATTTGGAGAAGGTGTGATTACTCGGGAACGGCTCGTAGGTTTTTTAGTGTATTTTCCAGGAAAAATCAGCAACGCTTTTTTTTTATAATTTGGAGAAGATGGGATTACTCGGGAACGGCTCGTAGGTTTTTTAGTGTATTTTCCAGGAAAAATCAGCAACGCTTTTTTTTGGCCAATTTGGAGAAGATGGGATTACTCGGGAACGGCTCGTAAGATTTTTGATGTTTTTTCCAGGAAAAATCAGCAACGCTTTTTTTTGGCCAATTTGGAGAAGGTGTGATTACTCGGGAACGGCTCGTAGGTTTTTTAGTGTATTTTCCAGGAAAAATCAGCAACGCTTTTTTTTCTAATTTGGAGAAGGTGTGATTACTCGGGAACGGCTCGTAGGTTTTTTAGTGTATTTTCCAGGAAAAATCAGCAACGCTTTTTTTTCTAATTTGGAGAAGGTGTGATTACTCGGGAACGGCTCGTAGGTTTTTTAGTGTATTTTCCAGGAAAAATCAACAACGCTTTTTTTTGGCCAATTTGGAGAAGGTGTGATTACTCGGAAACGGCTCGTAGGTTTTTTAGTGTATTTTCCAGGAAAAATCAGCAACGCTTTTTTTTCTAATTTGGAGAAGGTGTGATTACTCGGAAACGGCTCGTAGGTTTTTTAGTGTATTTTCCAGGAAAAATCAGCAACGCTTTTTTTGGCCAATTTGGAGAAGGTGTGATTACTCGGGAACGGCTCGTAGGATTTTTGATGTTTTTTCAGGAAAAATCAGCAAACGCTTTTTTTTGGCCAATTTGGAGAAGGTGTGATTACTCGGGAACGGCTCGTAGGTTTTTTAGTGTATTTTCCAGGAAAAATCAGCAACGCTTTTTTTTTGGCCAATTTGGAGAAGGTGTGATTACTCGGGAACGGCTCGTAAGATTTTTAGTGTATTTTCCAGGAAAAATCAGCAACGCTTTTTTTTGGCCAATTTGGAGAAGATGGGATTACTCGGGAACGGCTCGTAAGATTTTTGATGTTTTTTCCAGGAAAAATCAGCAACGCTTTTTTTTCTAATTTGGAGAAGGTGTGATTACTCGGAAACGGCTCGTAGGGTTTTTTAGTGTATTTTCCAGGAAAAATGTGCAACGCTTTTTTTTGCCAATTTGGAGAAGGTGTGATTACTCGGGAACGGCTCGTAAGGTTTTTAGTGTATTTTCCAGGAAAAATCAACAACGCTCGTAAGATTTTTAGTGTATTTTTCAGGAAAAATCAGCAACGCTTTTTTTGGCCAATTTGGAGAAGGTGTGATTACTCGGAAACGGCTCGTAAGATTTTTAGTGTATTTTCCAGGAAAAATCAGCAACGCTTTTTTTGGCCAATTTGGAGAAGATGGGATTACTCGGGAACGGCTCATAAAATTTTTAATGTTTTTTCCAGGAAAAATCAGCAACGCTTTTTTTTCTAATTTGGAGAAGGTGTGATTACTCGGGAATGGCTCGTAGGATTTTAAGTGTAATTTCCAGGAAAAATCAGCAACGCTTTTTTTTTGGCCAATTTGGAGAAGATGGGATTACTCGGGAACGGCTCGTAAGATTTTTGATGTTTTTTCCAGGAAAAATCAGCAACGCTTTTTTTTGGTAATTTGGAGAAGGTGTGATTACTCGGGAATGGCTCGTAGGATTTTTAGTGTATTTTCCAGGAAAAATCAGCAACGCTTTTTTTGGCCAATTTGGAGAAGGTGTGATTACTCGGGAACGGCTCGTAGGATTTTTAGTGTAATTTCCAGGAAAAATCAGCAACACTTTTTTTGGCCAATTTGGAGAAGGTGTGATTACTCGGGAACGGCTCGTAGGTTTTTTAGTGTATTTTCCAGGAAAAATCAGCAACGCTTTTTTTTCTAATTTGGAGAAGATGGGATTACTCGGGAACGGCTCGTAGGTTTTTTAGTGTATTTTCCAGGAAAAATCAGCAACGCTTTTTTTTGGCCAATTTGGAGAAGATGGGATTACTCGGGAACGGCTCGTAAGATTTTTGATGTTTTTTCCAGGAAAAATCAGCAACGCTTTTTTTTGGCCAATTTGGAGAAGGTGTGATTACTCGGGAACGGCTCGTAGGTTTTTTAGTGTATTTTCCAGGAAAAATCAGCAACGCTTTTTTTTCTAATTTGGAGAAGGTGTGATTACTCGGGAACGGCTCGTAGGTTTTTTAGTGTATTTTCCAGGAAAAATCAGCAACGCTTTTTTTTCTAATTTGGAGAAGGTGTGATTACTCGGGAACGGCTCGTAGGTTTTTTAGTGTATTTTCCAGGAAAAATCAACAACGCTTTTTTTTGGCCAATTTGGAGAAGGTGTGATTACTCGGAAACGGCTCGTAGGTTTTTTAGTGTATTTTCCAGGAAAAATCAGCAACGCTTTTTTTTCTAATTTGGAGAAGGTGTGATTACTCGGAAACGGCTCGTAGGTTTTTTAGTGTATTTTCCAGGAAAAATCAGCAACGCTTTTTTTGGCCAATTTGGAGAAGGTGTGATTACTCGGGAACGGCTCGTAGGATTTTTAGTGTAATTTCCAGGAAAAATCAGCAACGCTTTTTTTGGCCAATTTGGAGAAGGTGTGATTACTCGGGAACGGCTCGTAGGTTTTTTAGTGTATTTTCCAGGAAAAATCAGCAACGCTTTTTTTTGGCCAATTTGGAGAAGGTGTGATTACTCGGGAACGGCTCGTAGGATTTTTAGTGTAATTTCCAGGAAAAATCAACAACGCTTTTTTTGGCCAATTTGGAGAAGGTGTGATTACTCGGGAACGGCTCATAAAATTTTTAATATATTTTCCAGGAAAAATCAGCAACGCTTTTTTTTCTAATTTGGAGAAGGTGTAATTACTCGGAAACGGCTCGTAGGTTTTTTAGTGTATTTTCCAGGAAAAATCAGCAACGTTTTTTTTTGGCCAATTTGGAGAAGATGGGATTACTCGGGAACGGCTCGTAAGATTGTTAGTGTATTTTCCAGGAAAAATCAACAACGCTTTTTTTTTGCCAATTTGGAGAAGGTGTGATTACTCGGAAACGGCTCGTAGGTTTTTTAGTGTATTTTCCAGGAAAAATCAGCAACGCTTTTTTTTCTAATTTGGAGAAGGTGTGATTACTCGGAAACGGCTCGTAGGTTTTTTAGTGTATTTTCCAGGAAAAATCAGCAACGCTTTTTTTGGCCAATTTGGAAAAGGTGTGATTACTCGGGAACGGCTCGTAGGATTTTTGATGTTTTTTCCAGGAAAAATCAGCAACGCTTTTTTTTGGCCAATTTGGAGAAGGTGTGATTACTCGGGAACGGCTCGTAGGTTTTTTAGTGTATTTTCCAGGAAAAATCAGCAAAGCTTTTTTTTGGCCAATTTGGAGAAGGTGTGATTACTCGGGAACGGCTCGTAAGATTTTTAGTGTATTTTCCAGGAAAAATCAGCAACGCTTTTTTTTGGCCAATTTGGAGAAGATGGGATTACTCGGGAACGGCTCGTAAGATTTTTGATGTTTTTTCCAGGAAAAATCAGCAACGCTTTTTTTTCTAATTTGGAGAAGGTGTGATTACTCGGAAACGGCTCGTAGGTTTTTTAGTGTATTTTCCAGGAAAAATGTGCAACGCTTTTTTTTGCCAATTTGGAGAAGGTGTGATTACTCGGGAACGGCTCGTAAGGTTTTTAGTGTATTTTCCAGGAAAAATCAACAACGCTTTTTTTTCTAACGCTGATTTTTCCTGGAAAATACACTAAAAATCCTACGAGCCGTTCCCGAGTAATCACACCTTCTCCAAATTGGCCAAAAAAAAAGCGTTGCTGATTTTTCCTGGAAAATACATCAAAAATCTTACGAGCCGTTCCCGAGTAATCACACCTTCTCCAAATTGGCCAAAAAAAAGTGTTGCTGATTTTTCCTGGAAAATATATTAAAAATTTTATGAGCCGTTCCTGAGTAATCCCATCTTCTCCAAATTGGCCAAAAAAAAGCGTTGTTGATTTTTCCTGGAAAATACACTAAAAATCCTACGAGCAGTTCCCGAGTAATCACACCTTCTCCAAATTGGCCAAAAAAAAGCGTTGCTGATT
Organism: Lypha dubia; assembly: GCA_947311025.1. Taxonomy (NCBI): domain Eukaryota; kingdom Metazoa; phylum Arthropoda; class Insecta; order Diptera; family Tachinidae; genus Lypha; species Lypha dubia. Next base: position 80,040 of record CAMZJU010000070.1, read on the forward strand.
TTTCCTGGAAAATACACTAAAAAACCTACGAGCCGTTCCCGAGTAATCACACCTTCTCCAAATTGGCAAAAAAAAGCGTTGCTGATTTTTCCTGGAAAATATATTAAAAATCTTACGAGCCGTTCCCGAGTAATCCCATCTTCTCCAAATTAGAAAAAAAAGCGTTGCTGATTTTTCCTGGAAATTACACTAAAAATCCTACGAGCCGTTCCCGAGTAATCACACCTTCTCCAAATTGGCCAAAAAAAGCGTTGTTGATTTTTCCTGGAAAATATATTAAAAATTTTATGAGCCATTCCCGAGTAATCCCATCTTCTCCAAATTAGAAAAAAAAGCGTTGCTGATTTTTCCTGGAAAATACACTAAAAAACCTACGAGCCGTTCCCGAGTAATCACACCTTCTCCAAATTGGCCAAAAAAAGCGTTGCTGATTTTTCCTGGAAAATACATTAAAAATTTTATGAGCCGTTCCCGAGTAATCTGTAGTGTATTTTATATGATATATGATATATTATTTACCTATTAATTAGATCTACCCTCGTAGAATACTGTATGTAAATTCTTTTATAAATTCCTTAGAAATAATTACAATAAATATTATTATTATTGGAATTATTATTGGAAACTTTTGGAAGTTTTTGTAGTTTTAAGGTACAGTTATGTTAGTATTTAAGGACGTAATTTTAGGAAAATAAAACACTCTTAACTCAGCCTCAAATCGGCTTTTTATTTATTTAGATCACAGGCATATAAATCTGCCTTTAGAATATACACTAGCCAGTGGCGTTTTTAAGCGCCGGCACCCTACATACATTTATTTAAAACTACACCTCTATCACGACATGGCGATCCTGCCCACGGACATAGAGTCTATTCCCGTTGAGGAATACAAGCCCACTGGCCGAAGTAATGTGGCTACACACTATAAGGCCACGCCAATACAAGCTGGCCCCAGGCCTTTAACCATTGAGGAATATAGAAACAGACAGCAGAAGAAGCTAGAGGAAAAACTCACCAACATACCAACAACCAATAAACCGAAACACCGAAGAGGTGGTACGCAAGCGCGGATCCGGAGGAAACTGGCCGAACTAAGGACCTCAATCAACGCCGATCCACCACCATCATGGGAGGTAGCATCGGAACTATGGCTACAAGTCGCGGCATTGGAGGCGCTCCAAGAGCGATTTATAAACAAAAAAAAAATAAAATAAACATGAAACTATAAAAAAAAAATTATTATCAAATAAAAACTGAAAAGTACAACAATGAATTTCTTTTAAATATATCTTTTTATTGTTATTCTTTTTAAACTAGAATAATTACAAGAAATTAAATTTAAGTAAAACAATGATTTAACAAATTAAAGAAATACTGAAATGAAAAAAAAAACGCGAAGAAGAAAACATATGAAATTTAAAGTTGCCAATAGAAGCAAACAATACAAAAAAAAAAACAATGCTACCACTATATTATACGTAGATATTTTTTCATAAATAGAGGGCGCTAAGAAAATTTTAAATTCAACGTTGCCGAGAAAAATTTTTACAAGCAACAATTTGTATTTATATTTCAAACAAAAAATATATATTTGATTATATAATATTTATTGAATGAGAGGTTGTATCTTTTAATTCTTTTAATATTATTATAACTTTATTATTTGATTGAATGAGATTAATTTTTATATCTTTTGTTTTAATAATTTTAAAAAAATATAATAATTTAAACAATTAATAAATAATAAAGACAGAATTTATTCCTTTGCTATTTAAATCAAATATAATCGCGAAAAGTAAAGAAAGAAGATTAAGAAAGAAAGAAAATTTAAGAAAGAAAATTAAGAAAGAAGATTAAGAAAGAAAGAAAATTAAGAAAGAAAGAAGATTTAAGAAAGAAGATTAAGAAAGAAAGGAAATTAAGAAAGAAGATTTATTTCCTAAAGGAAAGCGTCATGAACTTTCATTTGGAAATGAACTTCTATACCACACGTAATATCGCACAATTTGGAGATAGTGAGATGTAGCGATAATCCATCTAGCACACAGATGCATTTGGAGAAACTACTCTCAAGAATACTATTGATAAATTTTATACTACAAACGGGTTCTTAAGTAAAGGTAATTAGAAAAAGGAAGAAGAGTAAAGGTAATTAGAAGAAGAAAAAGAGTAAAAGTAATTAGAAAAAGGAAGAAGAATAAAGGTAATTAGAAGAAGAAAAAGAGTCAAGGTAATTAGAAGAAGACAAAGAGTAAAGGTAATTAGAAAAAGGAAGAAGAGTAAAGGTAATTAGAAGAAGAAAAAGAGTAAAAGTAATTAGAAGAATAAGAAGAGTAAAGATAATTAGAAGAAGAAGAAGAAGAGTAAAGCAAAAGAGTAAAACAAATAACAAAGCTTTCATTGTTTAAAAACGCGTAAACAAAAATTCAAAGTATTAAATTTAACAGACATAGTTTAAAAAGGAATAAACTCTGTCATACAAATATTTAAAATCTGTCATACAAAAATTTAAAATCTGTCATACAAATATCTAAAATCTGTCATACAAATATTTAAAATCTGTCATACAAAAATTTAAAATCTGTCATACAAATATTTAAAATCTGTCATACAAAAATTTAAAATCTGTCATACAAATATCTAAAATCTGTCATACAAAAATTTAAAATCTGTCATACAAAAATTTAAAATCTGTCATACAAAAAAAAAAAAAAAAAAAATTAAATTCTGTCATATTAATTGTCAAAACGTTAATAATGAATTTTAAAACTTTAATTTATAAAAATCGTAAAAAATTTTAAAACTTTAATTTATAGAAAATTTTAAAATTTTAAACCTCAAAATTGTAAAATTTTTCTTAAGGGGTAGGGTGTAGTGTATTTTATATGATATATGATATATTATTTACCTATTAATTAGATCTACCCTCGTAGAATACTGTATGTAAATTCTTTTATAAATTCCTTAGAAATAATTACAATAAATATTATTATTATTGGAATTATTATTGGAAACTTTTGGAAGTTTTTGTAGTTTTAAGGTACAGTTATGTTAGTATTTAAGGACGTAATTTTAGGAAAATAAAACACTCTTAACTCAGCCTCAAATCGGCTTTTTATTTATTTAGATCACAGGCATATAAATCTGCCTTTAGAATATACACTAGCCAGTGGCGTTTTTAAGCGCCGGCACCCTACATACATTTATTTAAAACTACACCTCTATCACGACAAATCACACCTTCTCCAAATTGGCCAAAAAAAGTGTTGCTGATTTTTCCTGGAAAATATATTAAAAATTTTATGAGCCGTTCCCGAGTAATCACATCTTCTCCAAATTGGCCAAAAAAAGCGTTGCTGATTTTTCCTGGAAAATACACTAAAAATCTTACGAGCCGTTTCCGAGTAATCACACCTTCTCCAAATTGGCCAAAAAAAGCGTTGCTGATTTTTCCTGAAAAATACACTAAAAATCTTACGAGCCGTTCCCGAGTAATCACACCTTCTCCAAATTGGCCAAAAAAAGCGTTGTTGATTTTTCCTGGAAAATACACTAAAAATCCTACGAGCCGTTCCCGAGTAATCACACCTTCTCCAAATTGGCCAAAAAAAAGCTTTGCTGATTTTTCCTGGAAAATACACTAAAAATCCTACGAGCCGTTTCCGAGTAATCACACCTTCTCCAAATTAGAAAAACAAGCGTTGCTGATTTTTCCTGGAAAAAACATCAAAAATCCTACGAGCCGTTCCCGAGTAATCACACCTTCTCCAAATTGGCCAAAAAAAGCGTTGCTGATTTTTCCTGGAAAATATATTAAAAAACCTACGAGCCGTTCTCGAGTAATCACACCTTCTCCAAATTGGCAAAAAAAAGCGTTGCACATTTTTCCTGGAAAATACACTAAAAATCTTACGAGCCGTTCCGGAGTAATCACACTTTCTCCAAATTGGCCAAAAAAAGCGTTGTTGAAAATCAGCAACGCTTTTTTTTCTAATTTGGAGAAGGTGTGATTACTCGGGAACGGCTCGTAGGATTTTAAGTGTAATTTCCAGGAAAAATCAGCAACGCTTTTTTTTGGCCAATTTGGAGAAGATGGGATTACTCGGGAACGGCTCGTAAGATTTTTGATGTTTTTTCCAGGAAAAATCAGCAACGCTTTTTTTTGGTAATTTGGAGAAGGTGTGATTACTCGGGAATGGCTCGTAGGATTTTTAGTGTATTTTCCAGGAAAAATCAGCAACGCTTTTTTTGGCCAATTTGGAGAAGGTGTGATTACTCGGGAACGGCTCGTAGGATTTTTAGTGTAATTTCCAGGAAAAATCAGCAACACTTTTTTTGGCCAATTTGGAGAAGGTGTGATTACTCGGGAACGGCTCGTAGGTTTTTTAGTGTATTTTCCAGGAAAAATCAGCAACGCTTTTTTTTCTAATTTGGAGAAGATGGGATTACTCGGGAACGGCTCGTAGGTTTTTTAGTGTATTTTCCAGGAAAAATCAGCAACGCTTTTTTTTGGCCAATTTGGAGAAGGTGTGATTACTCGGGAACGGCTCGTAGGATTTTTAGTGTAATTTCCAGGAAAAATCAGCAACGCTTTTTTTTCTAATTTGGAGAAGATGGGATTACTCGGGAACGGCTCGTAGGTTTTTTAGTGTATTTTCCAGGAAAAATCAGCAACGCTTTTTTTTGCTAATTTGGAGAAGATGGGATTACTCGGGAACGGCTCGTAAGATTTTTAGTGTATTTTCCAGGAAAAATCAGCAACGCTTTTTTTTTGGCCAATTTGGAGAAGGTGTGATTACTCGGGAACGGCTCGTAGGTTTTTTAGTGTATTTTCCAGGAAAAATCAGCAACGCTTTTTTTTGCTAATTTGGAGAAGATGGGATTACTCGGGAACGGCTCGTAAGATTTTTGATGTTTTTTTCAGGAAAAATCAGCAACGCTTTTTTTGGCCAATTTGGAGAAGGTGTGATTACTCGGGAACGGCTCGTAAGATTTTTGATGTTTTTTCCAGGAAAAATCAACAACGCTTTTTTTGGCCAATTTGGAGAAGATGGGATTACTCGGGAACGGCTCGTAGGTTTTTTAGTGTATTTTCCAGGAAAAATCAGCAACGCTTTTTTTTGGCCAATTTGGAGAAGATGGGATTACTCGGGAACGGCTCGTAAGATTTTTAGTGTATTTTCCAGGAAAAATCAGCAACGCTTTTTTTGGCCAATTTGGAGAAGATGGGATTACTCGGGAACGGCACGTAGGATTTTTAGTGTATTTTCCAGGAAAAATCAGCAACGCTTTTTTTTCTAATTTGGAGAAGGTGTGATTACTCGGGAACGGCTCGTAAGATTTTTAGTGTAATTTCCAGGAAAAATCAACAACGCTTTTTTTGGCCAATTTGGAGAAGGTGTGATTACTCGGAAACTGCTCGTAGGATTTTTAGTGTATTTTCCAGGAAAAATCAGCAACGCTTTTTTTTGCCAATTTGGAGAAGGTGTGATTACTCGGGAACGGCTCGTAAGATTTTTAGTGTATTTTCCAGGAAAAATCAGCAACGCTTTTTGTTGGCCAATTTGGAGAAGGTGTGATTACTCGGGAACGGCTCGTAAAATTTTTAATATATTTTCCAGGAAAAATCAGCAACGCTTTTTTTGGCCAATTTGGAGAAGGTGTGATTACTCGGGAACGGCTCGTAGGATTTTTGATGTTTTTTCCAGGAAAAATCAGCAACGCTTGTTTTTCTAATTTGGAGAAGGTGTGATTACTCGGAAACGGCTCGTAGGATTTTTAGTGTATTTTCCAGGAAAAATCAGCAAAGCTTTTTTTTGGCCAATTTGGAGAAGGTGTGATTACTCGGGAACGGCTCGTAGGATTTTTAGTGTATTTTCCAGGAAAAATCAACAACGCTTTTTTTGGCCAATTTGGAGAAGGTGTGATTACTCGGGAACGGCTCGTAAGATTTTTAGTGTATTTTTCAGGAAAAATCAGCAACGCTTTTTTTGGCCAATTTGGAGAAGGTGTGATTACTCGGAAACGGCTCGTAAGATTTTTAGTGTATTTTCCAGGAAAAATCAGCAACGCTTTTTTTGGCCAATTTGGAGAAGATGGGATTACTCGGGAACGGCTCATAAAATTTTTAATATATTTTCCAGGAAAAATCAGCAACACTTTTTTTGGCCAATTTGGAGAAGGTGTGATTACTCGGGAACGGCTCATAAAATTTTTAATGTATTTTCCAGGAAATATCAGCAACGCTTTTTTTGGCCAATTTGGAGAAGGTGTGATTACTCGGGAACGGCTCGTAGGTTTTTTAGTGTATTTTCCAGGAAAAATCAGCAACGCTTTTTTTTCTAATTTGGAGAAGATGGGATTACTCGGGAACGGCTCATAAAATTTTTAATATATTTTCCAGGAAAAATCAACAACGCTTTTTTTGGCCAATTTGGAGAAGGTGTGATTACTCGGGAACGGCTCGTAGGATTTTTAGTGTAATTTCCAGGAAAAATCAGCAACGCTTTTTTTTTCTAATTTGGAGAAGATGGGATTACTCGGGAACGGCTCTTAAGATTTTTAATATATTTTCCAGGAAAAATCAGCAACGCTTTTTTTTGCCAATTTGGAGAAGGTGTGATTACTCGGGAACGGCTCGTAGGTTTTTTAGTGTATTTTCCAGGAAAAATCAGCAACGCTTTTTTTGGCCAATTTGGAGAAGGTGTGATTACTCGGGAACTGCTCGTAGGATTTTTAGTGTATTTTCCAGGAAAAATCAACAACGCTTTTTTTTGGCCAATTTGGAGAAGATGGGATTACTCGGGAACGGCTCATAAAATTTTTAATATATTTTCCAGGAAAAATCAGCAACACTTTTTTTTGGCCAATTTGGAGAAGGTGTGATTACTCGGGAACGGCTCGTAAGATTTTTGATGTATTTTCCAGGAAAAATCAGCAACGCTTTTTTTGGCCAATTTGGAGAAGGTGTGATTACTCGGGAACGGCTCGTAGGATTTTTAGTGTATTTTCCAGGAAAAATCAGCAACGCTTTTTTTGGCCAATTTGGAGAAGGTGTGATTACTCGGGAACGGCTCGTAAGATTTTAGTGTATTTTCCAGGAAAAATCAGCAACGCTTTTTTTGGCCAATTTGGAGAAGGTGTGATTACTCGGGAACGGCTCGTAAGATTTTTGATGTTTTTTCCAGGAAAAATCAGCAACGCTTTTGTTTAGCCAATTTGGAGAAGGTGTGATTACTCGGGAACGGCTCGTAAGATTTTTGATGTTTTTTCCAGGAAAAATCAGCAACGCTTTTTTTGGCCAATTTGGAGAAGGTGTGATTACTCGGGAACGGCTCGTAGGATTTTTAGTGTAATTTCCAAGAAAAATCAGCAACACTTTTTTTGGCCAATTTGGAGAAGGTGTGATTACTCGGGAACGGCTCGTAGGATTTTTAGTGTATTTTCCAGGAAAAATCAGCAACGCTTTTTTTTCTAATTTGGAGAAGGTGTGATTACTCGGGAACGGCTCGTAGGATTTTTAGTGTATTTTCCAGGAAAAATCAGCAACGCTTTTTTTGGCCAATTTGGAGAAGGTGTGATTACTCGGGAACGGCTCGTAAGATTTTTAGTGTATTTTCCAGGAAAAATCAGCAACGCTTTTTTTGGCCAATTTGGAGAAGGTGTGATTACTCGGGAACGGCTCGTAGGTTTTTTAGTGTATTTTCCAGGAAAAATCAACAACGCTTTTTTTGGCCAATTTGGAGATGGTGTGATTACTCGGGAACTGCTCGTAGGATTTTTAGTGTATTTTCCAGGAAAAATCAGCAACGCTTTTTTTGGCCAATTTGGAGAAGGTGTGATTACTCGGGAACGGCTCGTAGGATTTTTGATGTTTTTTCCAGGAAAAATCAGCAACGCTTTTTTTGGCCAATTTGGAGATGGTGTGATTACTCGGGAACGGCTCGTAGGATTTTTAGTGTATTTTCCAGGAAAAATCAGCAAGGTTTTTTTGGCCAATTTGGAGAAGATGGGATTACTCGGGAACGGCTCGTAGGTTTTTTAGTGTATTTTTCAGGAAAAATCAGCAACGCTTTTTTTGGCCAATTTGGAGAAGGTGTGATTACTCGGGAACGGCTCGTAGGATTTTTAGTGTAATTTCCAGGAAAAATCAACAACGCTTTTTTTTGGCCAATTTGGAGAAGGTGTGATTACTCGGGAACGGCTCGTATGATTTTTAGTGTATTTTCCAGGAAAAATCAACAACGCTTTTTTTGGCCAATTTGGAGAAGGTGTGATTACTCGGGAACGGCTCGTAAGATTTTTAGTGTATTTTCCAGGAAAAATCAGCAACGCTTTTTTTTGCCAATTTGGAGAAAGTGTGATTACTCGGGAACGGCTCGTAGGATTTTTAGTGTATTTTCCAGGAAAAATCAGCAACGCTTTTTTTTGCTAATTTGGAGAAGATGGGATTAATCCGGAACGGCTCGTAAGATTTTAAGTGTATTTTCCAGGAAAAATGTGCAACGCTTTTTTTGGCCAATTTGGAGAAGGTGTGATTACTCGGGAACGGCTCGTAGGATTTTTAGTGTATTTTCCAGGAAAAATCAGCAACGCTTTTTTTTCTAATTTGGAGAAGGTGTGATTACTCGGGAACGGCTCGTAGGTTTTTTAGTGTATTTTCCAGGAAAAATCAGCAACGCTTTTTTTTTCTAATTTGGAGAAGGTGTGATTACTCGGGAACGGCTCGTAGGATTTTTAGTGTATTTTCCAGGAAAAATCAGCAACGCTTTTTTTTGGCCAATTTGGAGAAGGTGTGATTACTCGGGAACGGCTCGTAAGATTTTTAGTGTATTTTCCAGGAAAAATCAGCAACGCTTTTTTTTGCCAATTTGGAGAAAGTGTGATTACTCCGGAACGGCTCGTAAGATTTTTAGTGTATTTTCCAGGAAAAATGTGCAACGCTTTTTTTTGCCAATTTGGAGAAGGTATGATTACTCGGGAACGGCTCGTAAGATTTTTAGTGTATTTTCCAGGAAAAATCAGCAACGCTTTTTTTTTCTAATTTGGAGAAGGTGTGATTACTCGGGAACGGCTCGTAGGATTTTTAGTGTATTTTCCAGGAAAAATCAGCAAGGTTTTTTTTTGGCCAATTTGGAGAAGGTGTGATTACTCGGGAACGGCTCGTAAGATTTTTAGTGTATTTTCCAGGAAAAATCAGCAACGCTTTTTTTGGCCAATTTGGAGAAGGTGTGATTACTCGGGAACGGCTCGTAGGTTTTTTAGTGTATTTTCCAGGAAAAATCAACAACGCTTTGTTTTGGCCAATTTGGAGAAGATGGGATTACTCGGGAACGGCTCGTAGGTTTTTTAGTGTATTTTCCAGGAAAAATCAGCAACGCTTTTTTTGGCCAATTTGGAGAAGTTGGGATTACTCGGGAACGGCTCGTAGGATTTTTAGTTTATTTTCCAGGAAAAATCAGCAACGCTTTTTTTTGCCAATTTGGAGAAGGTGTGATTACTCGGGAACGGCTCGTAAGATTTTTAGTGTTTTTTTCCAGGAAAAATCAGCAACGCTTTTTTTGGCCAATTTGGAGAAGGTGTGATTACTCGGGAACGGCTCGTAAGATTTTTAGTGTATTTTCCAGGAAAAATCAGCAACGCTTTTTTTGGCCAATTTGGAGAAGGTGTGATTACTCGGGAACGGCTCGTAGGATTTTTAGTGTAATTTCCAGGAAAAATCAGCAACACTTTTTTTGGCCAATTTGGAGAAGGTGTGATTACTCGGGAACGGCTCGTAGGATTTTTAGTGTATTTTCCAGGAAAAATCAACAACGCTTTTTTTGGCCAATTTGGAGAAGGTGTGATTACTCGGAAACGGCTCGTAAGATTTTTAGTGTATTTTCCAGGAAAAATCAGCAACGCTTTTTTTGGCCAATTTGGAGAAGATGGGATTACTCGGGAACGGCTCATAAAATTTTTAATATATTTTCCAGGAAAAATCAGCAACACTTTTTTTGGCCAATTTGGAGAAGGTGTGATTACTCGGGAACGGCTCGTAAGATTTTTAGTGTATTTTCCAGGAAAAATCAGCAACGCTTTTTTTTGGCCAATTTGGAGAAGGTGTGATTACTCGGGAACGGCTCGTAAGATTTTTAGTGTATTTTCCAGGAAAAATCAGCAACGCTTTTTTTTGCCAATTTGGAGAAGGTGTGATTACTCGGGAACGGCTCGTAGGTTTTTTAGTGTATTTTCCAGGAAAAATCAGCAACGCTTTTTTTTTATAATTTGGAGAAGATGGGATTACTCGGGAACGGCTCGTAGGTTTTTTAGTGTATTTTCCAGGAAAAATCAGCAACGCTTTTTTTTGGCCAATTTGGAGAAGATGGGATTACTCGGGAACGGCTCGTAAGATTTTTGATGTTTTTTCCAGGAAAAATCAGCAACGCTTTTTTTTGGCCAATTTGGAGAAGGTGTGATTACTCGGGAACGGCTCGTAGGTTTTTTAGTGTATTTTCCAGGAAAAATCAGCAACGCTTTTTTTTCTAATTTGGAGAAGGTGTGATTACTCGGGAACGGCTCGTAGGTTTTTTAGTGTATTTTCCAGGAAAAATCAGCAACGCTTTTTTTTCTAATTTGGAGAAGGTGTGATTACTCGGGAACGGCTCGTAGGTTTTTTAGTGTATTTTCCAGGAAAAATCAACAACGCTTTTTTTTGGCCAATTTGGAGAAGGTGTGATTACTCGGAAACGGCTCGTAGGTTTTTTAGTGTATTTTCCAGGAAAAATCAGCAACGCTTTTTTTTCTAATTTGGAGAAGGTGTGATTACTCGGAAACGGCTCGTAGGTTTTTTAGTGTATTTTCCAGGAAAAATCAGCAACGCTTTTTTTGGCCAATTTGGAGAAGGTGTGATTACTCGGGAACGGCTCGTAGGATTTTTGATGTTTTTTCCAGGAAAAATCAGCAACGCTTTTTTTTGGCCAATTTGGAGAAGGTGTGATTACTCGGGAACGGCTCGTAGGTTTTTTAGTGTATTTTCCAGGAAAAATCAGCAACGCTTTTTTTTGGCCAATTTGGAGAAGGTGTGATTACTCGGGAACGGCTCGTAAGATTTTTAGTGTATTTTCCAGGAAAAATCAGCAACGCTTTTTTTTGGCCAATTTGGAGAAGATGGGATTACTCGGGAACGGCTCGTAAGATTTTTGATGTTTTTTCCAGGAAAAATCAGCAACGCTTTTTTTTCTAATTTGGAGAAGGTGTGATTACTCGGAAACGGCTCGTAGGTTTTTTAGTGTATTTTCCAGGAAAAATGTGCAACGCTTTTTTTTGCCAATTTGGAGAAGGTGTGATTACTCGGGAACGGCTCGTAAGGTTTTTAGTGTATTTTCCAGGAAAAATCAACAACGCTCGTAAGATTTTTAGTGTATTTTTCAGGAAAAATCAGCAACGCTTTTTTTGGCCAATTTGGAGAAGGTGTGATTACTCGGAAACGGCTCGTAAGATTTTTAGTGTATTTTCCAGGAAAAATCAGCAACGCTTTTTTTGGCCAATTTGGAGAAGATGGGATTACTCGGGAACGGCTCATAAAATTTTTAATGTTTTTTCCAGGAAAAATCAGCAACGCTTTTTTTTCTAATTTGGAGAAGGTGTGATTACTCGGGAATGGCTCGTAGGATTTTAAGTGTAATTTCCAGGAAAAATCAGCAACGCTTTTTTTTTGGCCAATTTGGAGAAGATGGGATTACTCGGGAACGGCTCGTAAGATTTTTGATGTTTTTTCCAGGAAAAATCAGCAACGCTTTTTTTTGGTAATTTGGAGAAGGTGTGATTACTCGGGAATGGCTCGTAGGATTTTTAGTGTATTTTCCAGGAAAAATCAGCAACGCTTTTTTTGGCCAATTTGGAGAAGGTGTGATTACTCGGGAACGGCTCGTAGGATTTTTAGTGTAATTTCCAGGAAAAATCAGCAACACTTTTTTTGGCCAATTTGGAGAAGGTGTGATTACTCGGGAACGGCTCGTAGGTTTTTTAGTGTATTTTCCAGGAAAAATCAGCAACGCTTTTTTTTCTAATTTGGAGAAGATGGGATTACTCGGGAACGGCTCGTAGGTTTTTTAGTGTATTTTCCAGGAAAAATCAGCAACGCTTTTTTTTGGCCAATTTGGAGAAGATGGGATTACTCGGGAACGGCTCGTAAGATTTTTGATGTTTTTTCCAGGAAAAATCAGCAACGCTTTTTTTTGGCCAATTTGGAGAAGGTGTGATTACTCGGGAACGGCTCCTAGGATTTTTAGTGTATTTTCCAGGAAAAATCAGCAACGCTTTTTTTGGCCAATTTGGAGAAGGTGTGATTACTCGGGAACGGCTCGTAAGATTTTTAGTGTATTTTCCAGGAAAAATCAGCAACGCTTTTTTTGGCCAATTTGGAGAAGGTGTGATTACTCGGGAACGGCTCGTAGGTTTTTTAGTGTATTTTCCAGGAAAAATCAACAACGCTTTTTTTGGCCAATTTGGAGATGGTGTGATTACTCGGGAACTGCTCGTAGGATTTTTAGTGTATTTTCCAGGAAAAATCAGCAACGCTTTTTTTGGCCAATTTGGAGAAGGTGTGATTACTCGGGAACGGCTCGTAGGATTTTTGATGTTTTTTCCAGGAAAAATCAGCAACGCTTTTTTTGGCCAATTTGGAGATGGTGTGATTACTCGGGAACGGCTCGTAGGATTTTTAGTGTATTTTCCAGGAAAAATCAGCAAGGTTTTTTTGGCCAATTTGGAGAAGATGGGATTACTCGGGAACGGCTCGTAGGTTTTTTAGTGTATTTTTCAGGAAAAATCAGCAACGCTTTTTTTGGCCAATTTGGAGAAGGTGTGATTACTCGGGAACGGCTCGTAGGATTTTTAGTGTAATTTCCAGGAAAAATCAACAACGCTTTTTTTTGGCCAATTTGGAGAAGGTGTGATTACTCGGGAACGGCTCGTATGATTTTTAGTGTATTTTCCAGGAAAAATCAACAACGCTTTTTTTGGCCAATTTGGAGAAGGTGTGATTACTCGGGAACGGCTCGTAAGATTTTTAGTGTATTTTCCAGGAAAAATCAGCAACGCTTTTTTTTGCCAATTTGGAGAAAGTGTGATTACTCGGGAACGGCTCGTAGGATTTTTAGTGTATTTTCCAGGAAAAATCAGCAACGCTTTTTTTTGCTAATTTGGAGAAGATGGGATTAATCCGGAACGGCTCGTAAGATTTTAAGTGTATTTTCCAGGAAAAATGTGCAACGCTTTTTTTGGCCAATTTGGAGAAGGTGTGATTACTCGGGAACGGCTCGTAGGATTTTTAGTGTATTTTCCAGGAAAAATCAGCAACGCTTTTTTTTCTAATTTGGAGAAGGTGTGATTACTCGGGAACGGCTCGTAGGTTTTTTAGTGTATTTTCCAGGAAAAATCAGCAACGCTTTTTTTTTCTAATTTGGAGAAGGTGTGATTACTCGGGAACGGCTCGTAGGATTTTTAGTGTATTTTCCAGGAAAAATCAGCAACGCTTTTTTTTGGCCAATTTGGAGAAGGTGTGATTACTCGGGAACGGCTCGTAAGATTTTTAGTGTATTTTCCAGGAAAAATCAGCAACGCTTTTTTTTGCCAATTTGGAGAAAGTGTGATTACTCCGGAACGGCTCGTAAGATTTTTAGTGTATTTTCCAGGAAAAATGTGCAACGCTTTTTTTTGCCAATTTGGAGAAGGTATGATTACTCGGGAACGGCTCGTAAGATTTTTAGTGTATTTTCCAGGAAAAATCAGCAACGCTTTTTTTTTCTAATTTGGAGAAGGTGTGATTACTCGGGAACGGCTCGTAGGATTTTTAGTGTATTTTCCAGGAAAAATCAGCAAGGTTTTTTTTTGGCCAATTTGGAGAAGGTGTGATTACTCGGGAACGGCTCGTAAGATTTTTAGTGTATTTTCCAGGAAAAATCAGCAACGCTTTTTTTGGCCAATTTGGAGAAGGTGTGATTACTCGGGAACGGCTCGTAGGTTTTTTAGTGTATTTTCCAGGAAAAATCAACAACGCTTTTTTTTGGCCAATTTGGAGAAGATGGGATTACTCGGGAACGGCTCGTAGGTTTTTTAGTGTATTTTCCAGGAAAAATCAGCAACGCTTTTTTTGGCCAATTTGGAGAAGTTGGGATTACTCGGGAACGGCTCGTAGGATTTTTAGTTTATTTTCCAGGAAAAATCAGCAACGCTTTTTTTTGCCAATTTGGAGAAGGTGTGATTACTCGGGAACGGCTCGTAAGATTTTTAGTGTTTTTTTCCAGGAAAAATCAGCAACGCTTTTTTTGGCCAATTTGGAGAAGGTGTGATTACTCGGGAACGGCTCGTAAGATTTTTAGTGTATTTTCCAGGAAAAATCAGCAACGCTTTTTTTGGCCAATTTGGAGAAGGTGTGATTACTCGGGAACGGCTCGTAGGATTTTTAGTGTAATTTCCAGGAAAAATCAGCAACACTTTTTTTGGCCAATTTGGAGAAGGTGTGATTACTCGGGAACGGCTCGTAGGATTTTTAGTGTATTTTCCAGGAAAAATCAACAACGCTTTTTTTGGCCAATTTGGAGAAGGTGTGATTACTCGGAAACGGCTCGTAAGATTTTTAGTGTATTTTCCAGGAAAAATCAGCAACGCTTTTTTTGGCCAATTTGGAGAAGATGGGATTACTCGGGAACGGCTCATAAAATTTTTAATATATTTTCCAGGAAAAATCAGCAACACTTTTTTTGGCCAATTTGGAGAAGGTGTGATTACTCGGGAACGGCTCGTAAGATTTTTAGTGTATTTTCCAGGAAAAATCAGCAACGCTTTTTTTTGGCCAATTTGGAGAAGGTGTGATTACTCGGGAACGGCTCGTAAGATTTTTAGTGTATTTTCCAGGAAAAATCAGCAACGCTTTTTTTTGCCAATTTGGAGAAGGTGTGATTACTCGGGAACGGCTCGTAGGTTTTTTAGTGTATTTTCCAGGAAAAATCAGCAACGCTTTTTTTTTATAATTTGGAGAAGATGGGATTACTCGGGAACGGCTCGTAGGTTTTTTAGTGTATTTTCCAGGAAAAATCAGCAACGCTTTTTTTTGGCCAATTTGGAGAAGATGGGATTACTCGGGAACGGCTCGTAAGATTTTTGATGTTTTTTCCAGGAAAAATCAGCAACGCTTTTTTTTGGCCAATTTGGAGAAGGTGTGATTACTCGGGAACGGCTCGTAGGTTTTTTAGTGTATTTTCCAGGAAAAATCAGCAACGCTTTTTTTTCTAATTTGGAGAAGGTGTGATTACTCGGGAACGGCTCGTAGGTTTTTTAGTGTATTTTCCAGGAAAAATCAGCAACGCTTTTTTTTCTAATTTGGAGAAGGTGTGATTACTCGGGAACGGCTCGTAGGTTTTTTAGTGTATTTTCCAGGAAAAATCAACAACGCTTTTTTTTGGCCAATTTGGAGAAGGTGTGATTACTCGGAAACGGCTCGTAGGTTTTTTAGTGTATTTTCCAGGAAAAATCAGCAACGCTTTTTTTTCTAATTTGGAGAAGGTGTGATTACTCGGAAACGGCTCGTAGGTTTTTTAGTGTATTTTCCAGGAAAAATCAGCAACGCTTTTTTTGGCCAATTTGGAGAAGGTGTGATTACTCGGGAACGGCTCGTAGGATTTTTGATGTTTTTTCCAGGAAAAATCAGCAACGCTTTTTTTTGGCCAATTTGGAGAAGGTGTGATTACTCGGGAACGGCTCGTAGGTTTTTTAGTGTATTTTCCAGGAAAAATCAGCAACGCTTTTTTTTGGCCAATTTGGAGAAGGTGTGATTACTCGGGAACGGCTCGTAAGATTTTTAGTGTATTTTCCAGGAAAAATCAGCAACGCTTTTTTTTGGCCAATTTGGAGAAGATGGGATTACTCGGGAACGGCTCGTAAGATTTTTGATGTTTTTTCCAGGAAAAATCAGCAACGCTTTTTTTTCTAATTTGGAGAAGGTGTGATTACTCGGAAACGGCTCGTAGGTTTTTTAGTGTATTTTCCAGGAAAAATGTGCAACGCTTTTTTTTGCCAATTTGGAGAAGGTGTGATTACTCGGGAACGGCTCGTAAGGTTTTTAGTGTATTTTCCAGGAAAAATCAACAACGCTCGTAAGATTTTTAGTGTATTTTTCAGGAAAAATCAGCAACGCTTTTTTTGGCCAATTTGGAGAAGGTGTGATTACTCGGAAACGGCTCGTAAGATTTTTAGTGTATTTTCCAGGAAAAATCAGCAACGCTTTTTTTGGCCAATTTGGAGAAGATGGGATTACTCGGGAACGGCTCATAAAATTTTTAATGTTTTTTCCAGGAAAAATCAGCAACGCTTTTTTTTCTAATTTGGAGAAGGTGTGATTACTCGGGAATGGCTCGTAGGATTTTAAGTGTAATTTCCAGGAAAAATCAGCAACGCTTTTTTTTTGGCCAATTTGGAGAAGATGGGATTACTCGGGAACGGCTCGTAAGATTTTTGATGTTTTTTCCAGGAAAAATCAGCAACGCTTTTTTTTGGTAATTTGGAGAAGGTGTGATTACTCGGGAATGGCTCGTAGGATTTTTAGTGTATTTTCCAGGAAAAATAAGCAACGCTTTTTTTGGCCAATTTGGAGAAGGTGTGATTACTCGGGAACGGCTCGTAGGATTTTTAGTGTAATTTCCAGGAAAAATCAGCAACACTTTTTTTGGCCAATTTGGAGAAGGTGTGATTACTCGGGAACGGCTCGTAGGTTTTTTAGTGTATTTTCCAGGAAAAATCAGCAACGCTTTTTTTTCTAATTTGGAGAAGATGGGATTACTCGGGAACGGCTCGTAGGTTTTTTAGTGTATTTTCCAGGAAAAATCAGCAACGCTTTTTTTTGGCCAATTTGGAGAAGATGGGATTACTCGGGAACGGCTCGTAAGATTTTTGATGTTTTTTCCAGGAAAAATCAGCAACGCTTTTTTTTGGCCAATTTGGAGAAGGTGTGATTACTCGGGAACGGCTCGTAGGTTTTTTAGTGTATTTTCCAGGAAAAATCAGCAACGCTTTTTTTTCTAATTTGGAGAAGGTGTGATTACTCGGGAACGGCTCGTAGGTTTTTTAGTGTATTTTCCAGGAAAAATCAGCAACGCTTTTTTTTCTAATTTGGAGAAGGTGTGATTACTCGGGAACGGCTCGTAGGTTTTTTAGTGTATTTTCCAGGAAAAATCAACAACGCTTTTTTTTGGCCAATTTGGAGAAGGTGTGATTACTCGGAAACGGCTCGTAGGTTTTTTAGTGTATTTTCCAGGAAAAATCAGCAACGCTTTTTTTTCTAATTTGGAGAAGGTGTGATTACTCGGAAACGGCTCGTAGGTTTTTTAGTGTATTTTCCAGGAAAAATCAGCAACGCTTTTTTTGGCCAATTTGGAGAAGATGGGATTACTCGGGAACGGCTCGTAAGATTTTTGATGTTTTTTCCAGGAAAAATCAGCAACGCTTTTTTTTGCCAATTTGGAGAAGGTGTGATTACTCGGGAACGGCTCGTAGGTTTTTTAGTGTATTTTCCAGGAAAAATCAGCAACGCTTTTTTTTGGCCAATTTGGAGAAGGTGTGATTACTCGGGAACTGCTCGTAGGATTTTTAGTGTATTTTCCAGGAAAAATCAACAACGCTTTTTTTTGGCCAATTTGGAGAAGATGGGATTACTCAGGAACGGCTCATAAAATTTTTAATATATTTTCCAGGAAAAATCAGCAACACTTTTTTTTGGCCAATTTGGAGAAGGTGTGATTACTCGGGAACGGCTCGTAAGATTTTTGATGTATTTTCCAGGAAAAATCAGCAACGCTTTTTTTTTGGCCAATTTGGAGAAGGTGTGATTACTCGGGAACGGCTCGTAGGATTTTTAGTGTATTTTCCAGGAAAAATCAGCGTTAGAAAAAAAAGCGTTGTTGATTTTTCCTGGAAAATACACTAAAAACCTTACGAGCCGTTCCCGAGTAATCACACCTTCTCCAAATTGGCAAAAAAAAGCGTTGCACATTTTTCCTGGAAAATACACTAAAAAACCTACGAGCCGTTTCCGAGTAATCACACCTTCTCCAAATTAGAAAAAAAAGCGTTGCTGATTTTTCCTGGAAAAAACATCAAAAATCTTACGAGCCGTTCCCGAGTAATCCCATCTTCTCCAAATTGGCCAAAAAAAAGCGTTGCTGATTTTTCCTGGAAAATACACTAAAAATCTTACGAGCCGTTCCCGAGTAATCACACCTTCTCCAAATTGGCCAAAAAAAAGCTTTGCTGATTTTTCCTGGAAAATACACTAAAAAACCTACGAGCCGTTCCCGAGTAATCACACCTTCTCCAAATTGGCCAAAAAAAAGCGTTGCTGATTTTTCCTGGAAAAAACATCAAAAATCCTACGAGCCGTTCCCGAGTAATCACACCTTTTCCAAATTGGCCAAAAAAAGCGTTGCTGATTTTTCCTGGAAAATACACTAAAAAACCTACGAGCCGTTTCCGAGTAATCACACCTTCTCCAAATTAGAAAAAAAAGCGTTGCTGATTTTTCCTGGAAAATACACTAAAAAACCTACGAGCCGTTTCCGAGTAATCACACCTTCTCCAAATTGGCAAAAAAAAAGCGTTGTTGATTTTTCCTGGAAAATACACTAAAAATCTTACGAGCCGTTCCCGAGTAATCCCATCTTCTCCAAATTGGCCAAAAAAAAACGTTGCTGATTTTTCCTGGAAAATACACTAAAAAACCTACGAGCCGTTTCCGAGTAATTACACCTTCTCCAAATTAGAAAAAAAAGCGTTGCTGATTTTTCCTGGAAAATATATTAAAAATTTTATGAGCCGTTCCCGAGTAATCACACCTTCTCCAAATTGGCCAAAAAAAGCGTTGTTGATTTTTCCTGGAAATTACACTAAAAATCCTACGAGCCGTTCCCGAGTAATCACACCTTCTCCAAATTGGCCAAAAAAAAGCGTTGCTGATTTTTCCTGGAAAATACACTAAAAAACCTACGAGCCGTTCCCGAGTAATCACACCTTCTCCAAATTGGCCAAAAAAAGCGTTGCTGATTTTTCCTGGAAATTACACTAAAAATCCTACGAGCCGTTCCCGAGTAATCACACCTTCTCCAAATTGGCCAAAAAAAGCGTTGCTGATTTTTCCTGGAAAATACACTAAAAAACCTACGAGCCGTTCCCGAGTAATCACACCTTCTCCAAATTGGCCAAAAAAAGCGTTGTTGATTTTTCCTGGAAAATATATTAAAAATTTTATGAGCCATTCCCGAGTAATCCCATCTTCTCCAAATTAGAAAAAAAAGCGTTGCTGATTTTTCCTGGAAAATACACTAAAAAACCTACGAGCCGTTCCCGAGTAATCACACCTTCTCCAAATTGGCCAAAAAAAGCGTTGCTGATTTTTCCTGGAAAATACATTAAAAATTTTATGAGCCGTTCCCGAGTAATCACACCTTCTCCAAATTGGCCAAAAAAAGTGTTGCTGATTTTTCCTGGAAAATATATTAAAAATTTTATGAGCCGTTCCCGAGTAATCACATCTTCTCCAAATTGGCCAAAAAAAGCGTTGCTGATTTTTCCTGGAAAATACACTAAAAATCTTACGAGCCGTTTCCGAGTAATCACACCTTCTCCAAATTGGCCAAAAAAAGCGTTGCTGATTTTTCCTGAAAAATACACTAAAAATCTTACGAGCCGTTCCCGAGTAATCACACCTTCTCCAAATTGGCCAAAAAAAGCGTTGTTGATTTTTCCTGGAAAATACACTAAAAATCCTACGAGCCGTTCCCGAGTAATCACACCTTCTCCAAATTGGCCAAAAAAAAGCTTTGCTGATTTTTCCTGGAAAATACACTAAAAATCCTACGAGCCGTTTCCGAGTAATCACACCTTCTCCAAATTAGAAAAACAAGCGTTGCTGATTTTTCCTGGAAAAAACATCAAAAATCCTACGAGCCGTTCCCGAGTAATCACACCTTCTCCAAATTGGCCAAAAAAAGCGTTGCTGATTTTTCCTGGAAAATATATTAAAAAACCTACGAGCCGTTCTCGAGTAATCACGCCTTCTCCAAATTGGCAAAAAAAAGCGTTGCACATTTTTCCTGGAAAATACACTAAAAATCTTACGAGCCGTTCCGGAGTAATCACACTTTCTCCAAATTGGCCAAAAAAAGCGTTGTTGATTTTTCCTGGAAAATACACTAAAAATCCTACGAGCCGTTCCCGAGTAATCACACCTTCTCCAAATTGGCCAAAAAAAGCGTTGCTGATTTTTCCTGAAAAATACACTAAAAATCCTACAAGCCGTAAGATTTTTGATGTTTTTTCCAGGAAAAATCAGCAACGCTTTTTTTTCTAATTTGGAGAAGGTGTGATTACTCGGGAACGGCTCGTAGGATTTTAAGTGTAATTTCCAGGAAAAATCAGCAACGCTTTTTTTTGGCCAATTTGGAGAAGATGGGATTACTCGGGAACGGCTCGTAAGATTTTTGATGTTTTTTCCAGGAAAAATCAGCAACGCTTTTTTTTGGTAATTTGGAGAAGGTGTGATTACTCGGGAATGGCTCGTAGGATTTTTAGTGTATTTTCCAGGAAAAATCAGCAACGCTTTTTTTGGCCAATTTGGAGAAGGTGTGATTACTCGGGAACGGCTCGTAGGATTTTTAGTGTAATTTCCAGGAAAAATCAGCAACACTTTTTTTGGCCAATTTGGAGAAGGTGTGATTACTCGGGAACGGCTCGTAGGTTTTTTAGTGTATTTTCCAGGAAAAATCAGCAACGCTTTTTTTTCTAATTTGGAGAAGATGGGATTACTCGGGAACGGCTCGTAGGTTTTTTAGTGTATTTTCCAGGAAAAATCAGCAACGCTTTTTTTTGGCCAATTTG
The DNA here is from genome assembly GCA_947311025.1 of Lypha dubia. Classification (NCBI taxonomy): domain Eukaryota; kingdom Metazoa; phylum Arthropoda; class Insecta; order Diptera; family Tachinidae; genus Lypha; species Lypha dubia. The sequence continues at coordinate 100,947 of CAMZJU010000070.1, forward strand.
GAGAAGGTGTGATTACTCGGGAACGGCTCGTAGGATTTTTAGTGTAATTTCCAGGAAAAATCAGCAACGCTTTTTTTTCTAATTTGGAGAAGATGGGATTACTCGGGAACGGCTCGTAGGTTTTTTAGTGTATTTTCCAGGAAAAATCAGCAACGCTTTTTTTTGCTAATTTGGAGAAGATGGGATTACTCGGGAACGGCTCGTAAGATTTTTAGTGTATTTTCCAGGAAAAATCAGCAACGCTTTTTTTTTGGACAATTTGGAGAAGGTGTGATTACTCGGGAACGGCTCGTAGGTTTTTTAGTGTATTTTCCAGGAAAAATCAGCAACGCTTTTTTTTTGCTAATTTGGAGAAGATGGGATTACTCGGGAACGGCTCGTAAGATTTTTGATGTTTTTTTCAGGAAAAATCAGCAACGCTTTTTTTGGCCAATTTGGAGAAGGTGTGATTACTCGGGAACGGCTCGTAAGATTTTTGATGTTTTTTCCAGGAAAAATCAACAACGCTTTTTTTGGCCAATTTGGAGAAGATGGGATTACTCGGGAACGGCTCGTAGGTTTTTTAGTGTATTTTCCAGGAAAAATCAGCAACGCTTTTTTTTGGCCAATTTGGAGAAGGTGTGATTACTCGGGAACGGCTCGTAGGTTTTTTAGTGTATTTTCCAGGAAAAATCAGCAACGCTTTTTTTTGGCCAATTTGGAGAAGATGGGATTACTCGGGAACGGCTCGTAAGATTTTTAGTGTATTTTCCAGGAAAAATCAGCAACGCTTTTTTTGGCCAATTTGGAGAAGATGGGATTACTCGGGAACGGCACGTAGGATTTTTAGTGTATTTTCCAGGAAAAATCAGCAACGCTTTTTTTTCTAATTTGGAGAAGGTGTGATTACTCGGGAACGGCTCGTAAGATTTTTAGTGTAATTTCCAGGAAAAATCAACAACGCTTTTTTTGGCCAATTTGGAGAAGGTGTGATTACTCGGAAACTGCTCGTAGGATTTTTAGTGTATTTTCCAGGAAAAATCAGCAACGCTTTTTTTTTGCCAATTTGGAGAAGGTGTGATTACTCGGGAACGGCTCGTAAGATTTTTAGTGTATTTTCCAGGAAAAATCAGCAACGCTTTTTGTTGGCCAATTTGGAGAAGGTGTGATTACTCGGGAACGGCTCGTAAAATTTTTAATATATTTTCCAGGAAAAATCAGCAACGCTTTTTTTGGCCAATTTGGAGAAGGTGTGATTACTCGGGAACGGCTCGTAGGATTTTTGATGTTTTTTCCAGGAAAAATCAGCAACGCTTGTTTTTCTAATTTGGAGAAGGTGTGATTACTCGGAAACGGCTCGTAGGATTTTTAGTGTATTTTCCAGGAAAAATCAGCAAAGCTTTTTTTTGGCCAATTTGGAGAAGGTGTGATTACTCGGGAACGGCTCGTAGGATTTTTAGTGTATTTTCCAGGAAAAATCAACAACGCTTTTTTTGGCCAATTTGGAGAAGGTGTGATTACTCGGGAACGGCTCGTAAGATTTTTAGTGTATTTTTCAGGAAAAATCAGCAACGCTTTTTTTGGCCAATTTGGAGAAGGTGTGATTACTCGGAAACGGCTCGTAAGATTTTTAGTGTATTTTCCAGGAAAAATCAGCAACGCTTTTTTTGGCCAATTTGGAGAAGATGGGATTACTCGGGAACGGCTCATAAAATTTTTAATATATTTTCCAGGAAAAATCAGCAACACTTTTTTTGGCCAATTTGGAGAAGGTGTGATTACTCGGGAACGGCTCATAAAATTTTTAATGTATTTTCCAGGAAATATCAGCAACGCTTTTTTTGGCCAATTTGGAGAAGGTGTGATTACTCGGGAACGGCTCGTAGGTTTTTTAGTGTATTTTCCAGGAAAAATCAGCAACGCTTTTTTTTCTAATTTGGAGAAGATGGGATTACTCGGGAACGGCTCATAAAATTTTTAATATATTTTCCAGGAAAAATCAACAACGCTTTTTTTGGCCAATTTGGAGAAGGTGTGATTACTCGGGAACGGCTCGTAGGATTTTTAGTGTAATTTCCAGGAAAAATCAGCAACGCTTTTTTTTCTAATTTGGAGAAGATGGGATTACTCGGGAACGGCTCTTAAGATTTTTAATATATTTTCCAGGAAAAATCAGCAACGCTTTTTTTTGCCAATTTGGAGAAGGTGTGATTACTCGGGAACGGCTCGTAGGTTTTTTAGTGTATTTTCCAGGAAAAATCAGCAACGCTTTTTTTGGCCAATTTGGAGAAGGTGTGATTACTCGGGAACTGCTCGTAGGATTTTTAGTGTATTTTCCAGGAAAAATCAACAACGCTTTTTTTTGGCCAATTTGGAGAAGATGGGATTACTCGGGAACGGCTCATAAAATTTTTAATATATTTTCCAGGAAAAATCAGCAACACTTTTTTTTGGCCAATTTGGAGAAGGTGTGATTACTCGGGAACGGCTCGTAAGATTTTTGATGTATTTTCCAGGAAAAATCAGCAACGCTTTTTTTGGCCAATTTGGAGAAGGTGTGATTACTCGGGAACGGCTCGTAGGATTTTTAGTGTATTTTCCAGGAAAAATCAGCAACGCTTTTTTTGGCCAATTTGGAGAAGGTGTGATTACTCGGGAACGGCTCGTAAGATTTTAGTGTATTTTCCAGGAAAAATCAGCAACGCTTTTTTTGGCCAATTTGGAGAAGGTGTGATTACTCGGGAACGGCTCGTAAGATTTTTGATGTTTTTTCCAGGAAAAATCAGCAACGCTTTTGTTTAGCCAATTTGGAGAAGGTGTGATTACTCGGGAACGGCTCGTAAGATTTTTGATGTTTTTTCCAGGAAAAATCAGCAACGCTTTTTTTGGCCAATTTGGAGAAGGTGTGATTACTCGGGAACGGCTCGTAGGATTTTTAGTGTAATTTCCAAGAAAAATCAGCAACACTTTTTTTGGCCAATTTGGAGAAGGTGTGATTACTCGGGAACGGCTCGTAGGATTTTTAGTGTATTTTCCAGGAAAAATCAGCAACGCTTTTTTTTCTAATTTGGAGAAGGTGTGATTACTCGGGAACGGCTCGTAGGATTTTTAGTGTATTTTCCAGGAAAAATCAGCAACGCTTTTTTTGGCCAATTTGGAGAAGGTGTGATTACTCGGGAACGGCTCGTAAGATTTTTAGTGTATTTTCCAGGAAAAATCAGCAACGCTTTTTTTGGCCAATTTGGAGAAGGTGTGATTACTCGGGAACGGCTCGTAGGTTTTTTAGTGTATTTTCCAGGAAAAATCAACAACGCTTTTTTTGGCCAATTTGGAGATGGTGTGATTACTCGGGAACTGCTCGTAGGATTTTTAGTGTATTTTCCAGGAAAAATCAGCAACGCTTTTTTTGGCCAATTTGGAGAAGGTGTGATTACTCGGGAACGGCTCGTAGGATTTTTGATGTTTTTTCCAGGAAAAATCAGCAACGCTTTTTTTGGCCAATTTGGAGATGGTGTGATTACTCGGGAACGGCTCGTAGGATTTTTAGTGTATTTTCCAGGAAAAATCAGCAAGGTTTTTTTGGCCAATTTGGAGAAGATGGGATTACTCGGGAACGGCTCGTAGGTTTTTTAGTGTATTTTTCAGGAAAAATCAGCAACGCTTTTTTTGGCCAATTTGGAGAAGGTGTGATTACTCGGGAACGGCTCGTAGGATTTTTAGTGTAATTTCCAGGAAAAATCAACAACGCTTTTTTTTGGCCAATTTGGAGAAGGTGTGATTACTCGGGAACGGCTCGTATGATTTTTAGTGTATTTTCCAGGAAAAATCAACAACGCTTTTTTTGGCCAATTTGGAGAAGGTGTGATTACTCGGGAACGGCTCGTAAGATTTTTAGTGTATTTTCCAGGAAAAATCAGCAACGCTTTTTTTTGCCAATTTGGAGAAAGTGTGATTACTCGGGAACGGCTCGTAGGATTTTTAGTGTATTTTCCAGGAAAAATCAGCAACGCTTTTTTTTGCTAATTTGGAGAAGATGGGATTAATCCGGAACGGCTCGTAAGATTTTAAGTGTATTTTCCAGGAAAAATGTGCAACGCTTTTTTTGGCCAATTTGGAGAAGGTGTGATTACTCGGGAACGGCTCGTAGGATTTTTAGTGTATTTTCCAGGAAAAATCAGCAACGCTTTTTTTTCTAATTTGGAGAAGGTGTGATTACTCGGGAACGGCTCGTAGGTTTTTTAGTGTATTTTCCAGGAAAAATCAGCAACGCTTTTTTTTTCTAATTTGGAGAAGGTGTGATTACTCGGGAACGGCTCGTAGGATTTTTAGTGTATTTTCCAGGAAAAATCAGCAACGCTTTTTTTTGGCCAATTTGGAGAAGGTGTGATTACTCGGGAACGGCTCGTAAGATTTTTAGTGTATTTTCCAGGAAAAATCAGCAACGCTTTTTTTTGCCAATTTGGAGAAAGTGTGATTACTCCGGAACGGCTCGTAAGATTTTTAGTGTATTTTCCAGGAAAAATGTGCAACGCTTTTTTTTGCCAATTTGGAGAAGGTATGATTACTCGGGAACGGCTCGTAAGATTTTTAGTGTATTTTCCAGGAAAAATCAGCAACGCTTTTTTTTTCTAATTTGGAGAAGGTGTGATTACTCGGGAACGGCTCGTAGGATTTTTAGTGTATTTTCCAGGAAAAATCAGCAAGGTTTTTTTTTGGCCAATTTGGAGAAGGTGTGATTACTCGGGAACGGCTCGTAAGATTTTTAGTGTATTTTCCAGGAAAAATCAGCAACGCTTTTTTTGGCCAATTTGGAGAAGGTGTGATTACTCGGGAACGGCTCGTAGGTTTTTTAGTGTATTTTCCAGGAAAAATCAACAACGCTTTTTTTTGGCCAATTTGGAGAAGATGGGATTACTCGGGAACGGCTCGTAGGTTTTTTAGTGTATTTTCCAGGAAAAATCAGCAACGCTTTTTTTGGCCAATTTGGAGAAGTTGGGATTACTCGGGAACGGCTCGTAGGATTTTTAGTTTATTTTCCAGGAAAAATCAGCAACGCTTTTTTTTGCCAATTTGGAGAAGGTGTGATTACTCGGGAACGGCTCGTAAGATTTTTAGTGTTTTTTTCCAGGAAAAATCAGCAACGCTTTTTTTGGCCAATTTGGAGAAGGTGTGATTACTCGGGAACGGCTCGTAAGATTTTTAGTGTATTTTCCAGGAAAAATCAGCAACGCTTTTTTTGGCCAATTTGGAGAAGGTGTGATTACTCGGGAACGGCTCGTAGGATTTTTAGTGTAATTTCCAGGAAAAATCAGCAACACTTTTTTTGGCCAATTTGGAGAAGGTGTGATTACTCGGGAACGGCTCGTAGGATTTTTAGTGTATTTTCCAGGAAAAATCAACAACGCTTTTTTTGGCCAATTTGGAGAAGGTGTGATTACTCGGAAACGGCTCGTAAGATTTTTAGTGTATTTTCCAGGAAAAATCAGCAACGCTTTTTTTGGCCAATTTGGAGAAGATGGGATTACTCGGGAACGGCTCATAAAATTTTTAATATATTTTCCAGGAAAAATCAGCAACACTTTTTTTGGCCAATTTGGAGAAGGTGTGATTACTCGGGAACGGCTCGTAAGATTTTTAGTGTATTTTCCAGGAAAAATCAGCAACGCTTTTTTTTTGGCCAATTTGGAGAAGGTGTGATTACTCGGGAACGGCTCGTAAGATTTTTAGTGTATTTTCCAGGAAAAATCAGCAACGCTTTTTTTTGCCAATTTGGAGAAGGTGTGATTACTCGGGAACGGCTCGTAAGATTTTTAGTGTATTTTCCAGGAAAAATGTGCAACGCTTTTTTTTGCCAATTTGGAGAAGGTGTGATTACTCGGGAACGGCTCGTAGGTTTTTTAGTGTATTTTCCAGGAAAAATCAGCAACGCTTTTTTTTGGCCAATTTGGAGAAGGTGTGATTACTCGGGAACGGCTCGTAAGATTTTTTGTGTATTTTCCAGGAAAAATCAGCAACGCTTTTTTTTGGCCAATTTGGAGATGGTGTGATTACTCGGGAACGGCTCGTAGGATTTTTAGTGTATTTTCCAGGAAAAATCAACAACGCTTTTTTTTCTAATTTGGAGAAGATGGGATTACTCGGGAACGGCTCGTAGGTTTTTTAGTGTATTTTCCAGGAAAAATCAGCAACGCTTTTTTTGGCCAATTTGGAGAAGGTGTGATTACTCGGGAACGGCTCGTAGGATTTTTAGTGTATTTTCCAGGAAAAATGTGCAACGCTTTTTGTGGCCAATTTGGAGAAGGTGTGATTACTCGGGAACGGCTCGTAGGATTTTTAGTGTTTTTTCCAGGAAAAATCAGCAACGCTTTTTTTTGCCAATTTGGAGAAGGTGTGATTACTCGGGAACGGCTCGTAGGATTTTTAGTGTATTTTCCAGGAAAAATCAGCAACGCTTTTTTTGGCCAATTTGGAGATGGTGTGATTACTCGGGAACGGCTCGTAGGATTTTTAGTGTATTTTCCAGGAAAAATCAGCAACACTTTTTTTGGCCAATTTGGAGAAGGTGTGATTACTCGGGAACGGCTCGTAAGATTTATGATGTTTTTTCCAGGAAAAATCAGCAACGCTTTTTTTGGCCAATTTGGAGATGGTAGGATTTTTAGTGTATTTTCCAGGAAAAATCAACAACGCTTTTTTTGGCCAATTTGGAGAAGGTGTGATTACTCGGGAACGGCTCGTAGGTTTTTTAGTGTATTTTCCAGGAAAAATCAGCAACGCTTTTTTTTTGGCCAATTTGGAGAAGGTGTGATTACTCGGGAACGGCTCGTAGGATTTTTGATGTTTTTTCCAGGAAAAATCAGCAACGCTTTTTTTGGCCAATTTGGAGAAGGTGTGATTACTCGGGAACGGCTCGTAAGATTTTTAGTGTTTTTTCCAGGAAAAATCAGCAACGCTTTTTTTGGCCAATTTGGAGAAGGTGTGATTACTCGGGAACGGCTCGTAGGATTTTTAGTGTATTTTCCAGGAAAAATCAGCAACGCTTTTTTTGGCCAATTTGGAGAAGGTGTGATTACTCGGGAACGGCTCGTAGGATTTTTAGTGTATTTTCCAGGAAAAATGTGCAACGCTTTTTGTGGCCAATTTGGAGAAGGTGTGATTACTCGGGAACGGCTCGTAGGATTTTTAGTGTTTTTTCCAGGAAAAATCAGCAACGCTTTTTTTTGCCAATTTGGAGAAGGTGTGATTACTCAGGAACGGCTCGTAGGTTTTTTAGTGTATTTTCCAGGAAAAATCAGCAAGGTTTTTTTTTGGCCAATTGGAGAAGATGGGATTACTCGGGAACGGCTCGTAGGATTTTTAGTGTATTTTCCAGGAAAAATCAGCAACGCTTTTTTTTGCCAATTTGGAGAAGTTGGGATTACTCGGGAACGGCTCGTAGGATTTTTAGTTTATTTTCCAGGAAAAATCAGCAACGCTTTTTTTTGCCAATTTGGAGAAGGTGTGATTACTCGGGAACGGCTCGTAAGATTTTTAGTGTTTTTTTCCAGGAAAAATCAGCAACGCTTTTTTTGGCCAATTTGGAGAAGGTGTGATTACTCGGGAACGGCTCGTAAGATTTTTAGTGTATTTTCCAGGAAAAATCAGCAACGCTTTTTTTGGCCAATTTGGAGAAGGTGTGATTACTCGGGAACGGCTCGTAGGATTTTTAGTGTAATTTCCAGGAAAAATCAGCAACACTTTTTTTGGCCAATTTGGAGAAGGTGTGATTACTCGGGAACGGCTCGTAGGATTTTTAGTGTATTTTCCAGGAAAAATCAACAACGCTTTTTTTGGCCAATTTGGAGAAGGTGTGATTACTCGGAAACGGCTCGTAAGATTTTTAGTGTATTTTCCAGGAAAAATCAGCAACGCTTTTTTTGGCCGATTTGGAGAAGATGGGATTACTCGGGAACGGCTCATAAAATTTTTAATATATTTTCCAGGAAAAATCAGCAACACTTTTTTTGGCCAATTTGGAGAAGGTGTGATTACTCGGGAACGGCTCGTAAGATTTTTAGTGTATTTTCCAGGAAAAATCAGCAACGCTTTTTTTTGGCCAATTTGGAGAAGGTGTGATTACTCGGGAACGGCTCGTAAGATTTTTAGTGTATTTTCCAGGAAAAATCAGCAACGCTTTTTTTTGCCAATTTGGAGAAGGTGTGATTACTCGGGAACGGCTCGTAAGATTTTTAGTGTATTTTCCAGGAAAAATGTGCAACGCTTTTTTTTGCCAATTTGGAGAAGGTGTGATTACTCGGGAACGGCTCGTAGGTTTTTTAGTGTATTTTCCAGGAAAAATCAGCAACGCTTTTTTTTCTAATTTGGAGAAGATGGGATTACTCGGGAACGGCTCGTAGGTTTTTTAGTGTATTTTCCAGGAAAAATCAGCAACGCTTTTTTTGGCCAATTTGGAGAAGGTGTGATTACTCGGGAACGGCTCGTAGGATTTTTAGTGTATTTTCCAGGAAAAATGTGCAACGCTTTTTGTGGCCAATTTGGAGAAGGTGTGATTACTCGGGAACGGCTCGTAGGATTTTTAGTGTTTTTTCCAGGAAAAATCAGCAACGCTTTTTTTTGCCAATTTGGAGAAGGTGTGATTACTCGGGAACGGCTCGTAAGATTTATGATGTTTTTTCCAGGAAAAATCAGCAACGCTTTTTTTGGCCAATTTGGAGATGGTAGGATTTTTAGTGTATTTTCCAGGAAAAATCAACAACGCTTTTTTTGGCCAATTTGGAGAAGGTGTGATTACTCGGGAACGGCTCGTAGGTTTTTTAGTGTATTTTCCAGGAAAAATCAGCAACGCTTTTTTTGGCCAATTTGGAGATGGTGTGATTACTCGGGAACGGCTCGTAGGATTTTTAGTGTATTTTCCAGGAAAAATCAGCAACGCTTTTTTTGGCCAATTTGGAGAAGGTGTGATTACTCGGGAACGGCTCGTAGGTTTTTTAGTGTATTTTCCAGGAAAAATCAGCAACGCTTTTTTTGGCCAATTTGGAGAAGGTGTGATTACTCGGGAACGGCTCGTAGGTTTTTTAGTGTATTTTCCAGGAAAAATCAGCAACACTTTTTTTGGCCAATTTGGAGAAGGTGTGATTACTCGGGAACGGCTCGTAAGATTTTTTGTGTATTTTCCAGGAAAAATCAGCAACGCTTTTTTTTCTAATTTGGAGAAGATGGGATTACTCGGGAACGGCTCGTAGGTTTTTTAGTGTATTTTCCAGGAAAAATCAGCAACGCTTTTTTAGGCCAATTTGGAGAAGGTGTGATTACTCGGGAACGGCTCGTAGGATTTTTAGTGTATTTTCCAGGAAAAATGTGCAACGCTTTTTGTGGCCAATTTGGAGAAGGTGTGATTACTCGGGAACGGCTCGTAGGATTTTTAGTGTTTTTTCCAGGAAAAATCAGCAACGCTTTTTTTTGCCAATTTGGAGAAGGTGTGATTACTCGGGAACGGCTCGTAAGATTTATGATGTTTTTTCCAGGAAAAATCAGCAACGCTTTTTTTGGCCAATTTGGAGATGGTAGGATTTTTAGTGTATTTTCCAGGAAAAATCAACAACGCTTTTTTTGGCCAATTTGGAGAAGGTGTGATTACTCGGGAACGGCTCGTAGGTTTTTTAGTGTATTTTCCAGGAAAAATCAGCAACGCTTTTTTTGGCCAATTTGGAGATGGTGTGATTACTCGGGAACGGCTCGTAGGATTTTTAGTGTATTTTCCAGGAAAAATCAGCAACGCTTTTTTTGGCCAATTTGGAGAAGGTGTGATTACTCGGGAACGGCTCGTAGGTTTTTTAGTGTATTTTCCAGGAAAAATCAGCAACGCTTTTTTTGGCCAATTTGGAGATGGTGTGATTACTCGGGAACGGCTCGTAGGTTTTTTAGTGTATTTTCCAGGAAAAATCAGCAACACTTTTTTTGGCCAATTTGGAGAAGGTGTGATTACTCGGGAACGGCTCGTAAGATTTTTTGTGTATTTTCCAGGAAAAATCAGCAACGCTTTTTTTGGCCAATTTGGAGATGGTGTGATTACTCGGGAACGGCTCGTAGGATTTTTAGTGTATTTTCCAGGAAAAATCAACAACGCTTTTTTTTCTAATTTGGAGAAGATGGGATTACTCGGGAACGGCTCGTAGGTTTTTTAGTGTATTTTCCAGGAAAAATCAGCAACGCTTTTTTTGGCCAATTTGGAGAAGGTGTGATTACTCGGGAACGGCTCGTAGGATTTTTAGTGTATTTTCCAGGAAAAATGTGCAACGCTTTTTGTGGCCAATTTGGAGAAGGTGTGATTACTCGGGAACGGCTCGTAGGATTTTTAGTGTTTTTTCCAGGAAAAATCAGCAACGCTTTTTTTTGCCAATTTGGAGAAGGTGTGATTACTCGGGAACGGCTCGTAGGATTTTTAGTGTATTTTCCAGGAAAAATCAGCAACGCTTTTTTTGGCCAATTTGGAGATGGTGTGATTACTCGGGAACGGCTCGTAGGATTTTTAGTGTATTTTCCAGGAAAAATCAGCAACACTTTTTTTGGCCAATTTGGAGAAGGTGTGATTACTCGGGAACGGCTCGTAAGATTTATGATGTTTTTTCCAGGAAAAATCAGCAACGCTTTTTTTGGCCAATTTGGAGATGGTAGGATTTTTAGTGTATTTTCCAGGAAAAATCAACAACGCTTTTTTTGGCCAATTTGGAGAAGGTGTGATTACTCGGGAACGGCTCGTAGGTTTTTTAGTGTATTTTCCAGGAAAAATCAGCAACGCTTTTTTTTTGGCCAATTTGGAGAAGGTGTGATTACTCGGGAACGGCTCGTAGGATTTTTGATGTTTTTTCCAGGAAAAATCAGCAACGCTTTTTTTGGCCAATTTGGAGAAGGTGTGATTACTCGGGAACGGCTCGTAGGATTTTTAGTGTTTTTTCCAGGAAAAATCAGCAACGCTTTTTTTGGCCAATTTGGAGAAGGTGTGATTACTCGGGAACGGCTCGTAGGATTTTTAGTGTATTTTCCAGGAAAAATCAGCAACGCTTTTTTTGGCCAATTTGGAGAAGGTGTGATTACTCGGGAACGGCTCGTAGGATTTTTAGTGTTTTTTCCAGGAAAAATCAGCAACGCTTTTTTTGGCCAATTTGGAGAAGGTGTGATTACTCGGGAACGGCTCATAAAATTTTTAATATATTTTCCAGGAAAAATCAGCAACGCTTTTTTTGGCCAATTTGGAGAAGGTGTGATTACTCGGGAACGGCTCGTAGGATTTTTGATGTTTTTTCCAGGAAAAATCAGCAACGCTTTTTTTGGCCAATTTGGAGAAGGTGTGATTACTCGGGAACGGCTCGTAGGATTTTTAGTGTTTTTTCCAGGAAAAATCAGCAACGCTTTTTTTGGCCAATTTGGAGAAGGTGTGATTACTCGGGAACGGCTCGTAGGATTTTTAGTGTATTTTCCAGGAAAAATGTGCAACGCTTTTTGTGGCCAATTTGGAGAAGGTGTGATTACTCGGGAACGGCTCGTAGGATTTTTAGTGTTTTTTCCAGGAAAAATCAGCAACGCTTTTTTTTGCCAATTTGGAGAAGGTGTGATTACTCAGGAACGGCTCGTAGGTTTTTTAGTGTATTTTCCAGGAAAAATCAGCAAGGTTTTTTTTTGGCCAATTGGAGACGATGGGATTACTCGGGAACGGCTCGTAGGATTTTTAGTGTATTTTCCAGGAAAAATCAGCAACGCTTTTTTTTTGCCAATTTGGAGAAGGTGTGATTACTCGGGAACGGCTCGTAGGTTTTTTAGTGTATTTTCCAGGAAAAATCAGCAACGCTTTTTTTTGCCAATTTGGAGAAGGTGTGATTACTCGGGAACGGCTCATAAAATTTTTAATATATTTTCCAGGAAAAATCAGCAACGCTTTTTTTTGGCCAATTTGGAGAAGGTGTGATTACTCGGGAACGGCTCGTAAGATTTTTAGTGTATTTTCCAGGAAAAATCAACAACGCTTTTTTTGGCCAATTTGGAGAAGGTGTGATTACTCGGGAACGGCTCGTAAGATTTTTGATGTTTTTTCCAGGAAAAATCAGCAACGCTTTTTTTGGCCAATTTGGAGAAGGTGTGATTACTCGGGAACGGCTCGTAGGTTTTTTAGTGTATTTTCCAGGAAAAATCAGCAACGCTTTTTTTTGGCCAATTTGGAGAAGGTGTGATTACTCGGGAACGGCTCGTAGGTTTTTTAGTGTATTTTCCAGGAAAAATCAGCAACGCTTTTTTTTGGCCAATTTGGAGAAGGTGTGATTACTCGGGAACTGCTCGTAGGATTTTTGATGTTTTTTCCAGGAAAAATCAGCAACGCTTTTTTTTGGCAATTTGGAGAAGGTGTGATTACTCGGGAACGGCTCGTAGGATTTTTAGTGTAATTTCCAGGAAAAATCAGCAACGCTTTTTTTTCTAATTTGGAGAAGATGGGATTACTCGGGAACGGCTCGTAGGTTTTTTAGTGTATTTTCCAGGAAAAATCAGCAACGCTTTTTTTTTGGCCAATTTGGAGAAGGTGTGATTACTCGGGAACGGCTCGTAGGATTTTTGATGTTTTTTCCAGGAAAAATCAGCAACGCTTTTTTTGGCCAATTTGGAGGTGTGATTACCCGGGAACGGCTCGTAGGATTTTTAGTGTTTTTTCCAGGAAAAATCAGCAACGCTTTTTTTTTGCCAATTTGGAGAAGGTGTGATTACTCGGGAACGGCTCGTAGGTTTTTTAGTGTATTTTCCAGGAAAAATCAACAACGCTTTTTTTGGCCAATTTGGAGAAGGTGTGATTACTCGGGAACGGCTCGTAGGTTTTTTAGTGTATTTTCCAGGAAAAATCAACAACGCTTTTTTTGGCCAATTTGGAGAAGCTGTGATTACTCGGGAACGGCTCGTAAGATTTTTAGTGTATTTTTCAGGAAAAATCAGCAACGCTTTTTTTTGCCAATTTGGAGAAGGTGTGATTACTCGGGAACGGCTCGTAGGTTTTTTAGTGTATTTTCCAGGAAAAATCAGCAACGCTTTTTTTTGCCAATTTGGAGAAGGTGTGATTACTCGGGAACGGCTCATAAAATTTTTAATATATTTTCCAGGAAAAATCAGCAGCGCTTTTTTTTGGCCAATTTGGAGAAGGTGTGATTACTCGGGAACGGCTCGTAAGATTTTTAGTGTATTTTCCAGGAAAAATCAACAACGCTTTTTTTGGCCAATTTGGAGAAGGTGTGATTACTCGGGAACGGCTCGTAAGATTTTTGATGTTTTTTCCAGGAAAAATCAGCAACGCTTTTTTTGGCCAATTTGGAGAAGGTGTGATTACTCGGGAACGGCTCGTAGGTTTTTTAGTGTATTTTCCAGGAAAAATCAGCAACGCTTTTTTTTGGCCAATTTGGAGAAGGTGTGATTACTCGGGAACGGCTCGTAGGTTTTTTAGTGTATTTTCCAGGAAAAATCAGCAACGCTTTTTTTTGGCCAATTTGGAGAAGGTGTGATTACTCGGGAACTGCTCGTAGGATTTTTGATGTTTTTTCCAGGAAAAATCAGCAACGCTTTTTTTTGGCAATTTGGAGAAGGTGTGATTACTCGGGAACGGCTCGTAGGATTTTTAGTGTAATTTCCAGGAAAAATCAGCAACGCTTTTTTTTCTAATTTGGAGAAGATGGGATTACTCGGGAACGGCTCGTAGGTTTTTTAGTGTATTTTCCAGGAAAAATCAGCAACGCTTTTTTTTTGGCCAATTTGGAGAAGGTGTGATTACTCGGGAACGGCTCGTAGGATTTTTGATGTTTTTTCCAGGAAAAATCAGCAACGCTTTTTTTGGCCAATTTGGAGAAGGTGTGATTACTCGGGAACGGCTCGTAGGATTTTTAGTGTTTTTTCCAGGAAAAATCAGCAACGCTTTTTTTTGCCAATTTGGAGAAGGTGTGATTACTCGGGAACGGCTCGTAAGTTTTTTAGTGTATTTTCCAGGAAAAATCAACAACGCTTTTTTTGGCCAATTTGGAGAAGCTGTGATTACTCGGGAACGGCTCGTAAGATTTTTAGTGTATTTTCCAGGAAAAATCAGCAAGGTTTTTTTTTGGCCAATTTGGAGATGGTGTGATTACTCGGGAACGGCTCGTAGGATTTTTAGTGTATTTTCCAGGAAAAATCAGCAACGCTTTTTTTTGGCCAATTTGGAGAAGGTGTGATTACTCGGAAACGGCTCGTAAGATTTTTAGTGTATTTTCCAGGAAAAATCAGCAACGCTTTTTTTGGCCAATTTGGAGAAGGTGTGATTACTCGGGAACGGCTCGTAAGATTTTTGATGTTTTTTCCAGGAAAAATCAGCAACGCTTTTTTTGGCCAATTTGGATAAGGTGTGATTACTCGGGAACGGCTCGTAGGATTTTTAGTGTATTTTCCAGGAAAAATCAGCAACGCTTTTTTTGGCCAATTTGGAGAAGGTGTGATTACTCGGGAACGGCTCGTAAGATTTTTAGTGTATTTTCCAGGAAAAATGTGCAACGCTTTTTTTGGCCAATTTGGAGAAGGTGTGATTACTCGGGAACGGCTCGTAAGATTTTTAGTGTATTTTCCAGGAAAAATCAGCAACGCTTTTTTTGGCCAATTTGGAGAAGGTGTGATTACTCGGGAACGGCTCGTAGGATTTTTAGTGTTTTTTCCAGGAAAAATCAGCAACGCTTTTTTTGGCCAATTTGGAGAAGGTGTGATTACTCGGGAACGGCTCGTAGGATTTTTAGTGTATTTTCCAGGAAAAATGTGCAACGCTTTTTGTGGCCAATTTGGAGAAGGTGTGATTACTCGGGAACGGCTCGTAGGATTTTTAGTGTTTTTTCCAGGAAAAATCAGCAACGCTTTTTTTTGCCAATTTGGAGAAGGTGTGATTACTCAGGAACGGCTCGTAGGTTTTTTAGTGTATTTTCCAGGAAAATTCAGCAAGGTTTTTTTTTGGCCAATTGGAGAAGATGGGATTACTCGGGAACGGCTCGTAGGATTTTTAGTGTATTTTCCAGGAAAAATCAGCAACGCTTTTTTTTTGCCAATTTGGAGAAGGTGTGATTACTCGGGAACGGCTCGTAGGTTTTTTAGTGTATTTTCCAGGAAAAATCAGCAACGCTTTTTTTTGCCAATTTGGAGAAGGTGTGATTACTCGGGAACGGCTCATAAAATTTTTAATATATTTTCCAGGAAAAATCAGCAACGCTTTTTTTTGGCCAATTTGGAGAAGGTGTGATTACTCGGGAACGGCTCGTAAGATTTTTAGTGTATTTTCCAGGAAAAATCAACAACGCTTTTTTTGGCCAATTTGGAGAAGGTGTGATTACTCGGGAACGGCTCGTAAGATTTTTGATGTTTTTTCCAGGAAAAATCAGCAACGCTTTTTTTGGCCAATTTGGAGAAGGTGTGATTACTCGGGAACGGCTCGTAGGTTTTTTAGTGTATTTTCCAGGAAAAATCAGCAACGCTTTTTTTTGGCCAATTTGGAGAAGGTGTGATTACTCGGGAACGGCTCGTAGGTTTTTTAGTGTATTTTCCAGGAAAAATCAGCAACGCTTTTTTTTGGCCAATTTGGAGAAGGTGTGATTACTCGGGAACTGCTCGTAGGATTTTTGATGTTTTTTCCAGGAAAAATCAGCAACGCTTTTTTTTGGCAATTTGGAGAAGGTGTGATTACTCGGGAACGGCTCGTAGGATTTTTAGTGTAATTTCCAGGAAAAATCAGCAACGCTTTTTTTTCTAATTTGGAGAAGATGGGATTACTCGGGAACGGCTCGTAGGTTTTTTAGTGTATTTTCCAGGAAAAATCAGCAACGCTTTTTTTTTGGCCAATTTGGAGAAGGTGTGATTACTCGGGAACGGCTCGTAGGATTTTTGATGTTTTTTCCAGGAAAAATCAGCAACGCTTTTTTTGGCCAATTTGGAGGTGTGATTACTCGGGAACGGCTCGTAGGATTTTTAGTGTTTTTTCCAGGAAAAATCAGCAACGCTTTTTTTTGCCAATTTGGAGAAGGTGTGATTACTCGGGAACGGCTCGTAGGTTTTTTAGTGTATTTTCCAGGAAAAATCAACAACGCTTTTTTTGGCCAATTTGGAGAAGGTGTGATTACTCGGGAACGGCTCGTAGGTTTTTTAGTGTATTTTCCAGGAAAAATCAACAACGCTTTTTTTGGCCAATTTGGAGAAGCTGTGATTACTCGGGAACGGCTCGTAAGATTTTTAGTGTATTTTCCAGGAAAAATCAGCAACGCTTTTTTTTGCCAATTTGGAGAAGGTGTGATTACTCGGGAACGGCTCGTAGGTTTTTTAGTGTATTTTCCAGGAAAAATCAGCAACGCTTTTTTTTGCCAATTTGGAGAAGGTGTGATTACTCGGGAACGGCTCATAAAATTTTTAATATATTTTCCAGGAAAAATCAGCAGCGCTTTTTTTTGGCCAATTTGGAGAAGGTGTGATTACTCGGGAACGGCTCGTAAGATTTTTAGTGTATTTTCCAGGAAAAATCAACAACGCTTTTTTTGGCCAATTTGGAGAAGGTGTGATTACTCGGGAACGGCTCGTAAGATTTTTGATGTTTTTTCCAGGAAAAATCAGCAACGCTTTTTTTGGCCAATTTGGAGAAGGTGTGATTACTCGGGAACGGCTCGTAGGTTTTTTAGTGTATTTTCCAGGAAAAATCAGCAACGCTTTTTTTTGGCCAATTTGGAGAAGGTGTGATTACTCGGGAACGGCTCGTAGGTTTTTTAGTGTATTTTCCAGGAAAAATCAGCAACGCTTTTTTTTGGCCAATTTGGAGAAGGTGTGATTACTCGGGAACTGCTCGTAGGATTTTTGATGTTTTTTCCAGGAAAAATCAGCAACGCTTTTTTTTGGCAATTTGGAGAAGGTGTGATTACTCGGGAACGGCTCGTAGGATTTTTAGTGTAATTTCCAGGAAAAATCAGCAACGCTTTTTTTTTCTAATTTGGAGAAGATGGGATTACTCGGGAACGGCTCGTAGGTTTTTTAGTGTATTTTCCAGGAAAAATCAGCAACGCTTTTTTTTTGGCCAATTTGGAGAAGGTGTGATTACTCGGGAACGGCTCGTAGGATTTTTGATGTTTTTTCCAGGAAAAATCAGCAACGCTTTTTTTGGCCAATTTGGAGAAGGTGTGATTACTCGGGAACGGCTCGTAGGATTTTTAGTGTTTTTTCCAGGAAAAATCAGCAACGCTTTTTTTTGCCAATTTGGAGAAGGTGTGATTACTCGGGAACGGCTCGTAGGTTTTTTAGTGTATTTTCCAGGAAAAATCAACAACGCTTTTTTTGGCCAATTTGGAGAAGCTGTGATTACTCGGGAACGGCTCGTAAGATTTTTAGTGTATTTTCCAGGAAAAATCAGCAAGGTTTTTTTTTGGCCAATTTGGAGATGGTGTGATTACTCGGGAACGGCTCGTAGGATTTTTAGTGTATTTTCCAGGAAAAATCAGCAACGCTTTTTTTTGGCCAATTTGGAGAAGGTGTGATTACTCGGAAACGGCTCGTAAGATTTTTAGTGTATTTTCCAGGAAAAATCAGCAACGCTTTTTTTGGCCAATTTGGAGAAGGTGTGATTACTCGGGAACGGCTCGTAAGATTTTTGATGTTTTTTCCAGGAAAAATCAGCAACGCTTTTTTTGGCCAATTTGGATAAGGTGTGATTACTCGGGAACGGCTCGTAGGATTTTTAGTGTATTTTCCAGGAAAAATCAGCAACGCTTTTTTTGGCCAATTTGGAGAAGGTGTGATTACTCGGGAACGGCTCGTAAGATTTTTAGTGTATTTTCCAGGAAAAATGTGCAACGCTTTTTTTGGCCAATTTGGAGAAGGTGTGATTACTCGGGAACGGCTCGTAAGATTTTTAGTGTATTTTCCAGGAAAAATCAGCAACGCTTTTTTTGGCCAATTTGGAGAAGGTGTGATTACTCGGGAACGGCTCGTAGGTTTTTTAGTGTATTTTCCAGGAAAAATCAGCAACGCTTTTTTTTCTAATTTGGAGAAGGTGTGATTACTCGAGAACGGCTCGTAGGTTTTTTTGTGCATTTTCCAGGAAAAATCAGCAACACTTTTTTTGGCCAATTTGGAGAAGGTGTGATTACTCGGGAACGGCTCGTAAGATTTTTAGTGTATTTTCCAGGAAAAATCAGCAACGCTTTTTTTGGCCAATTTGGAGAAGGTGTGATTACTCGGGAACGGCTCGTAAGATTTTTAATATATTTTCCAGGAAAAATCAGCAACACTTTTTTTGGCCAATTTGGAGAAGGTGTGATTACTCGGGAACGGCTCGTAAGATTTTTAGTGTATTTTCCAGGAAAAATCAACAACGCTTTTTTGGCCAATTTGGAGAAGGTGTGATTACTCGGGAACGGCTCGTAAGATTTTTAGTGTATTTTCCAGGAAAAATCAACAACGCTTTTTTTGGCCAATTTGGAGAAGGTGTGATTACTCGGGAACGGCTCGTAGGTTTTTTAGTGTATTTTCCAGGAAAAATCAGCAACGCTTTTTTTTCTAATTTGGAGAAGATGGGATTACTCGGGAACGGCTCGTAAGATTTTTAGTGTATTTTCCAGGAAAAATCAGCAACGCTTTTTTTTTGCTAATTTGGAGAAGGTGTGATTACTCGGGAACGGCTCGTAAGATTTTTAGTGTATTTTCCAGGAAAAATCAGCAACGCTTTTTTTGGCCAATTTGGAGAAGGTGTGATTACTCGGGAACGGCTCGTAGGATTTTTGATGTATTTTCCAGGAAAAATCAGCAACGCTTTTTTTTGGCCAATTTGGAGAAGGTGTGATTACTCGGGAACGGCTCGTAGGATTTTTAGTGTATTTTCCAGGAAAAATCAGCAAGGTTTTTTTTGGCCAATTTGGAGATGGTGTGATTACTCGGGAACGGCTCGTAGGATTTTTAATGTATTTTCCAGGAAAAATCAGCAAGGTTTTTTTTTGGCCAATTTGGAGATGGTGTGATTACTCGGGAACGGCTCGTAGGATTTTTAGTGTATTTTCCAGGAAAAATCAGCAACGCTTTTTTTGGCCAATTTGGAGAAGGTGTGATTACTCGGGAACGGCTCGTAAGATTTTTAGTGTTTTTTCCAGGAAAAATCAGCAACGCTTTTTTTTGGCCAATTTGGAGAAGGTGTGATTACTCGGGAACGGCTCGTAGGTTTTTTAGTGTATTTTCCAGGAAAAATCAGCAACGCTTTTTTTGGCCAATTTGGAGAAGGTGTGATTACTCGGGAACGGCTCATAAAATTTTTAATATATTTTCCAGGAAAAATCAGCAACGCTTTTTTTTCTAATTTGGAGAAGATGGGATTACTCGGGAACGGCTCGTAAGATTTTTATTGTATTTTCCAGGAAAAATCAACAACGCTTTTTTTGGCCAATTTGGAGAAGGTGTGATTACTCGGGAACGGCTCGTAGGATTTTTGATGTTTTTTCCAGGAAAAATCAGCAACGCTTTTTTTGGCCAATTTGGAGAAGATGGGATTACTCGGGAACGGCTCGTAGGTTTTTTAGTGTATTTTCCAGGAAAAATCAACAACGCTTTTTTTGGCCAATTTGGAGAAGGTGTGATTACTCGGGAACGGCTCGTAGGATTTTTAGTGTATTTTCCAGGAAAAATCAGCAACGCTTTTTTTTTGGCCAATTTGGAGAAGATGGGATTACTCGGGAACGGCTCGTAGGATTTTTGATGTTTTTTCCAGGAAAAATCAGCAACGCTTTTTTTTGGCCAATTTGGAGAAGATGGGATTACTCGGGAACGGCTCGTAGGTTTTTTAGTGTATTTTCCAGGAAAAATCAGCAACGCTTTTTTTTGGCCAATTTGGAGAAGGTGTGATTACTCGGGAACGGCTCGTAAGATTTTTAGTGTATTTTCCAGGAAAAATCAGCAACGCTTTTTTTTGCTAATTTGGAGAAGATGGGATTACTCGGGAACGGCTCGTAGGATTTTTGATGTTTTTTCCAGGAAAAATCAGCAACGCTTTTTTTTGGCCAATTTGGAGAAGATGGGATTACTCGGGAACGGCTCGTAGGTTTTTTAGTGTATTTTCCAGGAAAAATCAGCAACGCTTTTTTTTGGCCAATTTGGAGAAGATGGGATTACTCGGGAACGGCTCGTAGGATTTTTAGTGTAATTTCCAGGAAAAATCAGCAAGGTTTTTTTTTGGCCAATTTGGAGATGGTGTGATTACTCGGGAACGGCTCGTAGGATTTTTAGTGTATTTTCCAGGAAAAATCAGCAACGCTTTTTTTTCTAATTTGGAGAAGGTGTGATTACTCGGGAACGGCTCGTAGGATTTTTAGTGTATTTTCCAGGAAAAATCAGCAACGCTTTTTTTGGCCAATTTGGAGAAGGTGTGATTACTCGGGAACGGCTCGTAAGATTTTTGATGTTTTTTCCAGGAAAAATCAGCAACGCTTTTTTTTTGGCCAATTTGGAGAAGGTGTGATTACTCGGGAACGGCTCGTAAGATTTTTAGTGTATTTTCCAGGAAAAATCAGCAACGCTTTTTTTTGCTAATTTGGAGAAGATGGGATTACTCGGGAACGGCTCGTAGGATTTTTGATGTTTTTTCCAGGAAAAATCAGCAACGCTTTTTTTTGGCCAATTTGGAGAAGATGGGATTACTCGGGAACGCCTCGTAGGTTTTTTAGTGTATTTTCCAGGAAAAATCAGCAACGCTTTTTTTTGGCCAATTTGGAGAAGATGGGATTACTCGGGAACGGCTCGTAGGATTTTTAGTGTAATTTCCAGGAAAAATCAGCAAGGTTTTTTTTTGGCCAATTTGGAGATGGTGTGATTACTCGGGAACGGCTCGTAGGATTTTTAGTGTATTTTCCAGGAAAAATCAGCAACGCTTTTTTTTCTAATTTGGAGAAGATGGGATTACTCGGGAACGGCTCGTAGGTTTTTTAGTGTATTTTTCAGGAAAAATCAGCAACGCTTTTTTTTCTAATTTGGAGAAGATGGGATTACTCGGGAACGGCTCGTAGGTTTTTTAAGTGTATTTTTCAGGAAAAATCAGCAACGCTTTTTTTGGCCAATTTGGAGAAGGTGTGATTACTCGGGAACGGCTCGTAAGATTTTTGATGTTTTTTCCAGGAAAAATCAGCAACGCTTTTTTTGGCCAATTTGGAGATGGTGTGATTACTCGGGAACGGCTCGTAGGATTTTTAGTGTATTTTCCAGGAAAAATCAGCAACGCTTTTTTTTGGCCAATTCGGAGAAGGTGTGATTACTCGGGAACGGCTCGTAAGATTTTTGATGTTTTTTCCAGGAAAAATCAGCAACGCTTTTTTTTGGCCAATTTGGAGAAGATGGGATTACTCGGGAACGGCTAGTAGGATTTTTGATGTTTTTTCCAGGAAAAATCAGCAACGCTTTTTTTGGCCAATTTGGAGAAGGTGTGATTACTCGGGAACGGCTCGTAGGATTTTTAGTGTATTTTCCAGGAAAAATCAGCAACGCTTTTTTTGGCCAATTTGGAGAAGGTGTGATTACTCGGGAACGGCTCGTAGGATTTTTAGTGTATTTTCCAGGAAAAATGTGCAACGCTTTTTGTGGCCAATTTGGAGAAGGTGTGATTACTCGGGAACGGCTCGTAGGATTTTTAGTGTATTTTCCAGGAAAAATCAGCAACGCTTTTTTTTCTAATTTGGAGAAGGTGTGATTGCTCGGGAACGGCTCGTAGGATTTTTAGTGTATTTTCCAGGAAAAATCAGCAACGCTTTTTTTGGCCAATTTGGAGAAGGTGTGATTACTCGGAAACGGCTCGTAAGATTTTTAGTGTATTTTTCAGGAAAAATCAGCAACGCTTTTTTTTGGCCAATTTGGAGAAGATGGGATTACTCGGGAACGGCTCGTAGGATTTTTGATGTTTTTTCCAGGAAAAATCAGCAACGCTTTTTTTGGCCAATTTGGAGAAGGTGTGATTACTCGGGAACGGCTCGTAGGATTTTTAGTGTATTTTCCAGGAAAAATCAGCAACGCTTTTTTTTTGCCAATTTGGAGAAGGTGTGATTACTCGGGAACGGCTCGTAAGATTTTTGATGTTTTTTCCAGGAAAAATCAGCAACGCTTTTTTTTTGGCCAATTTGGAGAAGGTGTGATTACTCGGGAACGGCTCGTAGGATTTTTAGTGTATTTTCCAGGAAAAATCAGCAACGCTTTTTTTGGCCAATTTGGAGAAGATGGGATTACTCGGGAACGGCTCGTAAGATTTTTAGTGTATTTTCCAGGAAAAATCAACAACGCTTTTTTTGGCCAATTTGGAGAAGGTGTGATTACTCGGGAACGGCTCGTAAGATTTTTAGTGTATTTTCCAGGAAAAATCAGCAACGCTTTTTTTGGCCAATTTGGAGAAGGTGTGATTACTCGGGAACGGCTCGTAAGATTTTTGATGTTTTTTCCAGGAAAAATCAGCAACGCTTTTTTTGGCCAATTTGGAGAAGGTGTGATTACTAGGGAACGGCTCGTAGAATTTTTAGTGTATTTTCCAGGAAAAATCAACAACGCTTTTTTTGGCCAATTTGGAGAAGGTGTGATTACTCGGGAACGGCTCGTAGGATTTTTAGTGTATTTTCCAGGAAAAATGTGCAACGCTTTTTTTTGCCAATTTGGAGAAGGTGTGATTACTCGGGAACGGCTCGTAGGATTTTTAGTGTATTTTCAAGGAAAAATCAGCAACGCTTTTTTTTTGCCAATTTGGAGAAAGTGTGATTACTCCGGAACGGCTCGTAAGATTTTTGATGTTTTTTCCAGGAAAAATCAGCAACGCTTTTTTTTGGTAATTTGGAGAAGGTGTGATTACTCGGGAATGGCTCGTAGGATTTTTAGTGTATTTTCCAGGAAAAATCAGCAACGCTTTTTTTGGCCAATTTGGAGAAGGTGTGATTACTCGGGAACGGCTCGTAAGATTTTTAGTGTATTTTCCAGGAAAAATCAGCAACGCTTTTTTTTGCCAATTTGGAGAAAGTGTGATTACTCCGGAACGGCTCGTAAGATTTTTAGTGTATTTTCCAGGAAAAATCAGCAACGCTTTTTTTTCTAATTTGGAGAAGATGGGATTACTCGGGAACGGCTCGTAGGTTTTTTAGTGTATTTTCCAGGAAAAATCAGCAACGCTTTTTTTGGCCAATTTGGAGAAGGTGTGATTACTCGGGAACGGCTCGTAAGATTTTTGATGTTTTTTCCAGGAAAAATCAGCAACGATTTTTTTGGCCAATTTGGAGAAGGTGTGATTACTCGGGAACGGCTCGTAAGATTTTTAGTGTATTTTCCAGGAAAAATCAGCAACGCTTTTTGTGGCCAATTTGGAGAAGGTGTGATTACTCGGGAACGGCTCGTAAGATTTTTAGTGTATTTTCCAGGAAAAATCAGCAACGCTTTTTTTGGCCAATTTGGAGAAGGTGTGATTACTCGGGAACGGCTCGTAGGATTTTTAGTGTATTTTCCAGGAAAAATCAGCAACGCTTTTTTTTCTAATTTGGAGAAGGTGTGATTACTCGGGAACGGCTCGTAAGATTTTTGATGTATTTTTCAGGAAAAATCAGCAACGCTTTTTTTGGCCAATTTGGAGATGGTGTGATTACTCGGGAACGGCTCGTAGGATTTTTAGTGTATTTTCCAGGAAAAATCAGCAACGCTTTTTTTTCTAATTTGGAGAAGATGGGATTACTCGGGAACGGCTCGTAGGTTTTTTAGTGTATTTTTCAGGAAAAATCAGCAACGCTTTTTTTGGCCAATTTGGAGAAGGTGTGATTACTCGGGAACGGCTCGTAAGATTTTTAGTGTATTTTCCAGGAAAAATCAACAACGCTTTTTTTTCTAATTTGGAGAAGATGGGATTACTCGGGAACGGCTCGTAAGATTTTTAGTGTATTTTCCAGGAAAAATCAGCAACGCTTTTTTTGGCCAATTTGGAGAAGGTGTGATTACTCGGGAACGGCTCGTAAGATTTTTAGTGTATTTTCCAGGAAAAATCAGCAACACTTTTTTTGGCCAATTTGGAGAAGGTGTGATTACTCGGGAACGGCTCGTAAGATTTTTAGTGTATTTTCCAGGAAAAATCAGCAACGCTTTTTTTGGCCAATTTGGAGAAGATGGGATTACTCGGGAACGGCTCGTAGGTTTTTTAGTGTATTTTCCAGGAAAAATCAGCAACGCTTTTTTTGGCCAATTTGGAGAAGGTGTGATTACTCGGGAACGGCTCGTAAGATTTTTAGTGTATTTTCCAGGAAAAATCAGCAACGCTTTTTTTGGCCAATTTGGAGAAGGTGTGATTACTCGGGAACGGCTCGTAGGATTTTTAGTGTAATTTCCAGGAAAAATCAGCAACGCTTTTTTTTGGCCAATTTGGAGAAGATGGGATTACTCGGGAACGGCTCGTAGGTTTTTTAGTGTATTTTCCAGGAAAAATCAGCAACGCTTTTTTTGGCCAATTTGGAGAAGGTGTGATTACTCGGGAACGGCTCGTAAGATTTTTAGTGTATTTTCCAGGAAAAATCAGCAACGCTTTTTTTGGCCAATTTGGAGAAGGTGTGATTACTCGGGAACGGCTCGTAGGATTTTTAGTGTATTTTCCAGGAAAAATCAGCAACGCTTTTTTTTCTAATTTGGAGAAGGTGTGATTACTCGGGAACGGCTCGTAAGATTTTTGATGTATTTTTCAGGAAAAATCAGCAACGCTTTTTTTGGCCAATTTGGAGAAGGTGTGATTACTCGGGAACGGCTCGTAGGATTTTTAGTGTATTTTCCAGGAAAAATCAGCAACGCTTTTTTTTCTAATTTGGAGAAGGTGTGATTACTCGGGAACGGCTCGTAAGATTTTTGATGTATTTTTCAGGAAAAATCAGCAACGCTTTTTTTGGCCAATTTGGAGATGGTGTGATTACTCGGGAACGGCTCGTAGGATTTTTAGTGTATTTTCCAGGAAAAATCAGCAACGCTTTTTTTTCTAATTTGGAGAAGATGGGATTACTCGGGAACGGCTCGTAGGTTTTTTAGTGTATTTTTCAGGAAAAATCAGCAACGCTTTTTTTGGCCAATTTGGAGAAGGTGTGATTACTCGGGAACGGCTCGTAAGATTTTTAGTGTATTTTCCAGGAAAAATCAACAACGCTTTTTTTTCTAATTTGGAGAAGATGGGATTACTCGGGAACGGCTCGTAAGATTTTTAGTGTATTTTCCAGGAAAAATCAGCAACGCTTTTTTTGGCCAATTTGGAGAAGGTGTGATTACTCGGGAACGGCTCGTAAGATTTTTAGTGTATTTTCCAGGAAAAATCAGCAACACTTTTTTTGGCCAATTTGGAGAAGGTGTGATTACTCGGGAACGGCTCGTAAGATTTTTAGTGTATTTTCCAGGAAAAATCAGCAACGCTTTTTTTGGCCAATTTGGAGAAGATGGGATTACTCGGGAACGGCTCGTAGGTTTTTTAGTGTATTTTCCAGGAAAAATCAGCAACGCTTTTTTTGGCCAATTTGGAGAAGGTGTGATTACTCGGGAACGGCTCGTAAGATTTTTAGTGTATTTTCCAGGAAAAATCAGCAACGCTTTTTTTGGCCAATTTGGAGAAGGTGTGATTACTCGGGAACGGCTCGTAGGATTTTTAGTGTAATTTCCAGGAAAAATCAGCAACGCTTTTTTTTCTAATTTGGAGAAGGTGTGATTACTCGGGAACGGCTCGTAAGATTTTTAGTGTAATTTCCAGGAAAAATCAACAACGCTTTTTTTGGCCAATTTGGAGAAGGTGTGATTACTCGGAAACTGCTCGTAGGATTTTTAGTGTATTTTCCAGGAAAAATCAGCAACGCTTTTTTTTTTTGCCAATTTGGAGAAGGTGTGATTACTCGGGAACGGCTCGTAAGATTTTTAGTGTATTTTCCAGGAAAAATCAGCAACGCTTTTTTTGGCCAATTTGGAGAAGGTGTGATTACTCGGGAACGGCTCGTAAAATTTTTAATATATTTTCCAGGAAAAATCAGCAACGCTTTTTTTGGCCAATTTGGAGAAGGTGTGATTACTCGGGAACGGCTCGTAGGATTTTTGATGTTTTTTCCAGGAAAAATCAGCAACGCTTTTTTTTCTAATTTGGAGAAGGTGTGATTACTCGGAAACGGCTCGTAGGATTTTTAGTGTATTTTCCAGGAAAAATCAGCAACGCTTTTTTTTGGCCAATTTGGAGAAGGTGTGATTACTCGGGAACGGCTCGTAGGATTTTTAGTGTATTTTCCAGGAAAAATCAACAGCGCTTTTTTTGGCCAATTTGGAGAAGGTGTGATTACTCGGGAACGGCTCGTAAGATTTTTAGTGTATTTTTCAGGAAAAATCAGCAACGCTTTTTTTGGCCAATTTGGAGAAGGTGTGATTACTCGGAAACGGCTCGTAGGATTTTTGATGTTTTTTCCAGGAAAAATCAGCAACGCTTTTTTTGGCCAATTTGGAGAAGGTGTGATTACTCGGGAACGGCTCGTAGGATTTTAAGTGTAATTTCCAGGAAAAATCAGCAACGCTTTTTTTTGGCCAATTTGGAGAAGATGGGATTACTCGGGAACGGCTCGTAAGATTTTTGATGTTTTTTCCAGGAAAAATCAGCAACGCTTTTTTTGGCCAATTTGGAGAAGGTGTGATTACTCGGGAACGGCTCGTAAGATTTTTAGTGTATTTTCCAGGAAAAATCAGCAACGCTTTTTGTGGCCAATTTGGAGAAGGTGTGATTACTCGGGAACGGCTCGTAAGATTTTTAGTGTATTTTCCAGGAAAAATCAGCAACGCTTTTTTTGGCCAATTTGGAGAAGGTGTGATTACTCGGGAACGGCTCGTAGGATTTTTAGTGTATTTTCCAGGAAAATCAGCAACGCTTTTTTTTCTAATTTGGAGAAGGTGTGATTACTCGGGAACGGCTCGTAAGATTTTTGATGTATTTTTCAGGAAAAATCAGCAACGCTTTTTTTGGCCAATTTGGAGATGGTGTGATTACTCGGGAACGGCTCGTAGGATTTTTAGTGTATTTTCCAGGAAAAATCAGCAACGCTTTATTTTCTAATTTGGAGAAGATGGGATTACTCGGGAACGGCTCGTAGGTTTTTTAGTGTATTTTTCAGGAAAAATCAGCAACGCTTTTTTTGGCCAATTTGGAGAAGGTGTGATTACTCGGGAACGGCTCGTAAGATTTTTAGTGTATTTTCCAGGAAAAATCAACAACGCTTTTTTTTCTAATTTGGAGAAGATGGGATTACTCGGGAACGGCTCGTAAGATTTTTAGTGTATTTTCCAGGAAAAATCAGCAACGCTTTTTTTGGCCAATTTGGAGAAGGTGTGATTACTCGGGAACGGCTCGTAAGATTTTTAGTGTATTTTCCAGGAAAAATCAGCAACACTTTTTTTGGCCAATTTGGAGAAGGTGTGATTACTCGGGAACGGCTCGTAAGATTTTTAGTGTATTTTCCAGGAAAAATCAGCAACGCTTTTTTTGGCCAATTTGGAGAAGATGGGATTACTCGGGAACGGCTCGTAGGTTTTTTAGTGTATTTTCCAGGAAAAATCAGCAACGCTTTTTTTTGGCCAATTTGGAGAAGGTGTGATTACTAGGGAACGGCTCGTAAGATTTTTAGTGTATTTTCCAGGAAAAATCAGCAACGCTTTTTTTGGCCAATTTGGAGAAGGTGTGATTACTCGGGAACGGCTCGTAGGATTTTTTAGTGTAATTTCCAGGAAAAATCAGCAACGCTTTTTTTTGGCCAATTTGGAGAAGATGGATTACTCGGGAACGGCTCGTAGGTTTTTTAGTGTATTTTCCAGGAAAAATCAGCAACGCTTTTTTTTCTAATTTGGAGAAGATGGGATTACTCGGGAACGGCTCGTAGGTTTTTTAGTGTATTTTCCAGGAAAAATCAGCAACGCTTTTTTTGGCCAATTTGGAGAAGGTGTGATTACTCGGGAACGGCTCGTAAGATTTTTAGTGTATTTTCCAGGAAAAATCAGCAACGCTTTTTTTGGCCAATTTGGAGAAGGTGTGATTACTCGGGAACGGCTCGTAGGTTTTTTAGTGTATTTTCCATGAAAAATCAGCAACGCTTTTTTTTGGCCAATTTGGAGAAGGGTGTGATTACTCGGGAACGGCTCGTAGGATTTTTAGTGTATTTTCCAGGAAAAATCAGCAACACTTTTTTTGGCCAATTTGGAGAAGGTGTGATTACTCGGGAACGGCTCGTAGGATTTTTTAGTGTATTTTCCAGGAAAAATCAGCAACGCTTTTTTTGGCCAATTTGGAGAAGGTGTGATTACTCGGGAACGGCTCGTAAGATTTTTAGTGTATTTTCCAGGAAAAATCAGCAACGCTTTTTTTGGCCAATTTGGAGAAGGTGTGATTACTCGGGAACGGCTCGTAGGATTTTTAGTGTATTTTCCAGGAAAAAATCAGCAACGCTTTTTTTTCTAATTTGGAGAAGGTGTGATTACTCGGGAACGGCTCGTAAGATTTTTGATGTATTTTTCAGGAAAAATCAGCAACGCTTTTTTTGGCCAATTTGGAGATGGTGTGATTACTCGGGAACGGCTCGTAGGATTTTTAGTGTATTTTCCAGGAAAAATCAGCAACGCTTTTTTTTTCTAATTTGGAGAAGATGGCATTACTCGGGAACGGCTCGTAGGTTTTTTAGTGTATTTTTCAGGAAAAATCAGCAACGCTTTTTTTGGCCAATTTGGAGAAGGTGTGATTACTCGGGAACGGCTCGTAAGATTTTTAGTGTATTTTCCAGGAAAAATCAACAACGCTTTTTTTTTCTAATTTGGAGAAGATGGGATTACTCGGGAACGGCTCGTAAGATTTTTAGTGTATTTTCCAGGAAAAATCAGCAACGCTTTTTTTGGCCAATTTGGAGAAGGTGTGATTACTCGGGAACGGCTCGTAAGATTTTTAGTGTATTTTCCAGGAAAAATCAGCAACACTTTTTTTGGCCAATTTGGAGAAGGTGTGATTACTCGGGAACGGCTCGTAAGATTTTTAGTGTATTTTCCAGGAAAAATCAGCAACGCTTTTTTTGGCCAATTTGGAGAAGATGGGATTACTCGGGAACGGCTCGTAGGTTTTTTAGTGTATTTTCCAGGAAAAATCAGCAACGCTTTTTTTGGCCAATTTGGAGAAGGTGTGATTACTCGGGAACGGCTCGTAAGATTTTTAGTGTATTTTCCAGGAAAAATCAGCAACGCTTTTTTTGGCCAATTTGGAGAAGGTGTGATTACTCGGGAACGGCTCGTAGGATTTTTAGTGTAATTTCCAGGAAAAATCAGCAACGCTTTTTTTTCTAATTTGGAGAAGGTGTGATTACTCGGGAACGGCTCGTAAGATTTTTAGTGTAATTTCCAGGAAAAATCAACAACGCTTTTTTTGGCCAATTTGGAGAAGGTGTGATTACTCGGAAACTGCTCGTAGGATTTTTAGTGTATTTTCCAGGAAAAATCAGCAACGCTTTTTTTTTTTGCCAATTTGGAGAAGGTGTGATTACTCGGGAACGGCTCGTAAGATTTTTAGTGTATTTTCCAGGAAAAATCAGCAACGCTTTTTTTGGCCAATTTGGAGAAGGTGTGATTACTCGGGAACGGCTCGTAAAATTTTTAATATATTTTCCAGGAAAAATCAGCAACGCTTTTTTTGGCCAATTTGGAGAAGGTGTGATTACTCGGGAACGGCTCGTAGGATTTTTGATGTTTTTTCCAGGAAAAATCAGCAACGCTTTTTTTTCTAATTTGGAGAAGGTGTGATTACTCGGAAACGGCTCGTAGGATTTTTAGTGTATTTTCCAGGAAAAATCAGCAACGCTTTTTTTTTGGCCAATTTGGAGAAGGTGTGATTACTCGGGAACGGCTCGTAGGATTTTTAGTGTATTTTCCAGGAAAAATCAACAACGCTTTTTTTGGCCAATTTGGAGAAGGTGTGATTACTCGGGAACGGCTCGTAAGATTTTTAGTGTATTTTTCAGGAAAAATCAGCAACGCTTTTTTTGGCCAATTTGGAGAAGGTGTGATTACTCGGAAACGGCTCGTAGGATTTTTGATGTTTTTTCCAGGAAAAATCAGCAACGCTTTTTTTGGCCAATTTGGAGAAGGTGTGATTACTCGGGAACGGCTCGTAGGATTTTAAGTGTAATTTCCAGGAAAAATCAGCAACGCTTTTTTTTGGCCAATTTGGAGAAGATGGGATTACTCGGGAACGGCTCGTAAGATTTTTGATGTTTTTTTTAGGAAAAATCAGCAACGCTTTTTTTTGGTAATTTGGAGAAGGTGTGATTACTCGGGAATGGCTCGTAGGATTTTTAGTGTATTTTCCAGGAAAAATCAGCAACGCTTTTTTTGGCCAATTTGGAGAAGGTGTGATTACTCGGGAACGGCTCGTAAGATTTTTGATGTTTTTTCCAGGAAAAATCAGCAACGCTTTTTTTGGCCAATTCGGAGAAGATGGGATTACTCGGGAACGGCTCGTAGGTTTTTTAGTGTATTTTTCAGGAAAAATCAGCAACGCTTTTTTTTGGCCAATTTGGAGAAGGTGTGATTACTCGGGAACGGCTCGTAAGATTTTTAGTGTATTTTCCAGGAAAAATCAGCAACGCTTTTTTTTTGCTAATTTGGAGAAGATGGGATTACTCGGGAACGGCTCGTAAGATTTTTAGTGTATTTTCCAGGAAAAATCAGCAACGCTTTTTTTGGCCAATTTAAAGAAGGTGTGATTACTCGGGAACGGCTCGTAAGATTTTTGATGTTTTTTCCAGGAAAAATCAGCAACGCTTTTTTTTCTAATTTGGAGAAGGTGTGATTACTCGGGAACGGCTCGTAGGATTTTAAGTGTAATTTCCAGGAAAAATCAGCAACGCTTTTTTTTTGGCCAATTTGGAGAAGATGAGATTACTCGGGAACGGATCGTAAGATTTTTGATGTTTTTTCCAGGAAAAATCAGCAACGCTTTTTTTTGGTAATTTGGAGAAGGTGTGATTACTCGGGAATGGCTCGTAGGATTTTTAGTGTATTTTCCAGGAAAAATCAGCAACGCTTTTTGTGGCCAATTTGGAGAAGGTGTGATTACTCGGGAACGGCTCGTAAGATTTTTAGTGTATTTTCCAGGAAAAATCAGCAACGCTTTTTTTTTGGCCAATTTGGAGAAGATGGGATTACTCGGGAACGGCTCGTAAGATTTTTGATGTTTTTTCCAGGAAAAATCAGCAACGCTTTTTTTTGGTAATTTGGAGAAGGTGTGATTACTCGGGAATGGCTCGTAGGATTTTTAGTGTATTTTCCAGGAAAAATCAGCAACGCTTTTTGTGGCCAATTTGGAGAAGGTGTGATTACTCGGGAACGGCTCGTAAGATTTTTAGTGTATTTTCCAGGAAAAATCAGCAACGCTTTTTTTTGGCCAATTTGGAGAAGATGGGATTACTCGGGAACGGCTCGTAAGATTTTTGATGTTTTTTCCAGGAAAAATCAGCAACGCTTTTTTTTGGTAATTTGGAGAAGGTGTGATTACTCGGAAACGGCTCGTAGGATTTTTGATGTTTTTTCCAGGAAAAATCAGCAACGCTTTTTTTGGCCAATTTGGAGAAGGTGTGATTACTCGGGAACGGCTCGTAAGATTTTTAGTGTATTTTTCAGGAAAAATCAGCAACGCTTTTTTTTGGCCAATTTGGAGAAGATGGGATTACTCGGGAACGGCTCATAAAATTTTTAATATATTTTCCAGGAAAAATCAACAACGCTTTTTTTGGCCAATTTGGAGAAGGTGTGATTACTCGGGAACGGCTCGTAGGATTTTTAGTGTATTTTCCAGGAAAAATCAGCAACGCTTTTTTTTCCAATTTGGAGAAGATGGGATTACTCGGGAACGGCTCGTAGGATTTTAAGTGTATTTTCCAGGAAAAATCAGCAACACTTTTTTTGGCCAATTTGGAGAAGGTGTGATTACTCGGGAACGGCTCGTAGGATTTTTAGTGTATTTTCCAGGAAAAATCATTAACGCTTTTTTTGGCCAATTTGGAGAAGGTGTGATTACTCGGAAACGGCTCGTAAGATTTTTAGTGTATTTTCCAGGAAAAATCAACAACGCTTTTTTTGGCCAATTTGGAGAAGGTGTGATTACTCGGGAACGGCTCGTAGGTTTTTTAGTGTATTTTCCAGGAAAAATCAGCAACGCTTTTTTTTGGCCAATTTGGAGAACGTGTGATTACTCGGGAACTGCTCGTAGGATTTTTAGTGTATTTTCCAGGAAAAATCAGCAACGCTTTTTTTTCTAATTTGGAGAAGATGGGATTACTCGGGAACGGCTCGTAGGATTTTTAGTGTATTTTCCAGGAAAAATCAGCAACGCTTTTTTTTGGCCAATTTGGAGAAGGTGTGATTACTCGGGAACGGCTCGTAAGATTTTTGATGTATTTTCCAGGAAAAATCAGCAACGCTTTTTTTTGGCCAATTTGGAGATGGTGTGATTACTCGGGAACTGCTCGTAAGATTTTTAGTGTATTTTCCAGGAAAAATCAGCAACGCTTTTTTTGGCCAATTTGGAGAAGGTGTGATTACTCGGGAACGGCTCGTAGGTTTTTTAGTGTAATTTCCAGGAAAAATCAGCAACGCTTTTTTTGCCAATTTGGAGAAGGTGTGATTACTCGGGAACGGCTCATAAAATTTTTAATATATTTTCCAGGAAAAATCAGCAGGGTTTTTTTTTGCCAATTTGGAGAAGGTGTGATTACTCGGGAACTGCTCGTAGGATTTTTAGTGTATTTTCCAGGAAAAATCAGCAACGCTTTTTTTTGCCAATTTGGAGAAGGTGTGATTACTCGGGAACGGCTCGTAGGTTTTTTAGTGTAATTTCCAGGAAAAATCAGCAACGCTTTTTTTTGGCCAATTTGGAGAAGATGGGATTACTCGGGAACGGCTCGTAAGATTTTTGATGTTTTTTCCAGGAAAAATCAGCAACGCTTTTTTTTTGGTAATTTGGAGAAGGTGTGATTACTCGGGAATGGCTCGTAGGATTTTTAGTGTATTTTCCAGGAAAAATCAACAACGCTTTTTTTTCTAATTTGGAGAAGATGGGATTACTCGGGAACGGCTCGTAAGATTTTTGATGTATTTTTCAGGAAAAATCAGCAACGCTTTTTTTGGCCAATTTGGAGATGGTGTGATTACTCGGGAACGGCTCGTAGGATTTTTAGTGTATTTTCCAGGAAAAATCAGCAACGCTTTTTTTTCTAATTTGGAGAAGATGGGACTACTCGGGAACGGCTCGTAGGTTTTTTAGTGTATTTTTCAGGAAAAATCAGCAACGCTTTTTTTGGCCAATTTGGAGAAGGTGTGATTACTCGGGAACGGCTCGTAAGATTTTTAGTGTATTTTCCAGGAAAAATCAACAACGCTTTTTTTTCTAATTTGGAGAAGATGGGATTACTCGGGAACGGCTCGTAAGATTTTTAGTGTATTTTCCAGGAAAAATCAGCAACGCTTTTTTTGGCCAATTTGGAGAAGGTGTGATTACTCGGGAACGGCTCGTAAGATTTTTAGTGTATTTTCCAGGAAAAATCAGCAACACTTTTTTTGGCCAATTTGGAGAAGGTGTGATTACTCGGGAACGGCTCGTAAGATTTTTAGTGTATTTTCCAGGAAAAATCAGCAACGCTTTTTTTGGCCAATTTGGAGAAGATGGGATTACTCGGGAACGGCTCGTAGGTTTTTTAGTGTATTTTCCAGGAAAAATCAGCAACGCTTTTTTTGGCCAATTTGGAGAAGGTGTGATTACTCGGGAACGGCTCGTAAGATTTTTAGTGTATTTTCCAGGAAAAATCAGCAACGCTTTTTTTGGCCAATTTGGAGAAGGTGTGATTACTCGGGAACGGCTCGTAGGATTTTTAGTGTAATTTCCAGGAAAAATCAGCAACGCTTTTTTTTGGCCAATTTGGAGAAGATGGGATTACTCGGGAACGGCTCGTAGGTTTTTTAGTGTATTTTCCAGGAAAAATCAGCAACGCTTTTTTTTTCTAATTTGGAGAAGATGGGATTACTCGGGAACGGCTCGTAGGTTTTTTAGTGTATTTTCCAGGAAAAATCAGCAACGCTTTTTTTGGCCAATTTGGAGAAGGTGTGATTACTCGGGAACGGCTCGTAAGATTTTTAGTGTATTTTCCAGGAAAAATCAGCAACGCTTTTTTTGGCCAATTTGGAGAAGGTGTGATTACTCGGGAACGGCTCGTAGGTTTTTTAGTGTATTTTCCATGAAAAATCAGCAACGCTTTTTTTTGGCCAATTTGGAGAAGGTGTGATTACTCGGGAACGGCTCGTAGGATTTTTAGTGTATTTTCCAGGAAAAATCAGCAACACTTTTTTTGGCCAATTTGGAGAAGGTGTGATTACTCGGGAACGGCTCGTAGGATTTTTAGTGTATTTTCCAGGAAAAATCAGCAACGCTTTTTTTGGCCAATTTGGAGAAGGTGTGATTACTCGGGAACGGCTCGTAAGATTTTTAGTGTATTTTCCAGGAAAAATCAGCAACGCTTTTTTTGGCCAATTTGGAGAAGGTGTGATTACTCGGGAACGGCTCGTAGGATTTTTAGTGTATTTTCCAGGAAAAATCAGCAACGCTTTTTTTTCTAATTTGGAGAAGGTGTGATTACTCGGGAACGGCTCGTAAGATTTTTGATGTATTTTTCAGGAAAAATCAGCAACGCTTTTTTTGGCCAATTTGGAGATGGTGTGATTACTCGGGAACGGCTCGTAGGATTTTTAGTGTATTTTCCAGGAAAAATCAGCAACGCTTTTTTTTCTAATTTGGAGAAGATGGGATTACTCGGGAACGGCTCGTAGGTTTTTTAGTGTATTTTTCAGGAAAAATCAGCAACGCTTTTTTTGGCCAATTTGGAGAAGGTGTGATTACTCGGGAACGGCTCGTAAGATTTTTAGTGTATTTTCCAGGAAAAATCAACAACGCTTTTTTTTCTAATTTGGAGAAGATGGGATTACTCGGGAACGGCTCGTAAGATTTTTAGTGTATTTTCCAGGAAAAATCAGCAACGCTTTTTTTGGCCAATTTGGAGAAGGTGTGATTACTCGGGAACGGCTCGTAAGATTTTTAGTGTATTTTCCAGGAAAAATCAGCAACACTTTTTTTGGCCAATTTGGAGAAGGTGTGATTACTCGGGAACGGCTCGTAAGATTTTTAGTGTATTTTCCAGGAAAAATCAGCAACGCTTTTTTTGGCCAATTTGGAGAAGATGGGATTACTCGGGAACGGCTCGTAGGTTTTTTAGTGTATTTTCCAGGAAAAATCAGCAACGCTTTTTTTGGCCAATTTGGAGAAGGTGTGATTACTCGGGAACGGCTCGTAAGATTTTTAGTGTATTTTCCAGGAAAAATCAGCAACGCTTTTTTTGGCCAATTTGGAGAAGGTGTGATTACTCGGGAACGGCTCGTAGGATTTTTAGTGTAATTTCCAGGAAAAATCAGCAACGCTTTTTTTTCTAATTTGGAGAAGGTGTGATTACTCGGGAACGGCTCGTAAGATTTTTAGTGTAATTTCCAGGAAAAATCAACAACGCTTTTTTTGGCCAATTTGGAGAAGGTGTGATTACTCGGAAACTGCTCGTAGGATTTTTAGTGTATTTTCCAGGAAAAATCAGCAACGCTTTTTTTTTTTGCCAATTTGGAGAAGGTGTGATTACTCGGAAACGGCTCGTAAGATTTTTAGTGTATTTTCCAGGAAAAATCAGCAACGCTTTTTTTGGCCAATTTGGAGAAGGTGTGATTACTCGGGAACGGCTCGTAAAATTTTTAATATATTTTCCAGGAAAAATCAGCAACGCTTTTTTTGGCCAATTTGGAGAAGGTGTGATTACTCGGGAACGGCTCGTAGGATTTTTGATGTTTTTTCCAGGAAAAATCAGCAACGCTTTTTTTTCTAATTTGGAGAAGGTGTGATTACTCGGAAACGGCTCGTAGGATTTTTAGTGTATTTTCCAGGAAAAATCAGCAACGCTTTTTTTTGGCCAATTTGGAGAAGGTGTGATTACTCGGGAACGGCTCGTAGGATTTTTAGTGTATTTTCCAGGAAAAATCAACAACCTTTTTTTGGCCAATTTGGAGAAGGTGTGATTACTCGGGAACGGCTCGTAAGATTTTTAGTGTATTTTTCAGGAAAAATCAGCAACGCTTTTTTTGGCCAATTTGGAGAAGGTGTGATTACTCGGAAACGGCTCGTAGGATTTTTGATGTTTTTTCCAGGAAAAATCAGCAACGCTTTTTTTGGCCAATTTGGAGAAGGTGTGATTACTCGGGAACGGCTCGTAGGATTTTAAGTGTAATTTCCAGGAAAAATCAGCAACGCTTTTTTTTGGCCAATTTGGAGAAGATGGGATTACTCGGGA
Source organism: Lypha dubia (assembly GCA_947311025.1). Classification (NCBI taxonomy): domain Eukaryota; kingdom Metazoa; phylum Arthropoda; class Insecta; order Diptera; family Tachinidae; genus Lypha; species Lypha dubia. The sequence continues at coordinate 137,384 of CAMZJU010000070.1, forward strand.
ACGGCTCGTAAGATTTTTGATGTTTTTTTTAGGAAAAATCAGCAACGCTTTTTTTTGGTAATTTGGAGAAGGTGTGATTACTCGGGAATGGCTCGTAGGATTTTTAGTGTATTTTCCAGGAAAAATCAGCAACGCTTTTTTTGGCCAATTTGGAGAAGGTGTGATTACTCGGGAACGGCTCGTAAGATTTTTGATGTTTTTTCCAGGAAAAATCAGCAACGCTTTTTTTGGCCAATTCGGAGAAGATGGGATTACTCGGGAACGGCTCGTAGGTTTTTTAGTGTATTTTTCAGGAAAAATCAGCAACGCTTTTTTTTGGCCAATTTGGAGAAGGTGTGATTACTCGGGAACGGCTCGTAAGATTTTTAGTGTATTTTCCAGGAAAAATCAGAAACGCTTTTTTTTTGCTAATTTGGAGAAGATGGGATTACTCGGGAACGGCTCGTAAGATTTTTAGTGTATTTTCCAGGAAAAATCAGCAACGCTTTTTTTGGCCAATTTAAAGAAGGTGTGATTACTCGGGAACGGCTCGTAAGATTTTTGATGTTTTTTCCAGGAAAAATCAGCAACGCTTTTTTTTCTAATTTGGAGAAGGTGTGATTACTCGGGAACGGCTCGTAGGATTTTAAGTGTAATTTCCAGGAAAAATCAGCAACGCTTTTTTCTGGCCAATTTGGAGAAGATGAGATTACTCGGGAACGGCTCGTAAGATTTTTGATGTTTTTTCCAGGAAAAATCAGCAACGCTTTTTTTTGGTAATTTGGAGAAGGTGTGATTACTCGGGAATGGCTCGTAGGATTTTTAGTGTATTTTCCAGGAAAAATCAGCAACGCTTTTTGTGGCCAATTTGGAGAAGGTGTGATTACTCGGGAACGGCTCGTAAGATTTTTAGTGTATTTTCCAGGAAAAATCAGCAACGCTTTTTTTTGGCCAATTTGGAGAAGATGGGATTACTCGGGAACGGCTCGTAAGATTTTTGATGTTTTTTCCAGGAAAAATCAGCAACGCTTTTTTTTGGTAATTTGGAGAAGGTGTGATTACTCGGGAATGGCTCGTAGGATTTTTAGTGTATTTTCCAGGAAAAATCAGCAACGCTTTTTGTGGCCAATTTGGAGAAGGTGTGATTACTCGGGAACGGCTCGTAAGATTTTTAGTGTATTTTCCAGGAAAAATCAGCAACGCTTTTTTTTGGCCAATTTGGAGAAGATGGGATAACTCGGGAACGGCTCGTAAGATTTTTGATGTTTTTTCCAGGAAAAATCAGCAACGCTTTTTTTTGGTAATTTGGAGAAGGTGTGATTACTCGGAAACGGCTCGTAGGATTTTTGATGTTTTTTCCAGGAAAAATCAGCAACGCTTTTTTTGGCCAATTTGGAGAAGGTGTGATTACTCGGGAACGGCTCGTAAGATTTTTAGTGTATTTTTCAGGAAAAATCAGCAACGCTTTTTTTTGGCCAATTTGGAGAAGATGGGATTACTCGGGAACGGCTCATAAAATTTTTAATATATTTTCCAGGAAAAATCAACAACGCTTTTTTTGGCCAATTTGGAGAAGGTGTGATTACTCGGGAACGGCTCGTAGGATTTTTAGTGTATTTTCCAGGAAAAATCAGCAACGCTTTTTTTTCCAATTTGGAGAAGATGGGATTACTCGGGAACGGCTCGTAGGATTTTAAGTGTATTTTCCAGGAAAAATCAGCAACACTTTTTTTGGCCAATTTGGAGAAGGTGTGATTACTCGGGAACGGCTCGTAGGATTTTTAGTGTATTTTCCAGGAAAAATCATTAACGCTTTTTTTTGGCCAATTTGGAGAAGGTGTGATTACTCGGAAACGGCTCGTAAGATTTTTAGTGTATTTTCCAGGAAAAATCAACAACGCTTTTTTTGGCCAATTTGGAGAAGGTGTGATTACTCGGGAACGGCTCGTAGGTTTTTTAGTGTATTTTCCAGGAAAAATCAGCAACGCTTTTTTTTGGCCAATTTGGAGAACGTGTGATTACTCGGGAACTGCTCGTAGGATTTTTAGTGTATTTTCCAGGAAAAATCAGCAACGCTTTTTTTTCTAATTTGGAGAAGATGGGATTACTCGGGAACGGCTCGTAGGATTTTTAGTGTATTTTCCAGGAAAAATCAGCAACGCTTTTTTTTGGCCAATTTGGAGAAGGTGTGATTACTCGGGAACGGCTCGTAAGATTTTTGATGTATTTTCCAGGAAAAATCAGCAACGCTTTTTTTTGGCCAATTTGGAGATGGTGTGATTACTCGGGAACTGCTCGTAAGATTTTTAGTGTATTTTCCAGGAAAAATCAGCAACGCTTTTTTTGGCCAATTTGGAGAAGGTGTGATTACTCGGGAACGGCTCGTAGGTTTTTTAGTGTAATTTCCAGGAAAAATCAGCAACGCTTTTTTTGCCAATTTGGAGAAGGTGTGATTACTCGGGAACGGCTCATAAAATTTTTAATATATTTTCCAGGAAAAATCAGCAAGGTTTTTTTTTGCCAATTTGGAGAAGGTGTGATTACTCGGGAACTGCTCGTAGGATTTTTAGTGTATTTTCCAGGAAAAATCAGCAACGCTTTTTTTTGCCAATTTGGAGAAGGTGTGATTACTCGGGAACGGCTCGTAGGTTTTTTAGTGTAATTTCCAGGAAAAATCAGCAACGCTTTTTTTTGGCCAATTTGGAGAAGATGGGATTACTCGGGAACGGCTCGTAAGATTTTTGATGTTTTTTCCAGGAAAAATCAGCAACGCTTTTTTTTGGTAATTTGGAGAAGGTGTGATTACTCGGGAATGGCTCGTAGGATTTTTAGTGTATTTTCCAGGAAAAATCAGCAACGCTTTTTTTGGCCAATTTGGAGAAGGTGTGATTACTCGATAACGGCTCGTAGGATTTTTAGTGTAATTTCCAGGAAAAATCAGCAACGCTTTTTTTGGCCAATTTGGAGAAGGTGTGATTACTCGGGAACGGCTCGTAGGTTTTTTAGTGTATTTTCCAGGAAAAATCAGCAACGCTTTTTTTTGGCCAATTTGGAGAAGGTGTGATTACTCGGGAACGGCTCGTAGGATTTTTAGTGTAATTTCCAGGAAAAATCAACAACGCTTTTTTTTGCCAATTTGGAGAAGGTGTGATTACTCGGGAACGGCTCGTAGGATTTTTAGTGTATTTTCCAGGAAAAATCAGCAACGCTTTTTTTGGCCAATTTGGAGAAGGTGTGATTACTCGGGAACGGCTCGTAGGATTTTAAGTGTAATTTCCAGGAAAAATCAGCAACGCTTTTTTTGGCCAATTTGGAGAAGGTGTGATTACTCGGGAACGGCTCGTAGGTTTTTTTAGTGTATTTTCCAGGAAAAATCAGCAACGCTTTTTTTTGGCCAATTTGGAGAAGGTGTGATTACTCGGGAACGGCTCGTAGGTTTTTTGATGTTTTTTCCAGGAAAAATCAGCAACGCTTTTTTTTTCTAATTTGGAGAAGGTGTGATTACTCGGGAACGGCTCGTAGGATTTTTAGTGTATTTTCCAGGAAAAATCAGCAACGCTTTTTTTGGCCAATTTGGAGAAGGTGTGATTACTCGGGAACGGCTCGTAGGATTTTAAGTGTAATTTCCAGGAAAAATCAGCAACGCTTTTTTTGGCCAATTTGGAGAAGGTGTGATTACTCGGGAACGGCTCGTAGGAATTTTTAATATATTTTCCAGGAAAAATCAGCAAGGTTTTTTTTTGCCAATTTGGAGAAGGTGTGATTACTCGGGAACTGCTCGTAGGATTTTTAGTGTATTTTCCAGGAAAAATCAGCAACGCTTTTTTTTGCCAATTTGGAGAAGGTGTGATTACTCGGGAACGGCTCGTAGGTTTTTTAGTGTAATTTCCAGGAAAAATCAGCAACGCTTTTTTTTGGCCAATTTGGAGAAGATGGGATTACTCGGGAACGGCTCGTAAGATTTTTGATGTTTTTTCCAGGAAAAATCAGCAACGCTTTTTTTTGGTAATTTGGAGAAGGTGTGATTACTCGGGAATGGCTCGTAGGATTTTTAGTGTATTTTCCAGGAAAAATCAGCAACGCTTTTTTTGGCCAATTTGGAGAAGGTGTGATTACTCGATAACGGCTCGTAGGATTTTTAGTGTAATTTCCAGGAAAAATCAGCAACGCTTTTTTTGGCCAATTTGGAGAAGGTGTGATTACTCGGGAACGGCTCGTAGGTTTTTTAGTGTATTTTCCAGGAAAAATCAGCAACGCTTTTTTTTGGCCAATTTGGAGAAGGTGTGATTACTCGGGAACGGCTCGTAGGATTTTTAGTGTAATTTCCAGGAAAAATCAACAACGCTTTTTTTTGCCAATTTGGAGAAGGTGTGATTACTCGGGAACGGCTCGTAGGATTTTTAGTGTATTTTCCAGGAAAAATCAGCAACGCTTTTTTTGGCCAATTTGGAGAAGGTGTGATTACTCGGGAACGGCTCGTAGGATTTTAAGTGTAATTTCCAGGAAAAATCAGCAACGCTTTTTTTGGCCAATTTGGAGAAGGTGTGATTACTCGGGAACGGCTCGTAGGTTTTTTTAGTGTATTTTCCAGGAAAAATCAGCAACGCTTTTTTTTGGCCAATTTGGAGAAGGTGTGATTACTCGGGAACGGCTCGTAGGTTTTTTGATGTTTTTTCCAGGAAAAATCAGCAACGCTTTTTTTTTCTAATTTGGAGAAGGTGTGATTACTCGGGAACGGCTCGTAGGATTTTAAGTGTAATTTCCAGGAAAAATCAGCAACGCTTTTTTTTGGCCAATTTGGAGAAGATGGGATTACTCGGGAACGGCTCGTAAGATTTTTGATGTTTTTTCCAGGAAAAATCAGCAACGCTTTTTTTTGGTAATTTGGAGAAGGTGTGATTACTCGGGAATGGCTCGTAGGATTTTTAGTGTATTTTCCAGGAAAAATCAGCAACGCTTTTTTTGGCCAATTTGGAGAAGGTGTGATTACTCGGGAACGGCTCGTAAGATTTTTAGTGTATTTTCCAGGAAAAATCAGCAACGCTTTTTTTTGCCAATTTGGAGAAAGTGTGATTACTCCGGAACGGCTCGTAAGATTTTTAGTGTATTTTCCAGGAAAAATCAGCAACGCTTTTTTTTCTAATTTGGAGAAGATGGGATTACTCGGGAACGGCTCGTAGGTTTTTTAGTGTATTTTCCAGGAAAAATCAGCAACGCTTTTTTTGGCCAATTTGGAGAAGGTGTGATTACTCGGGAACGGCTCGAAGGTTTTTTAGTGTATTTTCCAGGAAAAATCAGCAACGCTTTTTTTGGCCAATTTGGAGAAGGTGTGATTACTCGGGAACGGCTCGTAGGTTTTTTAGTGTATTTTCCAGGAAAAATCAGCAACACTTTTTTTTGGCCAATTTGGAGAAGGTGTGATTACTCGGGAACGGCTCGTAGGTTTTTTAGTGTATTTTTCAGGAAAAATCAGCAACGCTTTTTTTTCTAATTTGGAGAAGGTGTGATTACTCGGGAACGGCTCGTAAGATTTTTAGTGTATTTTCCAGGAAAAATCAGCAACGCTTTTTTTGGCCAATTTGGAGAAGATGGGATTACTCGGGAACGGCTCGTAGGTTTTTTAGTGTATTTTCCAGGAAAAATCAGCAACGCTTTTTTTTTGGCCAATTTGGAGAAGGTGTGATTACTCGGGAACGGCTCGTAAGATTTTTGATGTTTTTTCCAGGAAAAATCAGCAACGCTTTTTTTGGCCAATTTGGAGAAGGTGTGATTACTCGGGAACGGCTCGTAGGTTTTTTGATGTATTTTCCAGGAAAAATCAGCAACGTTTTTTTTTGGCCAATTTGGAGAAGATGGGATTACTCGGGAACGGCTCGTAGGTTTTTTAGTGTATTTTCCAGGAAAAATCAGCAACGCTTTTTTTGGCCAATTTGGAGATGGTGTGATTACTCGGGAACGGCTCGTAGGATTTTTAGTGTATTTTCCAGGAAAAATCAACAACGCTTTTTTTTGGCCAATTTGGAGAAGGTGTGATTACTCGGGAACGGCTCGTAAGATTTTTAGTGTATTTTCCAGGAAAAATCAGCAACGCTTTTTTTGGCCAATTTGGAGAAGGTGTGATTACTCGGGAACGGCTCGTAGGATTTTTAGTGTATTTTCCAGGAAAAATCAGCAACGCTTTTTTTTTGCCAATTTGGAGAAGATGGGATTACTCGGGAACGGCTCGTAAGATTTTTAGTGTATTTTCCAGGAAAAATCAGCAACGCTTTTTTTGGCCAATTTGGAGAAGGTGTGATTACTCGGGAACGGCTCGTAAGATTTTTAGTGTATTTTCCAGGAAAAATCAGCAACGCTTTTTTTTTGCCAATTTGGAGAAGGTGTGATTACTCGGGAACGGCTCGTAGGTTTTTTAGTGTATTTTGCAGGAAAAATCAACAACGCTTTTTTTTGGCCAATTTGGAGAAGGTGTGATTACTCGGGAACAGCTCGTAAGATTTTTAGTGTATTTTCCAGGAAAAATCAGCAACGCTTTTTTTTGGCCAATTTGGAGAAGGTGTGATTACTCGGGAACGGCTCGTAGGTTTTTTAGTGTATTTTCCAGGAAAAATCAGCAACGCTTTTTTTTGGCCAATTTGGAGAAGGTGTGATTACTCGGGAACGGCTCGTAGGATTTTTAGTGTATTTTTCAGGAAAAATCAACAACGCTTTTTTTGGCCAATTTGGAGAAGGTGTGATTACTCGGGAACGGCTCGTAGGTTTTTTAGTGTATTTTCCAGGAAAAATCAGCAACGCTTTTTTTGGCCAATTTGGAGAAGGTGTGATTACTCGGGAACGGCTCGTAAGATTTTTGATGTTTTTTCCAGGAAAAATCAACAACGCTTTTTTTGGCCAATTTGGAGAAGATGGGATTACTCGGGAACGGCTCGTAAGATTTTTAGTGTATTTTTCCAGGAAAAATCAGCAACGCTTTTTTTGGCCAATTTGGAGAAGGTGTGATTACTCGGGAACGGCTCGTAGGTTTTTTAGTGTAATTTCCAGGAAAAATCAGCAACGCTTTTTTTGCCAATTTGGAGAAGGTGTGATTACTCGGGAACGGCTCATAAAATTTTTAATATATTTTCCAGGAAAAAATCAGCAAGGTTTTTTTTTGCCAATTTTGGAGAAGGTGTGATTACTCGGGAACTGCTCGTAGGATTTTTAGTGTATTTTCCAGGAAAAATCAGCAACGCTTTTTTTTTGCCAATTTGGAGAAGGTGTGATTACTCGGGAACGGCTCGTAGGTTTTTTAGTGTAATTTCCAGGAAAAATCAGCAACGCTTTTTTTTGGCCAATTTGGAGAAGATGGGATTACTCGGGAACGGCTCGTAAGATTTTTGATGTTTTTTCCAGGAAAAATCAGCAACGCTTTTTTTTGGTAATTTGGAGAAGTGTGATTACTCGGGAATGGCTCGTAGGATTTTTAGTGTATTTTCCAGGAAAAATCAGCAACGCTTTTTTTGGCCAATTTGGAGAAGGTGTGATTACTCGGGAACGGCTCGTAGGATTTTTAGTGTAATTTCCAGGTAAAATCAGCAACGCTTTTTTTGGCCAATTTGGAGAAGGTGTGATTACTCGGGAACGGCTCGTAGGTTTTTTAGTGTATTTTCCAGGAAAAATCAGCAACGCTTTTTTTTGGCCAATTTGGAGAAGGTGTGATTACTCGGGAACGGCTCGTAGGATTTTTAGTGTAATTTCCAGGAAAAAATCAACAACGCTTTTTTTTGCCAATTTGGAGAAGGTGTGATTACTCGGGAACGGCTCGTAGGATTTTTAGTGTATTTTCCAGGAAAAATCAGCAACGCTTTTTTTTGGCCAATTTGGGAGAAGGTGTGATTACTCGGGAACGGCTCGTAGGATTTTAAGTGTAATTTCCAGGAAAAATCAGCAACGCTTTTTTTGGCCAATTTGGAGAAGGGTGATGATTACTCGGGAACGGCTCGTAGGTTTTTTAGTGTATTTTCCAGGAAAAATCAGCAACGCTTTTTTTTGGCCAATTTGGAGAAGGTGTGATTACTCGGGAACGGCTCGTAGGTTTTTTGATGTTTTTTCCAGGAAAAATCAGCAACGCTTTTTTTTCTAATTTGGAGAAGGTGTGATTACTCGGGAACGGCTCGTAGGATTTTAAGTGTAATTTCCAGGAAAAATCAGCAACGCTTTTTTTTGGCCAATTTGGAGAAGATGGGATTGCTCGGGAACGGCTCGTAAGATTTTTTGATGTTTTTTCCCAGGAAAAATCAGCAACGCTTTTTTTTGGTAATTTGGAGAAGGTGTGATTACTCGGGAATGGCTCGTAGGATTTTTAGTGTATTTTCCAGGAAAAATCAGCAACGCTTTTTTTGGCCAATTTGGAGAAGGTGTGATTACTCGGGAACGGCTCGTAAGATTTTTAGTGTATTTTCCAGGGAAAAATCAGCAACGCATTTTTTTGCCAATTTGGAGAAAGTGTGATTACTCCGGAACGGCTCGTAAGATTTTTTAGTGTATTTTCCAGGAAAAAATCAGCAACGCTTTTTTTTTCTAATTAGGAGAAGATGGGATTACTCGGGAACGGCTCGTAGGTTTTTTAGTGTATTTTCCAGGAAAAATCAGCAACGCTTTTTTTGGCCAATTTGGAGAAGGTGTGATTACTCGGGAACGGCTT